>CM029521.1:17917335-18294556 GCA_017140615.1 Eucalyptus cladocalyx
AATTCCAGAATTTTAACAGTATTTCGTTCCTTGAAACTTCTGAATTTATCTTATAATAAGTTTGAAGGCATGCTGCCACGTGAAGGAGTCTTTAGGAATGCTATAGATACTTCTATTATTGGGAACAATAAGCTTTGTGGTGGGCTACCAAATTTCATCTCCCAATTGCATCCCCAAAAGCTTCAAGAGTAAAAAGATCAATTTAGTGATCCATCCATTATTCTCGGAGTTCTTGGAATAGCTCTTATTCTAGCTTCCGTATATCTTTGTTGGTTGAAGAAGACGGTGATGGAACCAGTTTCAAGTTCAAGGGATGATTCATGTCCAAATGTATCTTATGGAACACTCCTAAAGGCAACCGATGGTTTTTCTTCAACAAATTTGATCGGTGCCTAAGCTTTGGTTCTTTTAGGGGGTGTACTTGAGTCGGTGGAACAACTATTGCCGTGAAGGTGCTTCATCTAGTCCGTCACGGTGCTCTAAAGAGCTTCAACGTCGAGTGCGAGGCATTAAAGAACATCAGACATCGAAATCTTTTGAAGATATTGACAGTTTGCTCTGGCAGTGATTATCAAGGAAATGATTTTAAGGCCTTAATCTATGAATTCATGGACAATGGTAGCTTAGAACGGTGGCTCCACCCAAGTGCAACATCATCTCATCACAATGGACTTCCAAGAAAGTTGAATTTCATTCAAAGGATAAATATTGCCATTGGTGTTGCTTCTGCACTGGATTATCTTCATCACCAGTGCCACATGCCCATCATTCATTGTGATCTAAAGCCAAGCAATATCCTCTTAGATTCTGAGATGGTCGCACATGTTGGTGACTTTGGATTGGCGAAATTCCTTATTGGATCATCTTTTGGTACCGGCTAATCGATGAGTTCGTGGGTTTTAGAGGGACAATCGGTTATGCTCCACCAGTACTCTCTCCCTCCCTCTCTCTCTCTCTCTCTCTCTCATTGATGGTCTTTCGTCCGAAGTTTGGTAGCAAATAATAATTCTTATAGTCTTATGCAAATTAGATTCGATTGATGATAATTATGCACTCCAAATTTGACACTGCGCTTTGATCTCCATGTGTGGCGAGAATATGCAATGGGATGTGAGGTTTAAAGAGAAGGTGATGTCTATAATTTATGGCATTCTTTTACTAGAAATGTTCACAGGATTAAGTCCCACCGATGACACCTTTAGAGACAATTTGACTCTTCATGGTTTATTTAAAAGCTTTGCCCAGAACGAGTGCTCGAAATCACGGATAGCCCTCTTTGCTTCAAGAAAGAGAGCCATCTAAGTCGCTATAATCCTCGGCACTTGACATATTTCAAGGACGTTTGACTATGATCTATAATATTGGAGTTGCTTGTTCAAGCGAAGTGCCTAGAAGACGAATAAGCATTAGCGGAGTTATAAATCAGCTACATCGAATTAGGGAGAAACTCTTTGCTTTGGGTTTACATGGACGGAGTAAATTCTATAACCGAAAGAGAGAATCAATCATCCTTTTCTCCTTTAGACCATGATCGATGATTATTAATCATTGGCATCTATACATATCTAACCTTACACAAGGCCTTGGGTGCCTACACATTTTCGGTATTTTTGGTTTACTCAAAGCTTTGATTTGGTGCCATGTTATGTAAAAGTGAATCAAAATAAAATTTTCATGACCTTTTTTTCCCATTTGTATGATGCTCATTAAGACGTACTTGTGGAAATCTTATTTAAGGGAAAGCTTGGTTTCTGCAGATCGACTAGGAATGGGCTGCCAGGAATTGAACTAATGTTCCTAAAGCTATGTTCGGTCAAGAAAAAGCACTACTACTGCTCTGGTGGATGAATAAGGATGTATAGCTTTTGGATTCAGCATACTAGCATGACGTGCACAGCAGGGATTATCTGGGATTGTTTTGTACAATGATGTTACATGACTATTGGGTTTTTCTTAGTGTGTAAGTGGAAATTCTCAACACTATTGCTGTCGTTAAATTTTATTCTCGCGTTTTAGAAAAGTTGCTTGATCGCCTTTTTTCTCGAAAGCACCTAATCACACATGCATATGACTTACTATAGGTATATGGAGCAGTCATATTTCATTGTATGAGATTTGTTAATTGCGCGTATAACCAGCTTTCAAAGGTAGAAATTACTGATTAACCGTTGATATGCTCAAACTTGCTTCTCTAAATAGAAAGTGACCATAAATGTGGTATTACAAATTACAATTTGAAAGTAAAGATACTTTTTATCATGACAAAATTAGTGATCTTTGAAATGCAAACACCTACTTTCCATGGTGAAATCTTTTACTAGCCGGGTTATAAGACTTACTCGGTATAATCACATAGCTGAATTTTGTATGAAAGTTCCTATTATATTTTACTGTTTCACTCCACTTTTCTTGCTTGCGAGAGCGTGGGAATCAGCCACCGAAACTTACGCGTTCACCCCATCACGAATGTGGGATTTGAATCCTCACCTCCCCCTTCCATGTTGAAAGGGTGGCCATCCCAGCGATTATTAAAGATACTTTTTATCATGACAAAATTAGTGATCACTGAAATGCAAACACCTACTTTCCATGGTGAAAACTTTTACTAGCCGGGTTATAAGACTTACTTAGTATAATCGCATAGCTGAATTTTGTATGAAAGTTATTAATGGTGTGGAGAAAATTATTAACTATTAATAGGGCAGTAATAATTTTCTTCTTAAAGAAAGTTACTATTCACATTGACAAATAACTAGGTATTAGGGGCAATTGGTTTAGGAGTCTTAAAATTGGGATCCCACTTGGAGGTCCAGTCTAATGAAATTGGTTACTATTTCTTTTTCATTTTTTCATTCAGATATCTTATTATCCAAAACATGACAATGGAAAAATTCAAAGCTCGAGACAATGGATTAAGATATCTAATTCTCAAATTACAGGTGCTTATTTTCAGGAACAAAAAAACTAAACTCACTAATTCTTTTGAAAAAATAGAAAAATAAATATATGTTATCGATCCGATTTGATTTCTCTTGGAATCAGGACTATTTGGACACTAATTTCACTTCTAAGAAATGGGAACTAGATTGACACTCTCAGAAATCGGACCCAACCGGCTGATTCGGCTAGTCCGGGTGGTTTCTGGTACATGCGGTCCGTTTTGTGCATCCTACTAAGTACTTTATTGTAACTTGATTTCAAAGTGTCATGGGTGGATATTGCAAAAATCGAGATACCGCGGCGGCAAATCGCGACAGTCTCAAAAACCTAGGGGGCATGATGCAATCTTTCCCTAAAAGACCCGCAAAGTCTCGACACTCTACGGGAGTCTGCTGCACTTGCACAAATTCCCACGCCAGTCCGAGAGACGATCCAGCACTCGCGCATCAAGATGGGGTTTCGGTTCGACCTGCTGGTCCTCGCGGTGGCCCTGCTCTCGACTCCGGCGCTCTCCGATCTGGTGTTGACCAGGGTCGATCGGCGCGTGAGTCTCTCTCTCTCTCTCTCTCCTCCTCCTTCCTTCTCCCCGCGAGCTCGCGGCTGTTAACTCTTCGATCCGGCTCGTATCGAGCAGGTTTTAGGGGTGTTTTTCCTTTGAGGTCTTTGAGATGTGATTGCTTTTGCTGTGAAGTTTGAACTGGTTCCGATGCCATCGGCGTCGTCGATGTCCGATTCGCGAATCGAGTATCGAGAGATGTGCCGGGAGGCCTTTGTTGTTTGAATCAGATGCGAGGAGGCGGGTTCTGGGGATGTGGAGGTTTTTTAGGTTGGTTTGCATTTTAGAGCATTTGCACTCGTGTCGGATGATTGGGCTGTCTGATAGTGGTTCTTTACTTGAGTGGTCGGTTTTAACGATCCTCCTGTCGTGAGGATGATGAGAGTAGATTGTGATAAGTGAATGGGCTCCTAATTTAAAGGATTTTTTTCTGGTCGAAAGGTCCAATGGGTTCTGTCTGGTTTAGATATGATGTCCATGCAACCCGAGAAATTGGAAGTTCGGGTTGTTCGTTTGGTTATCTTATTTCACAATCATTCAGCTGGCTAATGATATTCGTCTTCTCTTGCAGGTTGATTTGACATCGCACATCGTGCGGATTGCGTCAACACTAAAGGTGCGGTCACATCCAAGTTCCAATTGTGTTGCCATTGTTATGTTTTCTACATTTTTGCTCTTTTTCTTCTAGATCTCATTATTAGAGAGTTGCTCTGACTTCCTTGGTATCCTGAAAATCATTGTGAACTCGTTAGTACCTCATTTAATCGATTTCTCTTAATTGAATATTTTCACTGTTTAATGAAGGTTGAGAACACCGGAAAGGATTCAGTATCAGAGGTTCTGTTGGTCTTTCCTGAACGCCAGGCCAAAAACTTGGCATACCTGACAGCTCTATCTAGCACGGGGAAAGGGAAAGCAAAAACTGCTGCTGTCAATCTTCCTGTCAAAAATGTCAACAGTGAAGGAATGCCTCCGGCCTTGGTTGCTTATTCAGTGTCATTGCCCGAGGGTGGACTAGGGAAGGGGGAGAGCTTTACTTTTGACGTGTCAGCCGTGTTTATTCACTCACTGCAACCTTTTCCTGAAAAAATTACTCAGGCTGATACTCAGCTTCTTGTATTTGAAGAAAGTTCGTACTTTCTCTCCCCTTATGCCGTCAAGGTCCAGTCTCTCACTGTTAAACTGCCTCATCCAAGAGTTGAATCTTACACAAAACTAGAAAACACAAAGATTCAAGGTTCAGAGATCAAATATGGTCCTTACGAGAATCTTGCTCCCTTTTCATACTCGCCTATAGTGGTTCATTTTGAGAGCAACCAACCCTTTGTTGTTGCTCGAGAAGTGGTGCGAGAAATAGAAGTTTCCCACTGGGGTAATGTGCAGGTTACTGAAAACTATAATCTCGTTCATGGAGGTTCTCAAATTAAGGGAGAATTCTCCAGGTATGATTATGCTTTTCATGTGCTCCCTTAGTTTTTTTCCTGAAGTGTGGTGTCTGTGCCTAATGTAAGCTACTTCCTTCATCCCGCAGGCTTGATTACCAGGCCAGACCACACATTAGAGGCGCATCAGCTTTCAGAAATCTCATTGCAAAGTTGCCTCCAAGAGCTCATTCTGTCTATTACAGGGATGCAATTGGCAACATTTCAACTTCTCATCTTTGGGGTGATGCTAGAAAGGTAGACAATCTGATCTTCACGATATTTACTTCGACAACTTCTGGTATATTATGAGATTTTCACACATTTTTCATCATGGGTACAGACAGAGCTGGAAATTGAACCGAGGTACCCAATGTTTGGTGGTTGGAGGACTGCGTTCACAATTGGCTATGGCTTGCCTCTTCAGGATTTTTTGTTCAAATCAGGAGGAAAACGCTTCCTCAATATCTCCTTCGGATCTCCTATAAGTGAAATCATTATTGACACCCTCATTGTGAAGGTAAGCTGTTTTTGATTTCACAATTTCTCAGATAGTCTAACAAAAAATTTCATACATGTGAAAATGGCAATAGAAGCGAGTTAGTTTACGGAAGTCCTCAGAGTCTGCAACTAATTAAGACCATCCCCAACTATTGAAAAGAAAATGACAGCAGCAAGAGCATGAAGTAAGACTGACTTGGAAAGGTGAAATTTGTTGCCGCTCTTATTTCTGCACTTAGTATCAGTAGCTGGGAATGGTGATGGAGGGTTGGACATCAAGAAAGCCCACTGATAATAGTCATTGAGGAAGCCAGTTTCATACTTAGCTTGCATTAAAAAGTACAAGCAAATGAACATGCAGAATGTCGTTAGCGTAAATGGCAGGAATAAGTGGGACCTAGGATATATGGATCTTATAGTGTATGCAGTACTTAAATGGGATTCCTGTTTCAGTAAATTCTGTCACTCCTCTCTGTGTCCCCCTTCTTCTGAAGTCACAGTCTCTTAAGTCTGCACATGGACACATACATTATGAAGATTCTAAGGAGTATATCTTTGCATATTAAACCTAATGATAGATATGAGATAGTCTATGAACACTTCCATTGATATTCTTATAATTCCTTACATGCTTGGGAAGTACAGGTTGTTTTGCCCGAAGGTTCTCGAGATATATCTGTTTCTACACCATTTCCTGTTAAGCAATGGGAAGAGGTATTAGTTTCTAAGTTGTCACCCTTTGTTCGTTCTTTGTTCTGTAGCTTTCTTATGGTTCTCTCATTCTGGATCATTCAATATAAAGATAGAGCATGTCTTTTATGCAGACAAAATTTTCCCACTTGGATGTTGTTGGCAGACCAGTAGTAGCATTGGAAAAGAGTAAAGTTGTGCCCGAGCATGATCAGTATTTCCAGGTACACTTACATCTTCCTGAGATAATGAATTGCTTGAAGCTGATAATCTTAATATAAAACCTTCTCATGCACATGGAAGTCATAATGCTAAGTAATGGTGCATATGTATTTTTCAGGTCATTATGTCAGCATAGCAGTGTATTTCCATTGATTAAGATTTAGGTTTTGCCACTGGAACACGTTTTTGAGTAATGAGATTAGTATGGTGAGGGAGAGCAAAATCAGCGCTAGTGTTGTTGTAAGTCCTTCACTTTGGGCATGCGGATTATTCAGTTCTGTGATATAAGTCTCTCCTTCTTATGAACTACAGGGAACTCAATGCATTTTCTTCTTTTGGGAGAGGTCTCATCAAAATATTAGTGCAGTGAATAGTGAGAGTTGCAATGAATGAGTTCCTTGTTTCAAGCATTGCTTCTTTAGGTTCTTGAGCATCCAGACAAAATAGTGGAATTATTTGGAATGTCCATCTAATAAGATATTGTTCCAATTGCTTTGCAGGTTTATTACAAGTTCAACAGTATTTCAATGCTCAGGGAGCCAATAATGTTGATTTCTGGATTTTTTTCCTTTTTGTTGCTTGCATTGTATACGTGCATGCTGACTTATCAATCTCCAAGTCATCTGCATCATATTTGGCAAAGGTTCAATGGGAAGAGGTAAGGAGTTTGTCTCTAGTTCGTGCTTTTGTTTGCAATGTGAGAGAGCGCATGCAGTAAAGACTTCAGTCTCTTTATTGCAGGTCCAATCTGTGATTCAGCAAGTTAACAATCTCATTAACCGATGCTTAACGGTACATGACAAGCTGGATGCGTCTCTGCGTGATCTTTCTAGGACAGGTGATGTTCAAGCTTGTAAGGCAGCACGCAAACAAGCAGATGGTCTATTGAAAGAGCTCTCTAAGGAATTAAAGCCCTTGCTGTCAATTTTGCAAACTTCTCCCCAGGCTGTGCAGATATTGCCCAAGGTTAGATATGCCATATCTTCTCATACCTGTTATGGCAAGAAAATTCAGGATTAATCTGCTACAGTTTCACCTTATAATTTATTGCGGCCTTTTGCTTTTACCGGCAGAATGTTGTTATTCTGCTGCAGCTGTCAGAATTGAGTGAATTTATCTGTACATTCGGTTGATGGATCATAATCTGTTCTAAGGGCTGTCCAAGAGCTTAAAACCCCCTCGCAAGCCCAAAAAAGAACAAATTTTAGTAACAGAATGTTTTTACAGAGCTGGACACCAACTGATTGAGACTGCTTGAACTGGTTTGGGTAATGGTTGAGCCATCAAATTGGCACATTGTCATGGTATGAACAGGGGTTTCCTGTGGTTGGCCCACAGTAGAGTTCCATTGGGCTGGGGTAACAGTTTGGGTGAGCAGAGCGATTGAGAATACCAAGAGAAAAATCGGATCTGGATCTTCAGATCTGTTGAGTTTGTGTTAGAAATGGTTCGAGCAAATCAAGTTTCTTTTCTAAATACTCGTATCTTTAACATATGATGAGAAAACAAAGCTGTCCTGTATATACATGGTCATAGTTGTATTCTATTAAACGAAGAATGTCCAGTGTGTTTCTGAGGGAAAACTGTCTGGTCGCATTAAAAGGAATATGTCCTGATTTTCTTGATGTAGGTCGAAGAACTGTTGGTCAAGGAGAAAGAGTTGCAAGATAAGCTGATGGTTAAGCACACAACCGTGGTAGAGTGTTATGAGAAGAAGGTTTCGGGACGGGAAATTGAGAACCGGATAGCTTCGCAGCAGACCAAGATAACTGCACTGAGACAGGAGGTTGATGATCTTCTGGACTTAATCGATGAATTATGATCATCCCCGTTGCAACTATGTCCATCACTCATCATTACGTCTTCTCCTCGACATCCATAGTAAGTAGGTGGGAGACTTATCTTTTTCTGTGCGCTTGGGCCTCATCGGCAATATTTAAGAATAGTGGAGAAATTTTGTTGTGATCTAGGGAATTTTAACTCATAAAGTTTCTTTACTGTAGAACGTCTTCTGTGTTCTTACTGTGAACGTTCCTTTTGGTTCTCCTTTTATTACTTGCTCTATTCAAAAGTAGATCGGTCAAAATCACCAATTTTCCATCCTCTACTATTTATAATACCATTTTGCATCTTAAGCTTCCGTCATAAGTTGACAACTTAGATATATTCACAAAATCACCAATTTTCTTTCCAAATTACCCCTGCCCATCTTCTAAATTCCCCAGGCCTCCAAAGCAAAACCTTGATTGAAAAATTCTAACCCAACCGCCCTGTGGTCACTGGTTAGCCAAGTTCTGGCTGATGGCTCCACTCGACCGCCACAAGTGCGCCTGACAACGGTGGGTTGGGGTGGACGGAGGAGGCCGAAGTTCTTGCGCATATGGTGGGTTGGAAAGGGGGCTAGAATTTATGTTGGGCGAGGATCGGAGATTTTCCTTTTCTAAAGTTAGGGCAATTTGATCATTTTATCACGTGATCTATCTGAGATGGATAGCAGTGTTTTCGAAAGCAGAACAATGCACATGGGTTTGCTTGTGTTCTGAAAATAGCACAATCTTTTGTAGATGAGATATGCATTTATCTTTCGGTAAGATATACGTAGTATTGATACATGACTTTTGAATCATCTAAGAAAAGCACAACTTCTTACATCTGAGACGCTTGACAACATGACTTTTGGAGAAAATCTCGACTTCTTACGTCTTCGAAGTAGGAAAACAAAAATCACATTAACCCTAAGACCCGGACACACCAAACATAAAGAGACCATCCCAATTGTGCGCGACCCACCAATCAAGCCGAGCATCGTTGCTCGGACATTCATTAAGTACCTAACACACCCCGTGCATATCCCTTGGAGTTATTCATTGCTATGATGAATTGAAAAAAAACATTTCATCTGTTGGATACAGCAGGTGACGGCGATGACAAAATGCGATCGATCCAACGGTCACGGCCGCCCAAATGTCATGAATTTCCGTCTTATTGCACGTGTCACCGGCCGTAACGAACGGTCATAGGAATCTCCCTCTCCTGAGGTTCGGAGGCCCAGGAGCCCGTGGCCCAACGGACACGTGTCCCCTCTGCATTGGACCAAGCGAGGCGCGATTATCCCCGCGAGGCATATAGTCTCTCGGTGTGGAGACAACGGGAAAACTCCCGAGCGTTGCGAGATAGCGATAACACGACGTCACATTCTCCGGCGACCGGCGGCCGGCGACGAGCAGGTGGCTACTTCCCCCTACACTTAGGGTTTATCATCTTCGCTCTCGCGTCCGCCGATAACCTCGCATTTCTTCGCGAATGGAGACGTCTCTCAGATACTGGGGCGACGCCAAGGCACTCAGAATCCACGCCAAAGAGAAGATTTTCATCGATTCCAAGACCTTCCTGCAGGTGCAATCTCTTCCCCTACCTCCTCTCTCGCTCTCTGCTCTGCTTCTGGGGTAAATATTCAATTGGGTATTGCCGGTGCTTCGACGTCCTCGCTTGAATCGGTTCGTTAAGAGTGTCGGCGAGTCCCGCGAGGTAGCCGAATGTCTGATTAGCGAAGCGTGCCGGGTCTTATCAATCCGCGGGAAGGAATTAGAGCAGGATAGAGAAGATAAAAAAGGAGTGTGAAGATAGGCTGAGTTTGAGTGGAAATGTACTCTTAATTGATTTTGGCTCAAGCAGCCGCTGATGCTGTCGTGAGTGACAGAGATGTTGGTGTCAGCATGAGAAGAAGCCTGAAAAATTCATGCTTGCCACTTGAAAAGTTGCTGCTGCTTTAAATGATCTGGGCTGACGTTCCCTCCCCTTGTTGTGTGTCAGCTTCATGGAGAACTCGACACGAGATTGGGAGCTCCGAGCCATTTTAGCGCGATGATTCGGCACTTCTACCCGGACGTGAGTGATTTGTTCTTGTGAATTTATCGTTCTCCTGTTTCGACATCTCTTATGGCGCATTCAAATGCTTTTAATTACCTTTGTTTGCTTCACCTGCACTGTTGTCCTGTAGATATCTGCTAGCCTTGGTGTAGGAGTGCAATATGATAAAAATGGCAGGCTTCGCTATAATGTACGTGCAAAGAAAGCGTTTCCCGTGACTACCAATAAATTATTGAGCTTCAATGTGAAAGGACGGTGTGATGTCGACAAAGAGTTTAAGCAGGTTCGTGATTATTTACATTTGCCATGACTTTGGTGTAGTGTGATTAGATATGGGGTAAGATTCCCTAGTTGGTTGATCGGTTATCCTCTTGATGTCTAAACACCTTTAAACGAATTCAGTGCTTAATGCAATAGCAGTTTTCTATTGTTTTATCGGGTTCTTCTGCTCCATATGTTCTGCTCTGCAATTATATTAGTCAATGTGAGAACTTTATGCCTTTTACAGATTCTCACTGCAACTCATGTTTATTATTATAACAGTGGAAGTCCAGGGGAGGTGCAGAATTTTCTTGGAGCCTTTTGAATTTTCAGAAGGACCAAGACGTTAGACTCAAGCTAGGATTTGAAATGTTCGACCAGGTATGAACCATGGAGTCATGTACCTTTTTGATGTTGTTTGGTTGTCCAATGTTGCTTAGTTTTTGCGACCTTTTAGCTTAATTTTAGATTGTAGTTGGTGGATGGAAAAGTCTTGTGTTAGATTAAGTCTGTATGATTCTCGACAACTACAACAGTTTAGTTGATGGGTTCTTTAAATGTTCATATGCAGCATGCCATTCTAAGTACAATGATTGGGTTCTCTTTTCAAGTTAATGCTGGACTAGTTTTTATAATTTTTCCCCCTTTGGATTAAAGAAGTGGGTGTTGTTGATACTGTAAGTGTTACTAGGTCTTTAAGAGAGATGCTGCCATGTATGTTTGATTCTCTACCTAGAAAGTACTTTTGCTCTAAGAACTGAACCGTATAACCCAAATAGATGGTGCTTCAATGGCATCTACTTTGTTTGGAAGTGGAGGGGTAAGGGACAAGTTGTGGATGTCCGGCGTGGTGGGGAAAAGTGATTCTTATGATATACATAAGGCCTCCGTGAACTTTACAAAACATAACGCAATAGTCGGACATTTCCATCCACCCTCTCCGCTCTAATTAACCATATATTGGTATATGTCCTTATATAGATGTGTGCATGTGCATCTAGAAGTGCTCTGTAATCTGTATAAGGTCACATAAGGAGTGGCCCAGCCCAGCTCCGCATTGAACCTAATGCTTCCAAACAAATTCAAAATTATGTGCGGTTGTTGACTCTGGCTTCGAAACCTTTCCAGGTACCATATCTGCAGGTTAGGGAAAACAACTGGACCTTCAATGCAGATACAAATGGTAGGTGGAATGTGAGGTATGACCTTTGATTATGAAGGAGTGGGAACTGGATCTATACTTTTTTGTTAAGATATGTGACACCGAAAGTCATATCCTTTGGTTTTCTGTATTGCTGGATACCTGGTGAGCTACATTAGTCAACGAGTAGATGAGCAGCTCTTTAATAAATGTGTTTCATTTACTGCTTGTCTTGTTTATTTGGGTCTGGAGGCAGTCAGGTTTACGAATTTGAGTTGGATATTGTGTTGAAGTTCCATTTGTTAAGCCAGGCTCAATTGATATTTGCCCAGATGAAAAAGGGGCTGTTTCGTGCCTGGTGAAGCATGTTAATCCATTTCTAGGGAAGCCCATTATTCAAAGACTGCCCATTTGTCGCGGCATTTTGGTTATCCTTGAGCAGGATCTCTAAGTTGCTTCTTACATAATTGAATGAAGATGTGGTATGGGAAGTCTGATTATTCGTTTTAGTTTTACTCATTGACATCGTAATCTACCACTAGTTATCCGGTTGGTGAGACAATGGACGTCAGGCCAATAAGGTATTGCCTGTTTTATGTTTTGCTCTCTATGGAAATCGGGGAAGAAGTAAATCCCTCCCGTGACATTCTGGCGTGGATAAAGAGGATGGGTGCAGGAGTATTAAGGGGCTTTTTAGCTCTTATGTAGATGTGATCTGAAGTCACGTGATTGCAGATTGGAGACGCATCTTTTTCCTTCTGAAAGTAGGTGAATGTGTTGAGCCGAACTCACGGCAAAGATGCCGGTTGGAAGCTGTTGTCCGTTGATTGAGGGAGCGTTCCTGAAAAAGGAAGGACAGGCTCTTTTTGCATGTTGCCTGTTTTCTCGCCCATGAAAGCTTTTCTGGGCATGGGAAGTTGGCACTCAACCACCGCCCTTGCTCAATTCTGTCTCGACCATTGAATGTTGCGAACCCTTACGTGGGGTCGGCATGATGTGATAGCTGAGATGGAGCGGGCAAATACAGAACTTGTTTTGCGAAATGGACGGCTCGTAACATGCAATACATGTCCACTCACGCGACACGCTGCCCACATGTCTCACATTCTTGCTGCGTTAGGTTCTTTGTCTTGACGATCATAGCACGAAAAATCAATGCAAAAGATTCACTGTTTTGCCTAAAAGGATTAGGTAAGGCGGAAAAAACCTCGGGCTAAGGTTTCCAGGGTGATTGCTCGAAACCATTTATGACTTTTAAAATTTTCAAAAAAAAAAAAAAATATGTGACTTCTCCAAAATCATTTATAACTTTATAAAAAATAAAAATGAGGATATCTCACGTGGCTTCGAGCAGTTTGTCTCTCTCTCTCTTTCTTTTTATTTAAGAAAATTGTGTAATTCTTATTAACTTGAGGTGTTTGGCATTGAATGAAAGTCAAATTTAAACAATTTGAAATTGAAAAAAAGACAAAAGAAAAAGGGGGAAGTGCACTGAGTGATGCCAAACCCCACCTGAACCGAAGAACATGAAGGGGATCCTCATCAATCTATGGCCAAATTGGCAAAGAGACAACATAATCCGCGAGGGGACACGATCATGGATATCTCATGAAGGCAAGGACCATCCTGCAACAGCACAAGAAATGGAGGACAAGAAAGTAATTCCAACCTGGGACCCGACCCGACCCGACCCGACCCGACCCGACCCGACCCGACCCGACCCGACCCGACCTGAGCCAACCGAATCCAACTCATATACCTAAAAACAGCGGGCGGGGGTAGTTGTTAGTTGTAACCCACACCCGCCTGCTCCTCCTAATCCTTTCGGACAACACATACCGAACGACATCCCCTCCTTCTCTCTCTCCCATGACTCGCCACCGCTTCCTCGGCGCCGCCAACTCGTCGGCCGCCACCGCCACCGCCACCGCCACCGCCGCCCCCGCCGCCCCCGGACCCCGTCGCCGTCGACTCCGACTTCGTGGTCATCCTCGCCGCCCTCCTCTGCGCCCTCATATGCGTCCTCGGCCTCATCGCCGTCGCCCGCTGCGCCTGGCTCCGCCGCCTCTCCTCCTTCTCCTCCGGCGGCGCCCCGCCTCCTTCCTCGCCGCCCCCGCCGCCCTCCTCCAAGGCCAACAAGGGCCTCAAGAAGAAGGTCCTCCGCTCCCTCCCCAAGCTCACCGTCACCCCCGACGCCGCCGACCGGTACTCCGACTGCACCATCTGCCTCGGTGAGTTCGCCGACGGGGACGAAATCCGGGTGCTGCCCCACTGCGGGCACGCGTTCCACGTGTCCTGCATCGACCCCTGGCTCGGATCGCACTCCTCCTGCCCGTCCTGCCGCCGGATTCTGGTCGCCGCGGCCGCCGCGTGCGACAAGTGCGGCAGTTTGCCGACCGCGACCCCGAGCTCGAGCTCGGCTTCGGCCTCAGGGACAGCCAACGCGGAGTCCAGAATGAAGCAAAGAGAAGATCACGACAGCAGATTTTTGCCGTAACACGAATTCTCTATCCGCGGAGGCCTCTCCTTCCTCTTTTTCTTAGATTTGCTTAGCTCTTAGTACGAAGATGATGTTCATTGATCTCCGTATACCCTAGGTTAGCGTCAGATGGTCACAGGAATCATCACATCACGCCTGGAAAAGGGTTGAATCCCGAAGCTTAATTTCAATGAAAAAATTCATGAGATTAGGTGCTTTGCCTCTGTTTCTCTTCTTTGATCGGTGGACCGGTTGAGATGGGGTCCTGCCATTGATGACCCTTCCCTTTCCTGGCGGGCGGTAGACATTACCAGGCCCGCCCTTGTCTCGATGCACAAGCAACCATCGATGGCGGCGGCTGCTGCTGCTGCTGCTAGTGTTGGGCTGGCGCCTCTCGTCTGGTCCAGGTGTCCTCCTAGTGTTGGGTGCTCGGTGAACATAGATAGGTGGGGGAGAGGGAGGAGAGCGAGAGGTTTGGCGTTATTTTGGAGGTGGGGCCTATTGCAATCAAAGAGAAAACAGAGCCGTGGGACCCATTTCTTTTGAGGATCAAATTAGAACGAAGGGGAGAGAGAGTGAGTGAGTGAGAGGGAGTGAGTGTGTCCATGTCCATCAAATGAAGGAAGGAATCTCTCCCTTTGGGTGGACAGAGAGCGAGAGAAGCTGTCGAGACGAGAGATGGAGCCGCTTCAATTCCACTGATCCCCACAAGCTTTTCTTTTTTTCCTGCCGCTCTACAGTTCCTTTCCTTTTCCCTTTGATTTTGCTTTTGCCGTTCTGGACCAACTTTCAGCCGCTGCTGCTGATGTGCGTGGGTTGTCTTTATTCCCCCACCCTCCCGGATTGAAATAAAGGAGAAATTGGCAAAAATTTGACTCGGCTTATGAAACGTCTCCTCATATATATTTGATGAAATGCCCAGAAACGACGCTTAGCTCTTCCGATGTGTCCTGTCCCGTCCCGTCCCGCCGTGGCCACGACGACGGCCGGGTCGCAATGATTCGAATGATGCCATTACCTAACTAAACGCACGCGCAATCAATACCCTAGCTCCCGTTGACCTGAGTGCGTTGTGTTGAAAAGTGCTCCCACCTTTCGGGTCAACCCTTTACTGACTTCTGCCCGGAGAACTCCATCTCCTTACGTTTTCTTCAGTGGGAAAATCAAATTGCGAAAGCCCACCCCATTTGATTTTTTTTTTTTTTTTTTATACAGCAGCACTGAAGTTGTTGCATCATTTTTCTCCGTAAAGTGCACCGGGATGGAGACTGCCAATTGACGAATTTCGTCCATCTGAGGACCCCCTTGTAATTTGATGCGACCAACAATAAAAAAAATTGAAAAAAATTAATAGCATCTTCCTCGAACCCTTTATCGAAATTTACCGGATCCTTCCTAGATATCACGTGATTCTCAATTCACAACGGACAAAGTTTCGTCACTGGCTAGGTGCGTTAATCCCTTTGTTTACCGATGATGAGGGCGGCCCCTCTTGGACGGCGACTGAGTGTGACCGATGCGCGTTTTCAGGGGATCGAAATCAGGTTCTCTCGCCACGTGCATCGACGTCGGTCTCGTGACCGGAACTAATGATGGTACCAGAAAGCGAGCGTCGCTCCTGTGCGTACCTTCCGTGCCTAGAAAGAAGGAAATGTCACGGCAGCACATGGTCGTTGGCCTGGTGCCATGAAAGGTAAACGGGTTTGGTCGAGATATAATTTAAACAACAAATAACTCTTTTCTTTCATTTTATTTATTTTATAGTTTTTGCTAATACTTTGACGGCAGAAGTTCCACATAACCCACTGACCGAACTTTGAAATTTAGTGGAAATGGCATAAATTACTAAAATATTATCCCAAAGATATTATTAAGAAATGCTCATTCCCAAGAATATGCCGTCTCTCTCTCTCTCTCTGTCCCCCATCAAAGGTGGCTCTCGGACCGTTCGTAAGCTTCCTAATCACGTAATTAAGATCATTAAATTAGGGGGGGAAAACACCATATTCCTTCCTCTCAGGAGCCATCCAAGTATTCAATTTATATCCATACATTCAAAGAGTCAAGATGTTGACTTATTTGGACTCCATGTGCATCTCGTGTAGTAAGGTTCCGTTCTTTGCCTTTTTGATCATGGTTTGAGTATTTTAGTAACACTCCTTCAGCATTTTTGAAAGGGCTAATGACACCATTAGTGACTGAGCCGGCGGGGCCATGGGCACCCCCATGGCCCCGCTGTTTAGTTTATTCGCACGATGAAGCCGTCCGGGGGGTTTCGGGGTTGGGGCCCCCATGACCCTTTCGACTTTGGGTGGTGTCGGGCCCGCTCGACTGGAGCCGGTGGTACGTTTTTGCTGCGTGCGATGCCGTTTGTGCGCGCAAGAAACTGTTCATGCCGAGGGATCTTTTCAAGTGCTCGTAGTTCACACGAAATGAAACTCGTCGATCAGCGGAGATTGGTGGGGACATGTGCACGATACACGTTTTGCAACAGCAATTTCCCAATGACTCGCGCGAAGCTTTGTTTGCGGGGGAAGAGAGGGAAAGTAAGGGTCCCTTTATTTTGTGAAAAATGTGACGTATTTAGAAAAAATTTCCTGAAGTTATTTTTCGGTAAAATGACAATATTATTTAGTGTTGTTAGGAAATATTTTCTGTTGTTTAGTATGACAAATTTGCTTTGATTTTCCTAAATTGACATACACTATTCATGTGCTAATAAAATCTCGAGTCTAGCCTCAATGGACCTCGACCAGAGTTCTGGGGATTGGGACATGCACTGGGACTTGGCAACAATGGACTCATACACGACCTTTATAGACCTAGGCTCAGGTGCTGGGATATCACAAATAGGCACTGGGGCTTGAGGGTCAACCTCAATGGATTTGGGTACAAGCGTTGGGGGACCGAGTATAGCCACCGGAGTCCCAAGCTTAGCCTTGGTGGATTCGGGCATGGGCATTGAGAATCCAAGCACTACCATCGAATCATAGGCCCATCCTCCATGCTTAGGCTCAAGTGCTGGGGCATCACGAATAGGCACTAGAGCTTGAGGGTAAGCCTCAATGGATTTGGTTACGGGCGTTGCAGGATTGAGTATAGCCACCAAGGTCCTAGGCTTGGCGGACCCAGGTATGGGCATCGGGGATCCAAGCACTACCATTGGATCATGGGCCCATCCTCCATGCTTAGGCTTGGGCACCGAATACCTAATCCTGGATACTTGAGAGACAGTGTTGGGGTTTTTGTGCCCAAATATAGAGGTTATGATCAAGAGATGATATCTAATCATCTTTTAGAAAATGATTTTGATTTTCTAAAGATGAAATCATTCTTCTTGAATTTAATTTAGACTTTCTGTTCACTCATTTTTTTTAGGGGAATCAAATGCTAGAAAATATATGTGTGTGTGTGTGTGTGTGTGTGTTTTGTAAAACAAACGGAGCTTAAATGGTGAATATATCGGTTAGGGAAAGCAACAAAGCCTCGAATTGCCCACAGCGATGTCTGAAATGGGCAGGACAGGCCCATGTCCAGGGTCGAGTGGGCTTGTATTGGGCCCAACTTGTTGTGGGAGGTGAGTTTTTTTTTGGGTCAATATGGAAGGTAAATTCAAATTAGGAACTAATCTCCTATTTCCATTAATTTGAGGCTCTAGGGTTTAGAGTTGTCTCGTGAATCTTGATCCCAACTTTGATGGCGAGAACTGACATTGCAAATTCAATTCAGTTTCTTTAAGGAAAGCAACATTTCCAGTTTATAAGAATAGCTTTGTCCATTTGACTATCCGATCATGTTCGGAGTTTTGTCATCCAGTTTAAAAATTTCTAAAGACTTATAGATAGAATACTAAAAAGGTTCACCACCAGAAAAGGCATCCTTAATTTTCCAAGGCCAAGAAATTAGGTGGAAATGGACTTTTTATGATCTCTATCATTTGAAAAACATCAGTACCTAAATACGATCGTATTTGCTATCGAGGCAGCAACGAACCGGCACATCTTTGAATCGCTCTTGTTGAGTCTGCCGCATGGTTGAAAAAGTGTATCTTAGAAGATTATTTTGGAGAATGTCATCCAGTTCTTGAACAAATCAAATGAATGTGGATGACTGTTCTCTTGGGAAGTAAATAAGAAAGGGAAATTGGCTAGAAGTATACTTCCTTGATGTTGTGCTCTCAAATGATGGAATTTCACTTCTTTCTGAGCAAGATCACCAGGAGAAAAAAACTAAATAATCGTTTCTGAATTGGAAGGAATGGTGAGGAACTTGAATACAAGGATAATCTGCAAAAATTTCCGAACACAAGCTCGATCAGCTTCTCGAGAATGTTAACCAGACCGTACCAAACTAACATTCGGTCACTCGTCCTTGGCAGCCTCAACCTGTCTTGCTCCGACGGAGAAGAACTCCGTGATGACTTCAAGGGGCATGCCTTTGGTCTCAGGGACCTTCAAGAAGACGAAGACCCATGAGATTACGCAGACAACCGCATACATGCCGAAGATACCCGCCAGGCCAAAGGCAGAGAGCATCACTGGTAGAGTGTAGGTGACGATGATGTCGCATATCCAGTAAACAAGAGCGCAGATGGCGATGCAAAGGCCACGGACCCTCGTGGGGAAGATCTCGGAGCAGAGGATGTTGGGAACAGGCCCGTATGCCATCACGAAGCAGCAGAAGTAAATTATGACACAAGCAGTTGAAATTATGGCATTAACGACTGTACTTATGGTCACCATTTCAAAGATGACTAGAACCACCAGTGTCACGATGAGCACAGGAATTGTAGTGAGCAGCAGCGTCCTGCAAAAATGTCCCAATGTATCACAGATAAGTCAAAACCAGGCCATGCTTACATTTCCATCAATTAAATTTCGATTCCCATAAATCTTGCCTTAAGTTGACAACCAGTCATCAATGGCAACTCCAAAAAACCATACAAATGAAAGCAAATATAGTTGCCAAAATCTATTGTATAATACTTTTCATGATGATTGGCCCATAGTATACTGTATACACTCAACAAGGTTTGGTTCATGTTACGACAAAAACTGATATGTGAACTAGCCAAACAGGTGGTTTAATTATCTAAAACAAGAAATTTGATTTATAAAGAGAAGAAACAGAGCTTCCAGCTGTGGAAGTGAAAACAGAACCGGGCAGTAGTAGAACTAGGACATACCTTCTTCCAGATGTATCCATAAGCCTCATGCCAACGCCTATACAAGGAAGCATCAGCAAAGTTGTGAACGCACTGATAAGGAACGAAGCAGAGTTTGAACTGAGGCCCATGCTCGAAAGAAGAACTTCAACTCCAGCATCTTCAAGAATTTGAGGAGTGTAATAAAGGACCCCGTTTATGCCCGAGAACTGCGTGTTTCATCAACCGAATAGAGTAAGGATATTTCATAGAAAAGTGCATGGCGTGGGAATTTGGATATAAACTTAAGATGAATATAAATGCCCCAATAAAACCATGGAGAGATCTGCCACATTGTAAGAGTCGCAATCAATGACTTAGTGCTTGGAGTTCAAGAATTAACCGGCGAAAGGTATTGAGGCAAGAAATAACACGAGCGTCATTTTGTAGGGGAATGTATTCCACCTTTCTAACCATCTAAATTCTAAAATACTTTCAGATATAATGACTCAAGGCTTTTCCAGTTTCTGAGAACTCGAGACAGGCACTACACAGTCAAATCAGAGAAAGCGGATTGAATGGTTTATGAGAGGCAAACTTTTGAATGTTTCTTTTCATTCCAGCTTGAAAAGTGCAAAGACAAAGGCAGGTATGAGAAAAGCCTTTGGTATTTAGGTAGGTTCATGATACTTCTCCCATTCCTGCATTTCATTCTCTATTTTACGCACCTCAAATCCAACTATCACTGCCCATAACCTTAAATAGACTGCAACAACTTACGCCAAAAACTTGTTTCAAAGACAGTTCCACATGCACAGAGTATTGTAATCTCGTGAGAGAAAGTAATCGGATAATAAGGGAAATCCATGAAGACTCCACACTGACATTACAAGGTTATACCAGGATTTGCCAAGACTAGAAGAATAAATGCCATGAAAAAAAAATTAACGGCATGAGTACCTGCTGAAGCATTTGAATTCCAATTCCGACAAACAATGCATGTTTAATTCCTGGTTCAGAAAGAGCAGCCCAGATTGGGCCCTTTGATGCGGTTTGAGAAGGATGAACCATGGCCGGCCCGACCGGGTGCTGATCCTGGAGCTCCTTTGAATAGAGAGCAGGCTGACTAACCAAGGCAGCAGCCTGAACATACTCCCCAACTGGTGGAACATCGGCCCCAGGAAGCGAAACTATGGACCCACGTCTCGATCCTGACACATCTTCCTCGTGCAAATAAATTCTCTTGAATCCCCCTTCCTTCTTCCCATCCTCTCCTTCTCTCTCTGACCATTTCCATGCCAACTGCCAACCCCCACCAATGCCTGTAGCTCCACCTTGCTCTCCAGCTCCTTGCATGAGGCTGCTGTGGCGTCTCATGTTTAGAGCACTTCCATGGGCCGTGTCCTTTTCCATGCTTGTTGCCTGCCTAGAGATTAATGGACTATGTAAGTTGTCATCAGAATCTCCTGCAGCCTCAGACACATAACCCTCGCCTTCTCTTTGCAGGCTCTCTTCGTCCCACCTTTCCTCTTTACCATGAGGGTCTGCAGTACTGAACATGCTACCAAAATTGGGAAAGAGCATGCTTCTCATGCTTCCTGTCTCTGGGAGCTTTTCATGGACGCTGCCAAATAGAGTCACAAGTGGGTCCATGAGGGGCACGTTTTGGTTTGCCATGCTTCCATGACGGGAGACTAAGGCAAGAGAACTCTGTCCAGTAACGGGCTTGGCGACCCAGGACAGGCCTTGCTCAGGTCCATATAGTTTGATCCTGTCTTTGTCAGAATCTGGGTCATGGCCATCTGCAAGTTCATCAGCTGGCCCTATTATATACTCTTCAATGGATGTTTCACCCCCAATTCCAAGCCCTTCAACTAGCAAAGCCATCTCACCTGCAGACGGGATGATTTTCAGCAGGAGCAAGAAGAATTAGCTTTTCTCTTTAGCTAGTTTACTAAACAAGGAGATCCTATGAAGCCCAAACTCGGTCACAGAAGTCGTGAAAGTTCAAAGTGCACGGAAATTGTTATAGATGGTAATATTCATTAATTTGCTGCCTTGATGATTCACAAATAAACAACAAAAGGTAAAATGCAACGTACAGATATGATAACCAAGATAATGGATGATAAATCATACAGTCCCAAGGACCATAGTTGTTCAAAATGGAGTATTCTAAATGGCAAAGTTAATGCATGTAAAATCAAAGGAAAACTCAAGACAATGTTGTAAGGAAAAAAGTTGAGCTAAAGAACCATTTTGTTGGATATACTGCTCCTTTCAATCAGATTAAATTGAAAAGCCTCCGACATATGCTCCAATTAGTAACTTCAATTACTCATTTTTTTGGATACACTGCTCCTATGGAACCATAAAATTTGCAGTGAATCAGAAGATTATGCATAAAAACTTTCATGAACTAAAAACACATTCAGGACCCACATAAAAAGCAGTTGAAAATAAGGCTGTGGAAGCAGCCTAGGTTACACCGAAGTTGCCACAAGACTTCAGATCCTTTAGTTAACAGTCCATGAGAAACTTCAAAAGCAAGAGATGCTTGACATAAAAACTGACAAAAGCAAAATGCCAAGGACATTTGCACTGTTGCATTTCCCAATCTAGCTTCACTGGAATCTTCTGCTAGTGACTTAAAGATGTACAACTTCTTTGCATAACCCAATCATCTCCCACCAAAGGAACGCCCATCTCTTTACTGGTTGGTACCAGCAATTACCATTTTCTGAAGAAGCAAAGCAACTTAAACCGACACTTTGTTTCTAACAATGAACAGCCAGATAGTACACAAAACCAGAGTAAATTGTCTGCTTTTCGTGCTGCCCAAGTTTCATGACTTACGTGAACAAAAGCATCAAGCATTAGTAACAAGATAATAGATTTATGTTTCCCTGCTTAGTTTACGCAAAGCCAATGTGGATTCCAAGCCTGGTGTGTAAATACATTACAGGCACACTACAAACTCATTATAGACGGCCAAACCCTCTTTTGCTCTCCAAGAAGTATTGTCAACTAGATGGAGCACTAGCAGGCATCTAAACATATGTTTCACATAAGGTGACATGGTGAATATTTGTAAGAATTTCTTTAGGCCATTGCCTAGCAAAAGATTAATTGAGAAAATGCACTGTAATATTCACTCTGTCTATTATATATCTAAGTCTTCATCGTACCAATTAGCAGTCTGTTTGCAGCCTTCCATTGGCTGAAGTACCATGGAGAAGCAATGGAACATGAAATGGAAAAGGCATACTTAGTACTGAAAAGGAAGAGTTCAAGGACAAACCTGAGACATCCTCAATCCCACGCAGCATTTGGAGAACCTGTTTTGCCTCAACCATCTTCCCTTTGCTCACAAGCCATCTTGGCGACTCAGGCAAGTAAAAAACTGTGAGTACAAAGTAAAGGATCGAGGGAATAGATAGAACCCCAAGCATCAATCTCCAGCTCGGCGACGCCAACAATGACATCCCAAATATCATGCAATATGACAAAAACATTCCACCAGAACCGGTGAACTGCGGAAGGGTATTCAGCAGACCCCTTATCTCTGATGGTGCAGTCTCGGATATATAAATTGGAACGAGGGTAACTACCAAACCAATCCCAAATCCATCTAATAGCCGAGCTATGCATAGGACATACACATTGGGTGACCACAGCATTACCAAACCACTGATAAAGTAAAGAAGTGATGATAGAATCAGCATTGGACGTCGACCAACCCAATCTGATATGGCTCCCGAGCAGGTTGTAATGACCGTGGCGCCAATGAGTGACATTGCCACCACAAGACCTTCAACTGTTGTTCCCAAGTCGAGGTCCTCCTTTATGTAAATGATGGCCCCTTCAAGATACAATGGAATATGAATCAGCGCACTCGCTCAATCATAAATCATGACATAAATGAAGAGGCAAAACAAACAAACCAGTGCATTTTTTTCCGGTAAAATTTACCTGCAATGGTGGCATTATCCCATCCTTGCAAAAAGTTCCCTATTGTGGCAGCAATGGCCACCCAGACAGCTCCTTTCATCTTGATCACTTATGAACCGAATCCCAAATCTCCAATCAGGCTTTACTGCATTCCCCAAACAGAAAACAAGAGAAATGAGACGAGACAAATTACATCAGGACACAGATCTAACAACACCCATCAATACATCATATTCACGTATACGTTGGAATCTTCCTCCTTGTTCTTAGTGAACCGCTAGTTTTGTCATTTCAAAAAACAAGTAAATGCATAGACTGCCAGAACCAATCAATTGATAAACATCCTTTGATAGACGAATGAAGAAACCAAGGAAAACCAATCAACACAAGCACAAAAGAAAGAGTATTTACCTCTGTATTGAGAGCCCAATGGTCAGTTCTTGGAAGACCCGGAAAGAGAATGAACCAGGATGAATATGCTACTGCTCATAACATGGCAAAGCAGAGCAAGAGAAGGGTTTGGTCAGATTTGAAGAGAGCAACCAGTGACGGTTAAATGACAGCTCCGTGCTCTCTGTGATCTTGCCTTGTATATTTATTCCATGAATGCATCTCTCGCGCTCTCTCTCAGTACGTGATGAACTGGCGGTGGACTATTTTGGTATTGTAGTGATGGACGGAGAGAAGAGTTCCGAAATTGAGATTTGAGAGCGAGATTTAATAATTATTTCTTGCCAGATTGAGAAAATTATAAGTGCTCGGGGGAGAAACCGAAAGATCCAACCTTTGCCCGCCCAACTACCCTTCAACACGGCCGCTGCAAACCCCACACACTGACTCACAGTCAAACCGAACTCGCTCGCCAGCTCAGTTACCTCTCTTGAAACCAGGCCATCTATCCTTTTTTCAAGCAAAACACAGGAAAAAGGATGAATTTTGGGACTGATTCCGGACGACCCAGGAGCAAAAGAACCACAAGAAATTCAAGAATTCATCAAAGAGGGAGGATCAAATTTGAAATACTGTTGCAGAAGTTGATGAAAGATGGTGGTGGCTAAGTGAACGGAAAAAAAAAACTATAATAATGGTTTCAGAGGTGCACGTTATGAGAGAGAGAGAGAGAGGGAGTGGGAGCCCAAGAACTTCCAAACAGTCCAATCAATCAAGAAGACGAAAGGTTAGTGACGTGGTTCTTCGAAACTCGTTTTAATTGGAAGAAGCGAGTCAAGCCTTTTGTACTTTGCGATTTTAACTAACATCTTTGACAGCTACCTCCGCCCGAATCTACCACGAAAAGGAAATCTGGACAGGACCCTCGTCGCCTCCGACCTGGTCTTTCCACTTCGTTTTCTGCCAGCTTCGAGTAGGAGCCGACCCCTCGAGATCTGGCCAATGCTCGAGGGCCAGCTGTCGGGCTCTAGCGTAGCATCCCCCAAGCACGCTCGTTTCGCCGAGCTTCCGAGGGTCATTGGAAGGAGACAAACGAGGGGTCCACTAAAGGACAAGAGCCTCGGCACAATGCACCAATGAGGATCGGAGTGTGGCCTTTTACTCCGTACGGACGTGCAGAGGAAATTGAATTTAAGCGCCATCAATTACCAATACTGTAATTACTGATATATCCTCATCATTAACGATGATGCGATATTCACTGATTAGTCGTCAATATTTTTTTCACCTAATAGGTCCATTTTGATCCTCATTGTTTTATTGAATTTAACTTTATTGCTTTGATTTGCTTTACTATGGAAGTTCATTTACTTCTCATGTATCCTTTTAAATAATGAACTGCGATCATCTTTATATAATTTATGAAAAGTTATTCACTTTATTCAAATGATAAATTACAAATGTTGATATCATCCACATTTAGCCACCATCCTGAGATATATTTGGAGGAACCCCTTGAAAAGATCGAGAAGAAATAGGCCCAGTAAAATCTTCATCAAAAGTATGCAATTAGTCATTTGTTCTGCGGTCAACCTCTTACTTTTCTTTGGCAACTTCAAATTGCACAAAACAATGAAGTCAGGTTGTTTTCGCCGGTTGTAATTTACCCCATCGATGCCTGTGGACCACGGACAGAGACAGCAAAACGCCTCTGCAATCTGCCCCTTCACGAGGCGACTTGGAAGGAAGCAACCACCCCTTGCCTGATACAAAAGGAACTCCAATCTCTTTGGGGGGCTTTACCAGGTTAAGAACAATAAGGAAAGGGAAAAAAATGGGCAAAGCAAGAAGGTACTGAAATCAAAGCAGCTTTCGTTGGTATGGCAAAATCCGATTTCGGTATTGCCAATTCGAAAAAGCTACCCGTCAAAGGTCCTTTGGAGAAGAAGGAGAAGGTCCCCGGGGGGACCGGATCCGAGGGCAAAGGAGAGCAAAGACCATTAGCTATCGAGTTTTTAAATTTACATGTGAGGTGATGCTGTCCCCAATTTTTATTTCTTGGGACATTGCAGATTCATGTGGAGATGCGAATCCAGTCAAAGTGGGGGTGCCCAAGGAAAAAAAAACAACCCAACACTGAATCAGATGCGGTCGCGTTGGTGGAGGATAGAGACGATGTCCGAGATGATTATTTTATGTGCCCGATCGATGTCTTTTAAAAAGATGATATGAAATACCACACTTAGGTATCTGATTAAGTATATTCATGTGGTCATGTCGATGATTTTTGTTTTCTTTATTGTAATCTTAGGACACGAGCACAGAGGCCGGATTAATTGCGGATTACTAATGGAACGCCACTTAAGCTTTATGAACAGAACTGGTGAAGCCTAGACCTTTGCATCCGAACTGCAAATCCCTTACGCCTTGATCAACTATACTGACCTTTAAGGGTCATGCGTGTCGATAATCCATTGGCATCAACTCCAATTCTATGTTTTCTTTTTTGAATAATTCATTTTCCTTTATATCCAATTAGCTTATTCGGTAGCGAAGCACGCGCCACGATATTAATAAAGAAAAAAATAAAGCCACATAGTGTCTAAGCAGGAATGCGGTTGGAGAGACAATTAGTTCTTACGAAACAGCTGTTCTATTACTCTATGCTGTCCAGATCAATCTCGTTCCTCGCGATAAGAGGCCCAATTTTGGAGGTCAAACGAAGAACGCCATTAAATAGCACGCAATTTATAAGGAATTGACTAGGACCACTCTCTGCGGCAACGATGTCCACCACTATACGTCTAAAAACCAAATACAAAATCGGACATCTGGACCTGTTTCACACGTCCTATGCCGTGGGGTCGCTTCAGCACTTAATAAAAAAACCAAGGCGACCAATCAATGTATCGCAGACACGATGTACCATCGAACCGACGTAATAAGAACGTTCAAATATGCGACCTGGATGGAAAATCGAGCCTGATCATCATGAGACGTCGAAAGACATATTCATCGCCGTGTTGCCCGGTCCAAAATCAAACCTGCACAGGTATGGAGGCAAAAGCCATCATGCACGCGTCGACCGATTCATCGTCTTGAGCGACCGTTTGGGGATCGAGCATGTGGGGAGAAGGGAAAATGGAGGCGCTGCTCTTTTCCTTAATCGACGGCCTTCTCACGTTAGGCTCGTACGGTGGTGTTTGTCGTCGCCTGAGATCTGGAGTTTCGGTGGTAGGCATGTAGTAGTACAGAAGTTGGGCGACCAAGTTTTGACTGAAATTATCAAGAGCGTGATGCACGATTTCGATCAGGTACGGTGTGATGGAGGAGCAATCTTCGGAAGAACATTTCCCTCAGTTTCTATGGCGTTTGACTTGCGCGCTATAAAGAAGTTGATTTTTTCGGCGGTAAAGTTCCAAAAAAAATAAAAGTCGTAAACTATTATATTTGTGTCAATAAGCTTTTTGAAGATTTGCCAATATAATCAATTCGACCAATTTTGAATGGAAATTACTAACATAGATGTTGACTATTTTAAGTGGCAAGTCTGGCAATGAAGTTGATAACTTTTTTTAATTTTTCTGAATTTTAATAATTTTTTCTTTTTTGTTACTTTTTTTTTCTCCAATTGTGGACCAGCAAGGTTTGGGAAACGGCCCTCCCAATCGACCATGAGCAAGGGCCTTCATCCCCTCGCCAGCAATACATGAGGGTGTTAGGCCCTTGCCAAAGATCAAGGATAAGACCGTGACACCCTTGCCTAAATTTAGGAAGAGCATCATGGCCCTCACCTACATTTTGGTGAGGACTTGGCACCCTTTATTGGCCTAGAGTTCTTAAAAAAAAAAAACAATGAAACAAAGAAAATACCAAAAAATTCAGATAGTAATATTAAAAAAAGTTGTAAAATTTGTTTGTATCAATGCTAATCATACCACGTGGGATGATTGATATCCATGTTTGTGATTTCAATAAGAATTAACTAGATGGACTATATTGGCAAGTCGTCAAAAAGTTTATGATTCAACTAGTACAATTAAAAAGTTTATTTTAAAATTGATATAAATGCAATAAATTTATAACTTTTTTGGGACTTTTTATATTCATTAGGATATGTAAATCGGTGTTTGTATTACAAGAAAAAAATCAGGAAGAAAGCGACAACATACATTAGCAACTGCCCGTTATTATAAGAGTCTTGTTTCAGTAAATGAAACGTTCAATTCGAGTTATAACTATTTAGTATTCAGGTCTAAGGGCCGACACCAGCTTCGTAGCTCCACCAGGCCACCAAACTCGTAACTCTCCTACCATGCGGTTGTACAGGCCTCCTGCAGCAATTGGTTGAGCTCCAGGTCATTCAACTCAAATGCCCCTCGTGGATGATGGAACACGAGTTGAGGATCATGGAAGTAACGTAAAACCAATAGCTACGCAAAAGGCATCATTGGATGAGAAGTCACGGCCCTATTAAGTGTGCCTTCCCCCTTGCTGCCAAAACGACAGCCAATCTTGACCGTACAGTAGCCCCCCACCACAGTTGTATAGTCATCACTGTTGCCCCCACTTGACCCATCAAATAAGTGAATCGGGTTGGATTTGAGTTGGGTCGAAAATAACCCGACCTATATTTAACCAATCTAATCCGTTTTGATATATATTCATATAATGTAAATTAGTGACCCATACTAGACCTGACCCGTATTTTTACTAAAACCCATTAATATTCTAGGAAAACTCATGCCCACTTTAAGCTTTATGCTAATTGGATAAAAAAAATTCAAATTAAAAAAAAGAAATTTTTAAAAATTTAAAATTATAAAAATAATAAATAATGTAAATAAAAACCTATAAATTGAAATATTTATAAAGAATTTGACCAATTAAATATATATTTATAAGACCAACTTAGATTTACACTCCTGGAACTATGTTATACGATACAAGACCGAATCTCAAACCTGAAAAAAGCAGGAATTGAGATGGGAGTAAATTTCCAACTTCCACTATTACATGTCACAAGCATAAGCATCCATCATTTTCCATCTTCAATTCCATTCAAAAGATATAGCAAATTATGTCACAAGCACGCACATGATCTTTCATGATTTTACTCAAACTAGCTTCAAATTTCAACTCAGAGCTTAAAATCTCTCACTATACGCCAATTTAGAACACTCCTCTGAACACCCATTTAGCAACAGGCAAAACCCAGATGAGATAAAAATGTGAAATCTTAATGCAGAGGCGAAATCTGCAACCAGAACAAGAAATCACACTGGGCTCGCTAATTGCGCTAAGGAAGAACCCGACAAATGGGATGTTGAAGGAGCGACGGTGGAGACAATGTTAACAATCAGTAGCGATCTTCCGATCTTTACTGATGAAATGAGAAGAGAACGACTCGTCGATAAAAAATGGAAGGCTCCGAACTCGGACTCAAAGGAACACCCCCGACTTACTAATAAACCTGTTTGAGGCTTCGACAACCATGAATCTAGCACGTTCCTTAATCAAGCATTTCGGTCCGCCTCAAATGGAGGTCGTGGAGGCGTGGCTCTAAAGCAGGAGGCGAGAGGGATCTGCATTGAGGACAAAGAGACGATGAAGATTGAGATGAAAAAAACGAAGATAGAGATGGAAATGGCTTACTTAAATTAGACCTAAGTGAGGAGAAGAGAGATGTGACAAAGGCGGCATAGAGACGAGTAGCGAAAGTGAGCGGCCGGTTGCTTGCATCGCGGAACCTTTAGGTCAGTGACGAGGATGAGGACTCCCTTGCACTTATATTAAGTGGGTCATTTAGGGTGCGTTTGGTAACGTTTCTGTTCAAAAATTGTTCCCGGGAACAGAAATAGAAAAAACTCTCAGGGAACAATTTTTGAACAGAAGAATGGGTTTGGTAACTATACAAAATTTTTATTCCTCGAATAAAAAAAGAACATAAACACGTTTGGTAACCTTGTATAATTTTTTTTTTAATTTCTTTTAATTTTTTAATATTTTTAATTTTAATTTTCCTTTTTAAAATTTTTATTTTTTTCCTTTCTTCCTTTTGGCCGGTTGCCGGCCTCGGCCATGACCAACGATCGGCCGACGAGGGCCGGTGGCCTCGCCCGGCCACAACGAGGCTTGGCCTCGTCGGGCCATCGGTGGGCGATGCCGACCTAGCGGTGGCTAGGCGAGGCCGAGCCTCGCCGGTGGTTGGGTGAGCTCGACCTTGCTAGATCGGACGAGGCTAGTGATGCTCCGACGAGGTCACTAGCCAAAGAAAAAAGAAGAAAAAATGAGAGAAAAAAAAGAAACGTTTCTTGGAATTGTTTAAGAAAGTTAAACATGTTTTTTTCTACTTTTTGTTTGTTCCAAATATATTCACGAGAACAAAAAATATATTTTTTGTTCCAGGGAACAAAAGTGTAAAACAAGTGCGTTTTTTTTTTTTGTTCCCCGAAACAAAAAAATAAAAATTTGTGTTTTGGGGAATAGAAACAAATTTAAACAAACAGCCCTTTAGTAGCTTAAATGGGTCGAAATGACTCATTTTGACCCATTTAAATTATACTCATTTTTTGGATTCATTTTAGATGAGTTTTTAAAATTTGTTGACACCTGTAGCCACCACTAATAATCAAAGACTTGTGTTTTTGATAAACAATCGCTTGTGCCAAGCTACTGTCCCATGAGAACCATTAGCATGTCTTCCCCATCACTAGACGTGTCAAAATGGGTTGACGACACATTTTTTAACCCATATTTTGTGGGTTGGGTTGTTATATGATGTTATTATATTTGATAAATGGGTAATAAAATGGATTTATAATTGTAAAGTCCAAAATATATAGATGTTAAATGGATTTCTAACTTACATAAATTCAATCCACCTTTATGACTCTCTTTTCATTATCTCTCACCCTCACTCGATCTTACCATCAATCATTCCATACTCTCACATCAATTTAGGTATGAGTTTTTCTAAATTTGGTTAAATATGTGAGTACTTTATCAATATGAGTCAAGTTTGATCAGATATGTGTTTGGTCGAAAATAGGTCATCAAATTTGTATTCCATGGGAATGGATCAACACTATAATAGGTCAATCTTGATGGACCATTTCAACTCAATCAACTCATTTAACATGTCTAATTGTGATGGGTATTAGTGAAAGTCTAGAGTATTTTGGATTGGACAAAAGTCAAAAATGCGTGAACCGCATATTATCGAGAAAAATTAGAAGCTGACGCTCGAAACTGGATCGCAGCCTGATGGGCCCGGCCCGTTCAAAGCCCAATACAAGCCCGCAAGCCGCTTGCGAGGAGCCAGTGACGTGGCGACAGATGGAGGCGCAGGAGTCAGAAACGACGACGCACCATCGTCGTACCGTCGTTTTCCCCGATCGAACCTCAAAATCCCTCTGCGACTTAGCGCCGGCAGTCCATCGAGTCGACTTCATCGATCTCGAAGAAGAAGAAGAAGAAGAAGAAGAAGAAGAAGGAGATGGCGTTGTTCACGAGAGGAGAGCCGCTGGTCGCGAAGCTCGCGGCGCTGGCCAAGTACGTGGTGCTTCCCGGCGCCATGGCGGCCGCCGTCATCTACTCGCCTCCGGACTACGCTTCTTCCTCCAACAAGGAAAGCAAATCCGCCAAATAAATCCCACCCCTTTTTTCTTCGCAGGTTCGCGCTCTCGACTCCGCCTCGATTTCGCGCGTTTTGATTACTTCTCGAATTGAGCTCCGAATCGAACCTCTGGCATCCGATCGGTGATGTGGATGTTTTTCAGCATGTTTGACTGTATTGTGGACCCGTTGGTTGTTATCGATTCGTGAAATCCCAGATTTTGGAGGGACGGAGCCTGTCGTGGTTGGCAGTTTCTTTTGAGTCCTCCTATTCGGGGGACTGAGGAGCGTCGAATACGCTTAGATGCTTTCTGTTTTCTAAATTAGAAGATAATCCGATGAGTGTTTGATTGAGGTTTTCAGCATTTGGCATGTTGGCTACGGGGTTATATTATCGGTACTCTATTTCGGCGTGGCAGTAAACAGGTTTTTGATTGATGAATGAAAGTGAGGGAGGACTGTGAGGCTGTAGATTGCATAAAATTGGTGGCTTTTATTTGCTTTGAGTCGATGGTTTTCCTCTTAGGTGATTGGGGCTTAGTAATTTGAGCTTTTCCCTGTTTTACTCATGAATTATGTGGACGGCTTCTCACATCCCAGTGGAAGTGTGTGATACAGTTTAGAGGCTAGTGTAACCTGGATCGGGTAATTGACATGGGCATTTTTTGGGGTCTATCTTCGGTCCACACATCCTTGTTGTTTGATGGAAGAAATGAACTCCAAAGTGGATCGGGTTATTTTGGTTGGAGCCTACCATTTTATGAATGTAGGACTACTGTAGAGTCTGGTTTCTCATCTATTTGTTTGATATTGAACGATATCTTCAGATTGACAATGTGTTGGTCATTATCAACTCTTAGGATGTAAATGCCTTGGGTTACATAGTTGATGATTTGTCCTGTATTTGAGTTCCCTTTTGGTCTTTGGAGCTGTTTTATATATGGCTTTAGTGTTTTTGCGTTCTTTAGTGATATGGTTTGCACCCCTTTGCTGCCCTAATTGATCCTTTTACCTTAAAAAAAGAATGTCAAGTAGAGACATCATTTAGCCCTGATCTGTGTGGCAACCTATAATATGAGGATAATTTGTCGTGTGTACTTGCTTCTCAAAAAGTTTATCATGTAGCATTAGTTCATATTATGTAGCCTTAATTGTGGAAAAATCATGCATCGTGATTATGTCATAAAAAATGTCACTTTCTTTGGTGTCTAGTTTTTAGTAGGCTGGTTATGTTTGAGTTACGTTCTCATGTAAACATTTGCAAAATACTCTTAACTGCTCTTTTTGAATCAATATCACTGTCTCACGTATAACTTGCACCTAATGGGGATTGTATATCATTTACCCTAACTTTTCTGGGACAATGAAATTTGTGGAAGTGTTATCGCATTTCTAAATATGGTTTACTTTCATCCTTTTGCAGATTGATGAATTTCTGCAGTTAATCGTGATATCCCCTTATATGTTTGTTATTGCAGTAGCCATGCCTTCAATGCTCATTGTATTGGCTCTTGTCCATGTTGCTGTATTTTATAAAAGAATGGCATCTCTCTGCTACACAGCGCTGCTATTGTCCTTTGCTGTTGTATGACTTGCGCGATTTCACCTGCATGGTTTTTTCTTTTTTTGGTCAAAACACCTGAATGTTTAGTCATTACATAATCCTGTTCTTTATAATGGATGAAGGTGGATGGAGTCTGCATTCCATGGTTGATCTTTGGAAGATGGATGTATGCTTTGCTTCTGGGTGATGGCTTGGCATCTTTTCACTGCAGGCAGTCTGGGCCATCATGCAGACTTTTGATGTTCTGGCAAACTTCGCTTCACATTTCTGTGTAATATGACACTTAATAATTCAGATGGCTTGTGATCACCATAAATTGCAGAGACATTCCAAAAATCATGTAGTTATCCATTTCTGAGTTCTTAATCTTTTCTTGTTGCTTGATGTTTTTGTTACAACGTCTTCAGTCAGCGTATCTGAGTGGCCAAGGCGAAGATAGAAGAGTACCTTTATCGTATGTGCCATGATGTGCGTGCTGCATAAGTTTTAGTGCGGTCGTGTATGAAAGCTGAACTTTTCGTTTTTTGTTGTTTGCTTTTTCCAGTAGGTTAAGTTGAATGATTCTTACTCAACTGGAAGTTGTGGCTCCCTGCAAATAATTCCTTGATGGTCTCTCTACCCCTCGCAAAACAGGGGAGTCCTAGGTGAATATATTCCTTGAAATTGGTCATTCGTTAGTTCGCAGGCCACAATTAGATACGATGATGAGTAGATCCAAAGCCTGTTAAAAGAACTAATCTTAAAGACTCCGTTTGACATGAAAAACGCATTATGTTTACACTTCATCCCGTTTAACCCACTCGATCCTCCCCTTATCTACTCCTCTGGGAAATAGAGAAACAATGGCTGTTCCTTGACTCTTTGCACTCCTCCCTTCGTTTCTCTCTCTGTTTTTGTAATCTTGGTCTCAGCCAGCGATATCTCTATCGTGAGCTACTCTCAATCCATTGATAAGCTCCTCGATCTCTCTGAGGAAAAGATGTGGAGATTCGAGGCGTTCAAGGAGAACTCGAAGCACATGGAAAACACTTAAAAGAAGGTGACCAACTCGTGGCTTGATTTGAATAAATTTGCCAATTGGGCCCACGAAGAGTTCAAGTGGGGTGTGTCCCGGATGCAAGATCGAGTCACTCATGAAGGAAGATTCCCGTAATGAATTTATTCGCGAGGATGTCGCGGATTCACCTAAGTCTCTGGATTTGAGAAAGAAAGGAGCCGTCGCTCATGTCAAGAACCAAGGTTCATGTGCGAGGGCTACTTTAATCGATGAATGCAATTGCTCCTCGAGATTGGGATTTACTTCAAAACTCAAGATACATCCTCGTGTTAAAAAATTTCCAAGATGAAGCATAAATTATGACTCACTCGATACTTCCTTATGCTTAGACTGACACGTCTCTACGAAATTTTAGACAAAATCTGTGCACATCGTCGAAAGTTGCTGGGCATTTTCCATTGTAGCGGCGGTAGAGAGCATAAACTAAATAGTGACCGGAAACTGGACAGCGTCATCTGAGCAAGAGCTGTTTGACTGACAAACCAAACAACAACGGGTGTAATGGCGGTCTTACTGACTATGCATCGTCTTAATTGGTGGAATATACAAGGAAGAGGACTACCCTTATATCATGGAGAAAGGTACCTGTGAGATGACCAAGGTATATACTTGCAAACACAAACATGTATAAGTTGAATGGAGCGACAGTTGGGAATAATCGAAGACATTACTTCATCTTCGTCTCCATCCACAAGATTAAAAGGCGGTAGCGACAATCGATGGGTACCATGGCCTGGGAACAACGAAGAGAGCCTCCTAAAGGCTCTCGCAAAGCAGGCACTCAGCGTGGCCATCGAAGCAGAGGGGTTAGTCTGTAGCTTACATCACTTAACCGATTAGACACCCTTAATTTGGTCATGGGATTCCTCAAAATCAGGGTTCATCATTAGTTCAGGGTCCTTTTTGAGGTGGGTATATTGCAGCCACTTCATCACATGAAATCTATTGCATTGAATGGTTTAAAATATAGACGGTCGCCATCGAAGTGGCTCGTCCCCCTTAGGTTCTTTTTCAAAAAAACAAGATGTAATGAGCTACAAACCTGTATAGTCAATGCTGAAGTGATGTGCTCATGGTCCGCACAACCCATCTCATTGAATGTTCACGGACACACAAGTATGTTTGGTTTGCGGAGGCAAAATTTTCAATTCAATTATAAACCTACTATACAAATACCAATTTAATTCTAAACTTTTAAATTTTGTAATGTAGTTTAAATAGTTGCACGACATTCTAATGTAGCCATTCCAATTAGTTGCCACCAGAAATCACTAACGTGATGATCCACAAATTGTCCACTTTAGCATGCTATGTACAATGGCTGGCAATGATTGAACACCGTGTCGACAATTTCTAGCGGTAATTAATCTTAAGGACTATATTAAAAATTTCCGTAAAAGTTTAGGACTACATTGATGGTATTGGAAAGTGTAAGACTGAAGTGGCAATTATATAATATGTTTATCCTATATAGTGTAGGCTCGATGAAAGCAAAGAAAAGTTCTCGATCAAATTTGGTTTATTTGTACATTATAGTTGACTTTGACAATTGCGATGCCTATGCTATAAACATGGACATTATTAATTTCTTCATACTCGGTAGGGAGTTTTTAATGGACATCGCGGGAGGGAGTTGGATCATGGGGTGGCAAGCCATTGGACACGGTTCATCTAAGGGCTTGTATTACATCGTAGCGAAGAACTCGTGGGGCCCAAAATGGGGAAGAGGGACACTTAGAATGAAGACAAACTCAGGAAAGCTCAATTCTGTGTTTGACAGTTCGGATTTAGATTGAATAGGATTTGACAAAATCGGATTATAATCATCAGATATCCTTCGAATTATAAAAACTCCTATCATATGTTTGATACAATTTAAGATGGAATTGAAAATCAATGAAAATGTCCCGTCTTTGGAAAATAGTATTGGATCTTAGAAAGTAATCCGTCATTTCTGCCAAGTTGCTGACTTGACCGGCTCTGAGTATGTGACGATTCAGACCCTCCAAATCTTCTGAGCCCTCATCCTCAATAGCTTTGATCAATCAGAGGACCTTCTTGACAAGCAACCTAGAAAATCGACCGTAGTTACATCTCGTGGCTCGACAAGAAACCTCCAAAGTCAGTCATTTTCGACCTTCACAAGCATCACGACCCTCAGCAGGCATGACTTCACCAAGTTCTGGTAGAGCTTCGTGAACAGCAAGGGGTGCTTCTTGTGGGTCATGTGGCCCAACTCCATCGCCAAAGAAGGTGGCGGCATCATCTCGGAGGAGCTGAGGGAGGCGACGTCGGAGAGGGGGTGTGTCGTAGGGTGGGCTGGCAAGAGAAGGTTTGCACCAGGACGCCGTTGGGACATTCTTGACCCGCATTGGTGGTACTTGATGGTCGAGACTGTGGTCGATAGGAAGGTGATGGTGTGCTGGCCGTTCTTTGCTGACCAGCAGGTGAACAGCCAGCTTGTGAGCCACGCAAAGGAAGTTTGGGGTCGACAATGATATGTGCAAACCCTGCGCGATGATCATCTTCAGACTACATTTCACCGTAAGTCGTCAGAACACAATCAGCTAGCCGGCAATGATAATCTGACGATTACACAGTGGTCGCAAGTGACGACGATTGGCTATTGCGGTGCTGGATCTCGTGTAATGGCCAGCAAAGCAATTCGTCACTTTATTGTTGGAAGATAGTAGGGTTTGTTAAGGGCGCAAACAATAACTATTTTGTTTTTGATATCGATTTTTCAAATTCTATTTCTTGAACGAGTTTCTAAACAAAAATACGCGTTTGATAATGACACAAAATTTCTACTCCCAAAACAGAAATTCATTTAACAAACACAAAAAATTTCTTCCTCTTGAGCAGCCGGTGGCGGCGGGAGGCAAGCGGCGACGAGTGAGCAGTCGGCTAGTAACGAGGGTGAGCGATTAGAAGAGTTGCTATTTCTAGAAATTAGAAATTTTAAAAAAAAATTACTTCTCATTTATATTTCAAACATGGACATAAAATTTGTTCTAAAAATAGAAAAATGAAATTATGTTAAAGAATTTCTATTTCAACCTATTTTTGGGAACATAAAAATAAATCTAACCACAAACAAAATGGTTATAATGCACACCCTACGTTATTTTTAAATTTTTTTATCCGATTCGAGTTTATTCCATTCATATCCTGGATTTTTATCCGGTATTTTATTCATATATATATTCGGTTTGAATGATGTCATCAAACATTGGATAATATAATTTGTTATTCTATTTGGACTCAAATCCGGAATAAAATGCTATCTTAGCTTGAGGGTCTATGTGGCATTAATAAGATGGCATGTTATCCTATCCAAACTAAGTAAGAGCAAAAACAATACAAAAGTTGTGCACCATTTAAGGTTTTTATTGAGGCCTCATTGAGAAGTGCCCCGGGTATTTGTTAACATAATAATTATTTAATGAGAATATAATCGATTTTTCAAATATTGATTAAGTATATCGTAAGGATAATTACCTTTTTTTTTTTTTTCTTTTTTTGTGTCAATGGAGCTACTTGCCAAATACGAGTGCCATGAGATGACTTCCTAACGGAATCCATATAAATTGTAATATTTCCACCGCTTTTGCAATCCAACTTTTCGAGATTCGATTCAATGTAAGTGGCATCTCTCGCCATCTGAGAATTCATTTTCCTCGACCAGAAATTAGAATTCTTCCCCTTTTCGTGTCATTTTGTCAATTTGCAATTATGCATTTCCTTTTCCTTTGTCGAAATCTTACTTGAATTCAGTCTGACACAAGTAACCATATAGGTGTTGTGTGAGTTTTTGTCATGTTGCGATATTCAGAAACCCAACGGCTTCAATGATTAAAGTCCAATCAAGAGCATATGGATTTATGCTTTAAAGTCTCAAGAACTTTGTAAAATTAGAATTACTAAAATAAGGCGTGCAGTGAATTGAAAAAAAATAAGGAAATTGCAAGGAACTTCATTCCTTGAGTCAAAACAGATGAATTTTACATTCATAAACTTCTTAATGGTGATCAAGAAGTGTACAGACAAAGTACAAAGCTTAAAGACAGTAACTAGAAAGCTGTCATAATCAAAGACAAATACTGTAAGTAGGAAACCTAATCTAAAATTCAAATTTTGAGAAAATTTAGATGATGGGTAAAGAGGTGGCAGCGAAGAAGAAAAAATGGGGATGCATTAGACATTATTGAGATAGAAAAAGGAGCGAAGGAAGTGTTGATTTGGGATAGAGATGTCAAAGAATTTGATGCCTATTTCTACTTAGATACCATATTGATCTTTAGATTTAGAGAGAGAATAAGCACTGATATTTATAGTGGCTAAACCATAATTAAGGTTGCATTATATGTACTCACAAAAGAGGTTTTTTAAGGTCAGGGTACAGATAAAAATATAATCACAAGAAAGACCCTATAATAACTATGTAATTAAGAACATGTAAAGCACTTGCCTTGAACTGACTCATTCTCATTCTCATTCTCATTCTCCTCAAGCGATCTCCCCACAGTTTCCCTCGTGAACAGCATGGTCACCGCCATCCCAACCATGCAAATCCCAGCCAATAGGATCGATGTAACTCCCATCCCCCTCGCCTGTGAGGTAATCAAAAACACCATGGCACCGATCATCGCCCCAACCTTCCCTGCGGCCCTGGCGATCCCGTGGAACGTCGTCATGAATCGTGCAGGGAACAGCTCGGCTGGCACGATAAACGTGGTCATGTTGGGTCCACAGTTGGCGAAGAAGAAGGTTAGGTCGTACAGGAACATGACGGCTTGCCAGTTTGGTCCTTCCAATATTTGTCATATGGCACTTTAATGCAGAAGTAAAGGATGGCCATGAAGACAAAACCGATTGCTTGGATCTGGACCCGACGCGGTCAATGAGGCAGACTGCAGCGAAGTAGCCAGGAATCGTGGAGGAGCATGCTACGATGGGTTCGAGGCTAGCGACCTTGATGGCAGCCTCAAAGCCGGTTACTGCCTTGCCAGCACCTTCGTCGTGGAGGTACTTGTTGTAGATCTTGAATTCGGAGAGGTTGCTACTGTGGAAGATGATATCGAGGAGGAACCATGCGGCAGAGTAGGCAAGGACGTCGCGACCATGGTGGAGGAAGAATTGATTGGAGAAGAGGGTAGGACGGCGGGCTCGGGGGGAAGGGATGGTCCTCGGCAATTTGGCTCAAAGGCAAGTCTTGGACTCACTCCCTGTCCCTCGCAGCTTGAAGCGCATTTTGCTCCACCAAAGGGGTGTGCCTAATTAGATCCAAAAGATACGTCCTAATGATCGACTATGATAGAAAGTCACATGAATCGAGACTAGTGTTTTTATCAAGGGAGGGACTGATCACTGTGCAATTTTGACTAACTATCAAAGCTAATACTAGCAAATAATCGCAAATCACACCATCCAATCCTTTTTAGCATGTTCAACAAAAATTCAAATTCTTGGAAATGACACGAATGAATCAATTTAAACAATCTATTAAAAAAGCAAGCTACGACGTACCTTACAGTTTCAGGCATCAGCATCCTTTAGTAATTTTTATCACGGCAAGAATAGCACCCGACATCAATATTAACCTCCAGGTGATATCAACTTCCTTCGGTGTCGGATCTTCCAGTGAGGAAGGGTAAATTCGGCGAAATATCTTGCATGCGTTAGAGTCGGCAAAACTTTGTTGGACTAATGCTTTCTGTGACATGAAGTTTTCATTAGACTACCGAACCTTCTTTTACATATTGTTCATTTTATTTGATCTAGCATGATCAAGATTACTTCATGAGGCCAAAGGAAGCACGATGCCTGGTATTAATGTGAGTTGTCACATGAAAAGGTGCCCAGTATTTTGTTTGTTATTGCAATAACCATGCCTTCAATGCTTATTGTATTGGTTCTTGTCCATGTTGGTGTATCTTCTAAAAGAATCACACTTGTGCTACACAACATTACTATGAGATTGTCCCTCATTGTTGTATAATATTTCTTATGCAATTACAGTTGAATAATAAGTTGTTACATATCCTGTTCTTTTCAGTGGATGACAGGTGATGCGGTGTGCATTCCTTAGTTAATCTTCAGAAGATGGAGGTATACTATATCTTTGGGTGATGGCTTAGCATCTCTTCACTACAGGTAGTCCGGGCCATCATGCCCATTTTTGATGTCCTGGAAAACTTTGTTTTGCATTTCTATGTGATATAGCACTTAATAATTCATATGGCTTGTCATCATCATTGGTCATCAAGTTAAAATCATGCAAGTATCCCATTTTCAATCGGTATATCTAAACGGTTAAGTGAAGATAGCAATGTCCCTTTACTATATGTTCCGAGATATACGTGTTGCATAAGTTTGGCTGTGGTTGTTCATGCAAGCTAAACTCCGTATTTGTAAGTAAGGATGTGATTGTCACAGCCCAAAACCATAAATAAAAAAAAATGGGAAATGATATGGCCATCCTTCCACTTGAAGGATGTAGTTTCAAACCACCAAATCCAACTCCCAAAAGTCCCCATTGATATTGTTCTTGCTTTATTGATTACTAACTGAGAACATGAAAAGATTTGAAAAGAGGGGAGTGAGCAATTATAAGGTCAGTGAATAGTACATCTCTTTTAGCAAATCGAGTAACTAGTTATGCATATGTGTGTGTGCCCTTTGCGTAGAACACTACTAGAAACTCATCATCCAACTCATTAATATACATGTCAAATCATATTCGAGTTGTTTGATTTTAACAAGCTTTACACAATTCATGACAAGCTTTATACAATTCAGAAAATGCTCATTTAAACCATCTTCACAATTCAAGTATAGTCAAGTCCATTGATTAATCTTTATAAAAAACCAAGTCAATGTTTAATCCACTGATTCATCTTATATCAAAACACATGTTAATGGTTCATCCATCGACCAATCTTTTGTTCAATATCAAACAATGGTCACAACCTAACGCTTGGTGATAAGGCGACAAAGATTTCCCCTATTGGCAAGGTCTCTACCTACAAAGTTGGTTGTTCAGCCCATAATGCTATATGCAATACCTACAATCCCCTCAATCCAAACCAACATCCTCTAGCACCAACAATCAAATCCACAATCAATATTAGTAATTGATTTCACTAAACAAAATGCATAGTTTATCAAATTGAACACATTTTGCAAGACCATTTTAGAATTCATTTCATAAACCGCATTCACGACAAAATGTCTTTCATAAAATCTTTCTCAAATCATTTTGAAATTTGTTCCATAAACTAATTTGAAAAGTGATATATATCACAATACCTTTCATGAAACTATTCTCAAGTTTTAAAATGTAGTAATTACCCGATTTAGACTTTTATGCAACAAGCACGCTTTAATAACTCATGCGATACTCAAATATTTGTCCAATTTAAGATGTGAGTTTACAAATTCATGGAAGAGATAGCACCACTCACCTTGAAATACCTATGATCAAGCAACAAAAATTACTTGACCTGTCGAACTCGCAATCCTATCAAATAAGTGAGAAGCAACATCAACGTCAAGTAAAATGCTACCTCAACCGCCACTCGGCTAAACTAAGCTTAAACGTTAACAAAACGACTCAAATACGCCCACAAATCGCTTGCCCAAAGTGCTTACTCAAAGCCATTGCAATGTGGAACTTAAGTGTAAATTTGATCGCACCATAACTCTCTCCACCAAACCTTGTTTCAAATGAACTTATAGTTCATGGAAAGTCCTTTCAATGCACTACAGGAATCTCAACTTAGCCCACCGAAAATTAAGCCGAAAACTGATTAAATATGGCTCTGAAGTTGTCGGACACGCATTGTTCATCACGTGTGGGAAACTTCGAAATTTTTGTTTCCAACAAACTATATGCTCAAATTAAATTTGATAAAATCCTACAGCTCCACAACACCGTGAACAATCATTTTGACGAAATCACATCCCTCAACGACTCAAAAATCGAACTTTGCGACTCAAATTTCACATAATTTTAAATTTAAGCCCTAACCTTGAAAACTAATCTGATTGGAAGAACAAGGGGCGTGATTACTTTCCAGGCATTGCATTATGGAGTTGATTGATTTAGCAAGGTGTTTGTGGCGAGCACACGGAAACCCCTCCCTCTTTTCCCTTTCTATCTTTCCTCCTCTTTTTTCTCTCTCTCTCTCGTGTGCGTTTTTCCCTCTCCATGTTGCTACCACCTTTTCCTCTTTGAAAGTTGAATACCTACCCTTTTCTTTTTCCTTTTTTTTTTGTGGGCCCCATCAATATTTGACTTGGTGAAAAGAATGCAATGTTATGGTGATATAGTCGTGGATGACACATTGGCTGATTCAATATTCAAGCTTCTCTACAAACACTAAACCTAGCAAATTCACCAAATTTGCTTTGGTTTCCAAACTCTCTAGCCTAATGGTTCCTTTAACACTTTATTGTCGAGTTATATATCCAAAGCATTTGGCGAATGTTTGCCGGGACATGAACATCTTTATTACACTATTGAATCTCATTCTACACATATTACTCATTGTATTTGCACGACAATGTTGATCTAGATTACTCCATTAGGTCAGAAGAAACATTATGCTTGGTATTGCTTTGAGTTGTCACATGAATAGGTCACCTTATGATGTTTATGATCGTAGTTCACTGCAAAAAGTTTCGTGATGGTTGCTCTCTCCCTCGCTAAAACGGAAACCCCTAGGTGAATTATATTCCTTGCACTCTGCCATATGTTAGCTCGCAAGTCATCAGTAGATACCATCATGAGAAAGTCAACTAAAAAAAAACAAATCATAAAGACTCAAATGAGAAAAGTAATACATAATATATAGGCTTCGATCCAACATGTGGTAAGGGCTGACTTACATTGACATATGCAATTGTTCCTTGGGATAGGGATTTGATTATGAACTCAAGATACATCTTACGATAAAAAAAGTCTAAAATGTAGCTTAAATCATGACTAACGCAATACTTCCTTGTACTCAGACTAACATGTCTCCGAATGCAATTATTTAAAACGAAATCTAAGTACACCATAAGTAGTTGCTGGCATTTTCAACTGCAGCAACAGTAGAGCATAAACCAGATAGAAAACTTTATAACGTTGTCGAAGCAAGAACTCCATGACTGTGACAAACCATACAACAACAGGCGTAATGGCAGTCTCAAGGACTATGCACCCTCGCTCATTGTTTGGTGGAATCCCCAAGGAAGAGGACTACCATTACATCCTGGACGAAGGTACCTGTGAGGTTACCAAGATATGTACTTCCAAAAAGCAAAAGTTTGAAAAGATGTATAAGTTCAATGAAGCAACAGTTGGGAATAATCAAAGAGAATAATTTATCTCTCCATCCATTGGATCGCATGGAGATAGTAACAATCAATGGCCACCGTGACATGCCGAGGAACAACGAAGAGAGCCTCCTAGAGGTGTTTGTTAAGTGGCCTCTCAGCGTAGCCATCGAAGCAACAGGCAAAGACTTCCAATTTTATGATGGGATTAATATGTTCCTTACATTATTTAACCGATTAGACACCCTTCATTTAATCATACTATTCCTCAAATCTAGGTTAATCACCATTTTTTGGTCCTTTTGAATCTGGTATATTGCAATCACTATATCACATGAAATCGATTGTACTTAATAGATTAAAATATAGATGGTTTTGACTTAAATGACTTATGTCTCTTAAGTTCATTTCATATATAACAAACTACAAGCGTACATAATCAATGCCAAAGCGAGGTACTCATGGTTCGTACCACCGATTATGTAAATCGGCATGGACACATAATTCGACTAGCTGGCCCAGATCGACCTAATTACCATTTTTTAAAATGAAAGAAAAAGATGGGCGTGCCTTAACAAGTGAGTTATCACGAAAGCTTGTTCTATTGGTTGTAGTCTGGGCTGGGCTAGGGTTTTGTCCTTTTAGGCCCAATATTATGGGCTCGACTCTGCCCAACTATGTGAGCCCTATAAATCTCACGGGACCTAGCCCAGTCCGATTAGGCCCGATCAATGCAAAGTAATCAATCAAACTCGCTTAAAATTTGGTCTTTTTGTACTTAATAGTCAACTTTGACTTTGCGCTGCCTATACATCGCAGGGAGTTTTTGATGGACGCTTTGGGATTGAGTTGGATCATGGGGTGGCAGCCGTTGGATGCTGCTCATCCAAGGGCCTGGATAGTGAAGAACTCGAGGGGCCCAAATGTGGGGAACAGGGCCACATCAGGATGAAGAGGAACACGGGAAAAACTGAGGTTCTATGGGGCATCATTTCACATGGTTTCTTTTCCCATCAAAACCAAGCGAAAGTTAAAACCACAAACAAATTTGTTCAAGTTTTGAATTCCAATTGAGGCCTTATTGAGGAGTGCACCAGGCATTATTTAAACATGTTTAATAGGAAAATAATCATATTTCAAAATATCGATTAAGTATATTATGAGGGCAACGACCTTTTTTATTGAGTTGCTTATCAAGTACGAGTGCCTTGAGTTCACATTTTAATAAAATCTCTTTTTAAGTATTGAATTTCCATGGTTCGAGATTTAATTCAATGTAATCTCTCAACTTTTGAGAACTTATTTTTGTTGATGAGAAAGTAAAACTCTCCCATTCTTATGTCATTTTATTAAGAAATAATATGCACTAAAAGCCCTAAAATTTTGCGCAAAAGTGCGATTGAATCCTAAAACTGCTGAAAAATGCTATTCAATCCTAAAACTTGACCTAAAACTTGAATAGTGGGTAAGTATGTGGTAGAAAAGAAAAAATTAGAGATGTACAGATACTATGTTGATTTTTAGAGTAAGAGAGTAAATAATACTGAGTGTTTATGGTGTCCTAACTCTAATTAAAGTTGAGTGTATTAATAAGAGTGATCTATTACAATCAGAGTACATATAAAGCTAAAATTACAGAATTACTCCATAAACATATCAATTATATATTAGTACGTAATATATACCTAAGAACTAGGGAAATCACTCGCCAAGAAAAACTAATCTTCATTCATTCTCCTCAAGCGATGTTCCCTTAGTCTCCTTCGTGAACATGCTGGTCACCGCCATCCCCACCAGGCAAATCCCACTCAATATGATCAATGCAACTCTGGTCCTCGATGCCTCCTTTTGGTCATCACCCTGAGTGGGCGTGGCCCCTTTTTTATAGTCACCCTGTGTGGCCATCACGAGCCCCACGACGCCGATTATCGCCCCGGCCTTTCCCGCGGCCCCAGCGATCCCGTGGCATGTCGTCCTGAACCGCGCGGGGAAAAGCTCAGCCGGCAAGATGAACGTGGTTGTGTTGGGCCCGCAGTAGGCGAAGGTGAATGTCAGGCCGTACAGGAACATGAACAGCGGGTCCGTGTGGTCGTTCCAATATTTGACATACGGCACTCCGAGGGACAAGTAAACGATGGCCATGAAGACGAATCCGACAGCTTGGATGCGGAGCCGCCCAACGCGGTCAATGAGGAAGACGGCGGCGATGCAGCCAGGGATCATGGAGTAGCATGCCACGATGGCCTGTAAACTCGCAACCTCAAAGGCGGCCTCCAAGGCGGTGACTGGCTTTCTGGGGTCTTCATCGGGCAGGTACTTGCGGTAGATCTTGGATTGTAAGAGGGCGTTGCTGTAGAAGACGATGTCAAGGAGGAACCATGTGGCGGAGCAGGCAAGGAGGTTGCGGCCGTGGCAGAGGAAGAATTGCTTGGAGAAGAGAGGGTAGGATGACTGGCTCGGCTGTAAGAAATGGCCCTCAGCGATTTGGCCATGGGACATGTCTAGGACTCGTTCCATGTCCTGGGTAGCTTGGAGGACATTTTTCTCCACTAAAGCGGTGTACCTAATAAGACCCAAAAAAAATGTATTGTAATGATTAACTTTGTCTATCTCATACAGGTTTAGATATGAGCCGCTCTAGAAGTTCTCTCACTATTAAAATAATGCACATGATTTACGAAACCCATTTGGCGCACTTGTTTTCTCAAGGGAACACCAAATTATTGCTTAATTTTGACACATCTATGGAAGTTGAGACTAGCAAATATTTCGAAATTGACAGGAATCAACATGAGTTTAGATGCATCACCCTTTTTAGCATGTTCAAGGCAATCCCAAACACTTTCGGTTATCCTATTCGACAGCACCCAGCCAAACTCAAATTTCGTCCTTTAGAGAGTCTGGGGACAATAATGTCTCCAGAAGGACAAATACAAATCCCAGCAACCAAAGAAAGTCATGCTTGATCATAGCAGTAAATACCATAGACCAAACAACTTTTTATCAAGAAAATGAAACAATAACTTAATTAAACGACTCAAACAATCAATTAAGGAAACGCATAATTACCTTGCCGTTTCAGGCATCTTCATCCGCCAGTAAAACGTCATCACAGCAGGAATAACACCTAGCATCAATATCAACCTCCAGGCAATATCAGCTTCTTTTGGTATCGGATCTTTTGGCGACGGATGGTAAATTCGGCCAAATATCTTGCACACTGCCATCGTCACAGCGGAGCTGGCCAGAATCCCAAACACTTGCATTGAGAAGACGGCTGCCATGAATCTGCCACGCATCCTCTTGTTAGCATACTCCGACATGATTGTCGCCGAGAGCGGGTAATCTCCTCCGATCCCTACCCCGAGCAAGAACCTGAAAAGAATTAAAGAGTGATGTTCGCATGTTATGAATACAGAGAAAAATTGAACAGAGACTGATTTTGCAATGTGACACTCGGTGAGTTCTAATGCTACGATCACCTGAAAAACCCTAGACTCGCTAGAACGCAGCCTTTTGTAGTGCCCACGGAGAATCCACACCCGATGGAGCCGGCCATCATGAGCATCAAGGCGAGGCCATACAAGCGCCTCCTCCCTACAAGATCACCGAGCCTGCCGAAGATGAGTTGACCAATCGCAGCGCCAAGGAGAGAAACGGCCAGCATGGCTGATTCGATGGTAGGCGGTACTTGGTTGCCATTGGATTCGTAGTATATGTGTCCGAGCAGTCTCGTGATCGGTGTGATGGAGAAGAGATGGTAGGCATCAGTGAATAACCCCATTCCTTTATCAAGAATAAGACACAAAAATTGGGAATGATATTGACGGAAACAGAACGATTGCTTTTTCCGAAAGAGAGATAATCAAATATAAGATATGCAGAATCACTAACTAAAATGGATTCATGAAATAATACAACCCATGTTGCGTGCATCAATCACTGGGATTGTGAAGCAAAACACACAAGTTAATTACCTGCCACGATGACGGCCTGGAAGTGGTAGTACTGTGTCTTGGCGGTGTCGAGTCTATGGAAAAGTCTCAGCGACATGGTCGCTCGTAGCTAATTTTTGCTTCTTCAAGAACAACCTTCGAATGCAACAATCTAATGCTTTTGCCGTGTAATAGTTAGGGTCGGGCTATAAAGATGATTGTGGAGATAACACAAACTAATGGAAGCCATTGTTCATTGCGTAAGCACGGGAAGCAACAAGGGGGTTTCATGTGCCGATGATGTTTGGGATGCAGTCGAAGCAAATGACTGAGTCGTCGTTTCTTTGCTTCCCTTCTGGCGAGACCAAAAAGGCAAAAAATGAGATAACGGTGACGTGAGATTGCAGATCAAACGGCGGCTTCTCCACTTAAAAAATTTTCAAGGAAACCTGTTGACTTTTTTAACTGGTTTCCTTAGAAAAATTAAAACCGGAAAATCTCACTTGGCGAGATTTCCTCAAATCACCCCAAAGTGAGATTCCTTAAATATGAATAAATAAATTAAAAAATATAACAAACATATAATTGTAAAGCAAATTAAACACCAAAACAGAGGTTATCACAAACAGAAAAATATTATCGCTAGCAAAAATAGATTTTAATTTTTTTAGAAAGATCTAATAAATTTTAAAGATTTTTTTTTTAAAAAAAAAACTCCAAATGTTTATTTTGGGACTAATAAATATATCATTGGATGTTCGAATGGCTCCTTATCCTTTTCGTTCAAATCAAGTTGCTTTACAAGGAGTATTTGGTGATTTAAAATCAAGATTGGTGATGTCGATTTTGCATAATGACAGATGAAATAAAGAAAAAGATCAAAATATAAATAATTAATTACTAAGGAAAAAAATTATTCAATCGATTGGAATCTCATAGATGAAGATGTAAAAGGACCTAAAATAAATTAGTTCAATTTTAGGATTGCATGAGTCAAGACTAAAGTTTAGAAAACAAATTCAATCAAATTGTATGTGTTCGATTACAAATCCTACAATAATTTGAAATTGATACTAGATATTCACTTTTTTCTATTTTTTTGAGTTCTTAATCTCTTCTTTTTTATTTTGGAGCAATATCTACCAATTTTTTTCTTTTTGACAAGAGAACAATGTCCACTATTTTAAAGTTGCAAATGAATCCTTCATAAATTACAAATTATATGAATATTATTCACTAAGATTTGTTTATAATCCCACTATTTCTCTAATATGGTTGCCCTTTAAACAATAAACCCATTTTTGCCTTTTCAATTTACCGGGTTGCCTATCTAACATTATCTAAAAATTGTGGCCAGAAGTTCACCGTTTCGATTTGAGCATAACAGTATAGTTATACTAGCAGCTCTCAAAAGCTCCCTTCGGACTTTGTTGCGACCACGGACTTACCATACGACTTTGTGTTTGAGCATTATATAATGTGTTAATGACAGAAGCTATAGGTCAGGTTCATCCTCTTCAGCAATCACATAAACGCTGACATTCTTTTTGAATAAGAGTTTCACTCAGTTTGTTTTAACGTTCATAAAATAAGATTTGAAAATGCTGATACACTGTACCTGGTACCGCGCGTGCTTCAGAGCAGATTGGCTTGTCTTCGTTGAAGCCCGCCGAACTCCTGTATAATTTGGTTTCCAATCTATATGTTAGATATCAAATCTTCTTATCGACCATCTGTTGGTCATTACTAACTAACTCCTCGGATGTAAATGTTGGGTAATATAGTCGATGATTTTTCCTGTAGTTGAGCTCCGTTTTAGTTTTGTGAATTGTTTTGAATATGGCCTGAGTTTTTTGAGCTCTTTTTGTATATACTTTTGCACCCCCCATTGCTGGACTATTATTGATTCCTTTACGTTTCAGAAAGGATGTTAAATAGGGATATCTTTTAGTCCTGATCTGTGTGAGGCAGCCTTTACAGTGTGAGGAGTAAATTGTCATGCACTCTTGCTTCTCAAAAAGTTCATTATGTAGCATGCTCTATTTTTCGACATGTTTCTCACGTAGACATTCACAAGATACTTCACTTGATGATCTGATCTGATTTGAATGGGTCAGCGTCGCTCTCTTTTTTAACTTGTTCATTTTATGCAACATCAACTTGTTCCTAATCGATACTGATGATTTATTATAACTTTACTAGGACCCTGAAATTTGTTGAAATTCTTATACATCGTCAACTCGTAAAGATGGTTTTACTTTCATCCTAATCCTTTTACGCATAAATGAATTTCTAGAATGACGTGATCCTTTAACGCGCAAATAAGTTTTTCGAATGACGTGATTTACCCGTTATATGTTTGTTATTGCAGTAGCCCTACGTTAATGCTCATTGTATTGGTTCTTGTCCACATTGCTGTATCTTAAAAAAAAATCGGTTCTATGGACTACACGGCACTGCTGTAAGATTCTCATCGCTGTTGTCAAATACTTACGCATTCACACCTAAATGGATGGTCATTACGTAATGCCACCTTTATTTTATGCGACTCCCGAAAAAGATGCCCAAGTAAATATGCAGACTCTTTTCCCGACCGAATATGCTCACTAATTATGCTCATAAAAAGATTCGGATTGTGACTGTTGGTGATGGGTTAGGAATAATTTATAAGAGGGCAAGGCGAGGGATGAGTTGATAACAGAAAGAAAAAAAAAGAGAGGCAAATTAAAATATCAAATGATTGTCAATCAAAATCAAAGCTAATGTAGAATAACTGGCAAATGCTTATATAAAAACTTTCAAACATCATAAGACCAGGTGGTCCTATCAATGAAAGAAGATTGCGAGATTTTCGAATTTACAAATGGATTAAAATATTTCATTTCAATTCACGTGTTCTGGGACGTCAAAAACTTCAGTTGTGTTTTGTAGATTTTTTAGTTGTTTCTTGAAAAGTTTCCCCTTTATCAATATATTTTCCTTAATTTTGTTATTTGATTTTAGTTATTTGATTATTTCTTAATTGGCGACCTCCTTATAAATAGGCGCTAAGATATTATAATCCGCACTTCATTCAAAATAAACACTATCTTTTGGAAATATTTTTCAAACATATCTTCATCTGCGTCAAAATCAAACTCCCGTTGATATTTTCAACGCTTTGTTTAGTAAAAGAGTGGATGAAGAAAGAACAACCAGTGTAGACATCGGCATGCATAAGAGTCGGCAGAACGTTACTGGACCAATGCTTGCCGTGACGCGAAGGTTTTCATTAGACTACTGAACCTTGTTTACAAATATCTAATTTCATTTAATCTAGCATGATCAAGATTACTCCATTAGGTCAAAGGAAGCACAATGCCCAGTATTGACGTGAGTTATCGCATGAAAAAATTTAATGCCCGGTACTTTTGTGTTTTCATTTCGCAATCCTTGTCTTTGCCCGCAATTTCTCGATCGTGGGCTACTCTCTAGACATTTTGAAATCAACCGATAAGCTCCTCAATCGCTTCGAGTCGTGGATGGCGAAATACAGGAAGGATCTTCTAAGGAAAAGCTTTGGAGATTCGGCGTGTTCATGGGGGAACTTGAAGCACATCGACCGCACGAATAAGAAGGTGACCACCTCCTGGTTTGGCTTAAAAAGTTTGCCGATTTGACCCGTGAAGCGTTCAAAAGGATGTATCTAGAATTGAAGGTCGAGTCACCAAGGAAGGAACATTCCCGTAATGAATTTATTCACGAGGATATCGTGATTTTATCTAAGCCTTAGGATTAGAGAAAGAAAGGAGCCGTCACTCACGGCAAGAGCCAAGGTCCATCTTGTAAGTGCTTACTTGTGATTGATGAATGCGATTGTTCCTCGAGATCGGGATTTAATTATGAACCCGAGATACGTCTCGTGCTCGAAATCTCTAAATGTAGCATAATTGATGACTAGCATAACACATCATTATTGCGGAAATTGAGCGATTGAACAATAAAATAGACAGAATAAGAAAATAAATTAGATATTAAATTTACGCAAGTTGGCTGTAGTGACCTATATCCACGAGGCAAGTAACAACGAATTTCACCATAAATCAAGCTATACAATAGAAATTACGCATTCAAGTTACTCAAACACCCTTAATGTTTCTCAAATTCTAACTACAACTATTAATGCATGCAATGTTTTGTCTTGAAATTCCTCACAAAATAATCACGCATTCTTGCGAATGAATTACATACAAATCTTGAACTCACAAAATTTAATTGACTTGAACATTAATTCTTTTTAGATATAATTCACGAACAAAACCCAAGAAATAACCCCAAAGTCAAGCACTCACTTGGAAACGACGCTTCAATATTTCTCTGCGATCAACTACGTAACCTCATGGCCACGCGCAATAATTTCAATATCTACATATATGCATGCTGCCTTAAGAACCTAGACCCACTTCTGCAAGGAGTAATTCCGTCCGTTTCTCTGACATTGACCAAGCCAAACAAGCCCTCGCCGACTAGGTTTAAGAAGTAAAGTCCGGCCATGCTTTTTCTTTTTCTTTTTTTTTCTTTATCTCCAATTAACTTTCCTTTGCACGTCTCTGTCAAAGTTAAATTTCAAAGTCGACGTTGGACTTTCCAACCTCAAGAGCCGAACCCAAAAGACATTAAGAAAACTAATGTCTAAACTTGGCCTTGGATTCTTTTTTTCGGTATTTAACTTTCTCCGCAATTCAATTGGGATCAAATTTGTTTTTTTTTTTTTTTTTGTTCAATCCTAGGAGGAGTAGAGTCACCAAGCCAACTGCGCCGCAGCGCTGGGTGGTTGGGATCAAATTTGTTCAATAGCTCAAACTCGAGAAATATTTTAATAATCTCCACATTTGCTTGACGTTTGAGTCAAGTCACAATCGCTCCATAAAAAAAATTTTAAACTCTACTACTACTCTCCAATTGTCCTTAATGGACTCAACCGCTATAGATATTTTTCAAGTTCAAGCTTTACTTGAACTTTACCATAACTGATGATCTTATCAAAACACCAACTCTGCATGAACCTTTACCGACAAAATCTCCTCAACCACATATAAAACAAAACTATTGTTACATCCACATCTATCAAGAGATCAAACACATACCATGTCAATTTTAGCAATTATAGCAATTGTATTGTTGCATCCATACCTATCAAGAGATCGAACACATACCATGTCAATTTTAGCAATTATAGCAATTGTTGGCTCTACAGTCTCCTCACTACAAGTACCATCTATGTCAATTACATTGCTAGTGCTCATTACCTCAAGAGTTTCTAGTTGCAACACCATCTCAAGCTAAACACCGTTCAAATCCATATAAACATTACTAAAATCACTCTTGGCCAGAAGTACTAGAGACTCGTTAAACGTAACTTATTTGCTAACAACAAGTGAATTTAATTCCGAACACCACAACTTATAGGCCTACTCACCTTGTGCATAGTCTAGAAACATGTACTTTTTACCATTCCATCGAGCTTACCATCACTTGCTCAAATATTACACAATCAACCAAATATTCCAAGAATAGAATAATCGGCAACGTTATCTAATCACATTTCTTCGGGAGTCCAACATCCAATTGCAGTTAGTGGGGATCTATTCATCAGGTAGTTCATCATACTAAGGGCATGTTTGGTAACCATTATGCTCGGGAGAACAATTTTTAATTAGAAATGATTTTTTTTTATTATTTTGCTTCCAAGAATAATTTCTTAGCAAAAGAACGTGTTTCGTAACTGTCCAAAATTTATACTCCGAGATAGAAATGTGTTTGGTAAGATTCTTAAATTTTTTGTTTATTTTAATTTTTTAATACTTTTATTATATTTTTCTTCTTTTTTTTTTCTCTTTTTTATTTTTATTTTTCCTTTTCTTTTTTCTTTTTCTTTTTCTCTTATTCTTCTTCTTCTTTGTAGTCGATTACCAGCCACGAGTGACTGGCGACCTATTGGGCGAGTTCGACAAGCTCGCCGAGGAGGCTCGCCCTCACCATGGCTGGGCGACACTCGGCCTCTCCTTGGCTTGGTTGGGCGAGCCTCGCCTAACCTCGCCCAAATTGACGAGGCCGAGTTCGCCTAACCTAGCCATGGTGAGGCTCAAGCCAACGAGCCTCATTGTGGCTCAGCGTCGCCGACCATAGCCAAGGCCAACAACCGACCAAAGGGAAGAAAAAGAAAGAGGAAGAGAAGAAAAGGAAAAAAAAAAGAGAGAAGAGAATGAAAAAAATAGGAACTAATTCTAGGAATTGTTCCCGATAACCAGAAGCAAGTTTTCTCTACTTCTTGATTATGTTCCAAATCTACTTCCATGAACAAAAAATTTACCAAATGCATTTATGTTTTTTTTTTGTTCCGGGAACAAAAGAACAGAATAAGACACTATTTGGAGTAAAAACAAACAAACCCTAAGTGTTTTTTTACCAAGAATCTTCTAGCCATACCGGCACTAGAAAGCATTCTATGGGCCATCTTTAGTAATGTTTTGCTCATCAATTCGCAACATGTTGACCTTCATTGACATTAGTATAGAGTCTTATTATGCCTTCTGTCACGACCTCCCTAAAGCAAGTTGGATCACCTTAGGGATTCAACTAATGGATTATTAAGCCTAAACTTCATTCAAGCTCTCATAAGCACATGCTAATTTGTGACTTAGGGTTTAAGTTCTTAACATGCAAATAATTCTTCAATTATAAGTTGCCACTAATCTATAGTTTGTGGATTAATTAGAAACTCAGTTAAGTAACGAGAGAATTACTTAACTTCTATGAACCAATGATTAAATGAGTTCGGATATAAGCTAGATTCATCTAACGCCTTTTCAATATTTTTTCTTTTTTATTTTAAAAAAAAGTTTTTCAAGCAAGTTGCATTGATTTTAAATTACTCCTAACATGTGAGAGGCAATCATGCGGGTGCGTAAATATTATTTAACACTCAATAAAGCAAAGTAGCAAATAAATTCACACCATGAATCTAACATGACATGCAACATATGAATATCCTAATGTCCATTAGATATATTATTCTAACATGACAGGCAAATGACCTATTCTAATGATGGAGAAATATTATCATGGAACTATTTTATTATGATGACTTACAAAGCATGTATATTTTGATGTGATACACAATTTTCAATTAAATGACATAACATGCAATTTCTAATGATGAGCAAAATTAATATGCGACTATTCTAGCATGACACACAATTTCATAAACTTAACGTATAATTACTAGGCGACATGTGGGCAACAACATGGCAAGGATGATGCGATTTAAACTATATGACACACACATGATATTTTTCTGTATTTTTATTTATAAAATCCGAAATTAATTAAATTCCAAAAATAAACTATCAAGATTAGAATAAAATCTAATTTGAACTAGGAAATAAGTCATTCTAAATCCCATTTCTAAAATAAAGATCTATCCTAGGAAAGTAATTGAAATTCCCTAAACATGCAATGTCATCTATGATTTTTCTTCATAGAAACAAATTTAGTTCAAACAGGGAAAAAATAGAAAAAAATCACATCCACATCAAACAAACATGGCACGGAATCACACAAAATATTATCCATATCCATATAATTTTTGGAAATAATTTGATGAGTCATATCTTGGGCATGAGATTGGATTGGCCAATTTTTTGTACAATTACAAAGAGTATCTTGGACATGAGATAGAATTGATTATTATATGCATGTCGTGAAGTTAGAAAATTTTCCAAATTAAGAGGAATTCCAAAAAAAAAAAAAAATGGATATGAAAATATCGACTGAATATTCAAACAAGATCACAATTTTACAAATTAGGTAGCAATGTATAGAAAAGTCAAATTAATAAAGATTCTTATCTAATTCACAATATGACACAGATAACATTTCCAAACTCAGAGACAATGGATCGCACGAATCACGGTGGGTGATCAGCTCACAGCAGCGGCTGCTCATGGTGGCTTCACGCAAGTGCGATCAGAATTTCCACGTTATTCGCCTGGATCGTGTTCTCCCTCAGTGAATTACCAAGTACTCTAAAAAATTGCTAGGCGTGAAGAGGAATAGTCAGAACACATGCACGAGGAAAATTAGAGAGCACCAATAGAATCCTGTCATTGCCATGGCCAAAATTGGGACAGTCCTTGGTTTGAAGATATCACAATGGCATGTGATGTTGCCGCCACTGGACACACAATCGAGACATGCAATGTTTGACCAGAGACAAGGACGCAGCTGTGGAAGCATTGTAATGATCTGGAAACGTCAACGAGGGACGGACTTCGTCTCTGCTGAACTCGCGGTGCAATGGGGTATCGTCGTCGACGCTTCTGGCGTGGACAATCCGCCCAAAAAAATCTGGAAACGACCTGCAAAAACAGAAACGCGGGTCGTGGGACCGAGAGGAAGCAGCGGCGCTGGGCTCGATCAGGCTAGCGACTGCACATCGGAGGATGACAGGGTGTTGCCGATGGGGAGAGCGTGGCGATAGCGGCAGCACGGCGTGAGTCTCGGCCAAGGCTTGGCCAAAAGGATTCACATTCTCTCCCTCACGTGTATCTCTCCTCTCAATTGTGGCCGTGTGTACAATGTGTATGGCCTCTTTTTGCTTGTCCATAGCTTGTCCTTTTATAGGTAGGGAGACACCAGGCTTTTCAGGGAAAGAAGATAAGTCTCTCTCCTCTTGGAATATATTTATATGCATGAAAATCTCTTTTGATTGTTCCTGTAGCTGCACGAAGATGAATCGCCCCAAATATATGCCCCTGCGTGCAATATTCCTTTCATTTTCCAATATTTCTCATTCGAAACCTCCTTTCTACAAAGATTCATTATCAAATTTTCCTTCTATGCTCTTGAACGAATATTGAAAGAGTATTACGAATCTTTTCTGAAATATACTAATCTTCTAAGTTGTTATTCCTCATAAATCAATTTTCAATCATCAATAAATAACGGGCTTGGGTCAATTCTTTCTCTCCATGGACTTAACCCAACTCGTCAAATTAAAACTCAGCACCATCATTCAAGCCCATCTGTTATCGATCCAATGCAAATGCAATAAAAATATATATAATAAATGCTCATAAAACTATATACTATACAATTTAATTTTTTTAGGGGTTATAATTAATCTCTAATTTTTATGCAATACATAAATGATTGGATCACTAAAATTTAGGTATCAACACATTCCTTCATGCAAAATTTGTTTAATAGTTTCGAGCAAAACTCCATGCTACTATCAGTTTACACTTACTTGATTATCTTATTAGTCTCATTTTCAATTAAAGCTCTCAACCATGTGATCCTGACAATAATATCAAACTTGTGCCTAAGTACAAACACCCATGTCTTCCTTAAGTAGTCATCAACAACTATTAGCATATATTTGACACTCTTTTTTGAAGGAAACCGTGATAACCTACGAATAGTTAAGTAAATTAACTCTGTAATTTCTGTGATTTCTTTAACAATCGTATTGAATTGCACTTTCTACCGTTGATCTAAATCACGTAATACATTAAATTTGTGACAATATAACCACGTAATAGATTTTTTTCACATAAAACTTTCCGACTTCTCTCGTTAATGTGCTATAAACACATATGCCGCAATTCAGACTCTCGAGCATATGCATCCAACATTTTCGCGGTGAAATCTATCACCATCTCATCTTGAAGCTCATACAAGCCATACTTGATTCTTTCATCATCACCAAAGCATCTCGAACAACTTTCAAAACTCTACATTATGAAAAATACTAACACCCAACTAAATCCCAGGCACTCAAGAAATCAAGTTCTTCTTCAACTCTAGAACATGCCTTACTCTAGTCAATGTCCTCACGATACCATCATACATTATAATTCTAACATCATCAATACATACAACAACACATTCAACATCGTTCCTCAACTACACTTTACTATAATCTATGCATTGATAAGTAGTAAATTAGTCTCTATTCGGTGTAGCATAAAAAGAATAATCATCATCTATAATCCATCCATCAAATAATGAATAATTAGTGAAAGACAAGACAAAATTAGTACTATGCAAATTATTTTCAGCCACGGCCGCAACATTATCTACGAAATCAACTATAATTCCATTATCATTTTCATTTTTCAGCTTAAGGTAATTTTTTATAAGATGCCCCGCTCCAACAAACAACACCACCAATCCTTCCTTTGTGCAATTTGTTATTGGCTGCTAAGATTTTGCTGGAAAGTCGCTGAGCTGGTCACTTTTCAACTGTATCGGTTGGATCGATTGGAACTAGTTTTGATCAATTCAATCATGTTTCCTTCTTTTGTGCAATTTGGTCCTTTAGGGACCTAATTGAAAATAATCTTTACTCAATTAAGGTATAAAAGAAGCAAATTTATGCAATTGTCTACCTCAAAATGCGAATTGGTTGAAATTGGGTTCAATTGATATGAGGAGACATTGATTGGTTCAATTGTCTATTTTCATGATGGCTTATTGCATTCAAATTGATATCAAAATGATGGTATAACTTTTATCCCAAATTTGAATTGAAGGTCAATGTTGAAATTGAACTTCAACCCATCAAATTTAACCTTAGTCCACAATGGGTCAACTTGAATTGCACTAATTAAGGCTTGATAGCTTGGATTTTTCAAATCTAAATAAGCTAAATCCATCAAATTGGAAAGTTCTCAAGTGAATTTGCCAAAATTGACCTTTCGATTTATTTTGAGAAAATGAGTCGAATGGAAGCATTGGCTCACAATTCATGATGAATCGACTCAAACCCCTAATTAAGGCTAAAAATGGCAATTTTCATTTGGGCTCATCAAATCTCAAAATTAGCCACACGAGTGAGTATTAGATAATTTCTAGATCAAATGTCATAAAAGGAACTAACATAAAATGTGAACAAAATGAGAGTAATTTTATTTTTGTTCCATTTGGAACTTAAAATCAAAAAATTCAAAAATTGAGGTTCTTAATCGATTTTCATTAATTTTTCGGTGCCAACCTCAAATTGAAGCTAAGATGTGATGATTTAGAGACTTTTATATTTTTTAATTTTTTTTTTCAAAGATTTGACCAAAACTTTGAATTTTTGAAAACTAAAGTGGCCAAGGCTATTTAGGATCTTTTTATGCAAAAAGTCAAATTTTCACCCAAAGTTGACTTTTGGTCAAAGGGTTAACAAAAAAATTAACCTAAAAATCAATTGTTTGACTTTTTGAGTTTTTAATTAAAGCGATTGGGAAATTACCTAAAAATGATGGGTCAAAGAAAAACATGAAACTGACACTTTTGGTTCTTGAAACAGGTTCCGTCACAATCGAAAACCCTAAACTTGAGTTTGCCTACTTTTATCGACGCATTGGCCAAAAATTATGTGTCAATAATTCCGTCACACCATAACTTTTTCCAATGAATTCCATATCTAGCGAGCTTACAGTTAAAAGAAAGATCTTTTGAAGCACTAGAAGACTCAAGACTTGGCTGACCCGAAAACTGCCAAAACATAGCTATTGACAAATAAATTTTGCTTGTTCATTTTGGGTTTAATTGCATACAAAATAATGGATTGATTTTTAATCCCTAAAAAAAAATAATTTTCATTAAAATTGCATAGCATATAGACATTATGAGCATTTACATTAATAGTGATAAAGTTTACTAAAATTTAGTAAATATATTTTCAATATTAATTAATTAATTTTGAAAGGGAAAAAAAAGGGTGAGACTGGGCTTGGTCGACCCAGCCTCTTCCTTTTCCCCTTCCTTTTTCTCGGGTGGGCCTAGCTCGGCCTCCTTTGCCTCACCTGGGCCTTGGCCTCTCTTTCCTCTATTCCTTCTCCTTCCTCATTTATCCTTCACAAGGACCGCAAGAGCACGAAGGGGGTACGAGGCAGAGCAATGCGATCCTTTGGTCCGGGCATGGCCGGCAGGGCAGCTGGCGATGGCAGGGGGCATGCGTGCCTGCTAGCCAAGCTTAAAAGGGAGGGAGGGAGAGAGAGAGCTAAGAGTGAAAGTGGAGAGCAAGGAGAGCGTGAAGAAGAAAAGAAAAGAACCATTCATGGTAAATCTAGTGTCAGGGATGAGAGCTATATTCCAGATAGGTCCTCTTTTGATTCGACCCATTTTGTTAAATTATGTGTTGATTTTGAGAGTTTGCAAAAAAAAAAAAAAAAGTGATTCGCTTGAAATATAAAATAAAATAAAAAGGGAGGAAGTGCTTTGTGGAGAAGCAAGGAGAGCGTGAAGGAAGAAAAAGAAAAATCGAACCATTCATGGTATCCCTCGATCTAGTGTCGCAATCGTCGTCCGACGTCCTCCGTCGCCTATGATTTAATCTTCCCAACGCTATATTCCCGATAGGTCCTCTTTTGATTCGACCCCTTTTGCCCCGAGGATCCGAGCTCAACGGCATCTACACGGCCGGACGAAGCTTGACTAGCGTCAGGCTCGCCTTCTGACCGCCGTCGCCGAGCTGGGTAAGGACCTCATCGCTGAACTTTCCCTTTAAACCCCTCAATTGTGCTCTGATTTAGCTGAACTCGGAATCGAGATCTATGGCTCTTCGACCATACGAACTTTGAGTTTCAACGAATCATTTCCAGTTTATGTTGAATACTGTTCGCTGATTTCCTGTGGATTTTGGTAAGAGTTCATGTCCCGGAGGCTTCTAGGCACCCCACCAGTCGACACCTAGACACCTACTAGGTGTTCAACATAATGCCTGAGTCAAATCTGCAAACGTTTTCTCTGAGTTTGGTTTGTTGCTGAATTATTTGTCATTGTTTGTGCGTCATTTGCTTGAGGACGTTAGGTTTTGTGGAAGGGCGACGCTCACCGAATTTTGGGGGCCAGAATTCGGGCTGGCCGAGGACAGCTCCATCACCCATTCCCAGCCGCGTAGGTCAGCTTGTCACCGTTCGAAATCTGAGTCGCGTCAGTTGGGTCACCGGAGGCAATGGCACCGCTTATTCGTGGCCCCATAGGCTGGCACCGATGGATGATGTTGAAAAGAAAGAAATTGGCGGCAAAAGTTCACCTTGAGAAACTCTTGGTGAAGAGGAAGGAGCAAACAATAAGAGGTAAAATATATATATAGAATACCCATAATTTGACTAATCCAAAATCGACTCAAAAACCGTCGAAATATGGCTCGAAAGTCACTACTCGTGCCTGATCATCACTCACGACCAATTTTTAAATTTTGTTTTGGACAAATTATAAATACAAATCGAGTTCCATAAAATCTTACTGTTGTACAACACCCTAGATTATTATCTTTATATATATTCACAGCTCAACAACTCTTTAATCGAACATTATAGTTTAAAATCAAATAGTACCACTCATCTTGATATGCATATGATCAAACAACGTAACTACACATATTGACAATCTTGTAATCCTAACAATTAAATGGATTCGACATCAAAACCACATAAAATGCTACAACAATTACAAAACAACTATGCTGAGCTTAAACGTTAACAAAGCAACTCTTATGCACTAACAAAACTTTTCACCGAAACGAATATTCAAAGTCATCCACAGCAGAGAGCTTGAGCATGAAATTTGGTCATGCCCTAACTCTCTCCATTGAGGCCCATTTCAAGCAGCCCATTTCAAGCAAGCTTACTGTCAAAACGAAGATCCTTTGAAGCACTAGAAGACCCATAACTTGACCAACCCAAAATCGAGCTGAAAATTGTCAAAATATGACCCAAAAGTCTTTGGTCAAACATTACATCACTGACGCCCAACTTCAAAATCCTAATAATGAAATGAAAATCGACACCAAAACCGAGTAAAATATTACAACTACTACAAAACGGCTATACTAAGCTTAAACACTAATGAAACAACTTATATATGCTAATAAAACTCTTCACGATGTGAATATTCAAAGTTATTCGCAACGCAGAGGTGGAGTGTGAAACTAGGTCATGCAATAACTCTCACCACTGAGTCTCGTGTCAAGCGAGTTTTATAGTCAAAAGGAAGATTTTTTAAAACACTAGAGGACCAATAGTTTGGCCAACCCAAAATCAAGCCGAAATTTGTCGAAATATGGCCCGAAAGCCTTTACTCACACATTGTACATCACTCGCGACCAACTTCAAAATTTTCCTTCAGGCAAATTGCAAGTCCAAATCGAATTCTGTAAAATCTTATAACTCCACAATACCCTAAACTATCATATTCATATATATATTCATGGGTTAATAAATTCTTAATCAATCTTTTTATTTCAAAATGTATTTTAAAATCCACAAAACCTCAAATTTGTGTCCTAACTCCTAATATTAACGAATGGCGCAAACACTTAGTGAGCATTGCAAATTAGAGTTGAATTGGCTTGATATGGAGTCCATGGCAAGAACCCCCTCCTTTCTTTCTCTCTCTTCTTTCTTCTTCTTTTCCCTACGCTACTCTCAGTCTCCTCTCTCTACATTGCCCCTTTTTTTCTCTTTAAGAACCGAGCATCGTTATTTTATTTTTCTATTTCTTTTTTTCTTGTGGCCCCACCTTTTGATTAAGTCAAAAAAAAAAAAAAAACAATTCTTACACGATCCCTTTCCTTCTTTAAATGAAACAAAAAGACGAGCAAGGCTTTGATAAGTGAGTTATTACGGAAGGTAAGCCTATTAGTTGTAGTATGGTTTTCGGTTGTCCTTTAAGGCCCAATATATTGGGGTCTGCACTGTCCAACAATGTAAGCACTAAAAATCTAATGGGACTTGCCGCTCAGACGCAAGCAATGCAAAGTAGTCAATCGAATTAGGAAAAATGACACAAATGATTCATCAACTTTATCTCAATATGTAATCCCTCATGATATGGCCTTTGACTTTTAACCCAATATGCAATGTCGTCTCTAAAATTTTAATATGTTTAATGTGATTCTTGGTCTTTTAAAACATATTCAACTTAGTCCATGCACTATATAAATGTTCAATGTTATGGATTTGCTTTAAAATGAACAAAAAATAACATTACACATGGAATTGTCCACGTAAAATATCCAAGTCAACTCATAATGTAATAATCTTTTTAGTTTGTTTAATCTATTCCTTTAAAAAAAAATGATTCTCCATATTATTTGATGATGTAGATTATTAAATCCTAATTTGAGCTGAATATATTATATGGAAAATCTACGTATAACATTAATTTTTGTCCACCGTTCAAACTTATTGGATCTAAAGCTAAATTATCAAATTCCATTAACTGAAATTAATCAAAGGATATTTTTATATAGTCTATGAATGAGATTGAACATTTACTAAAAGTTCAACGATCACGTTGAATATAAGTAAAAGTTAATGAACAATATTGCATATTAGACTAAAGTTTATTTATAAAGCTAAAATCAGTTTTCTTTTTATAAGGGCTAAAATCATTTATTTTCTTTTTCATATTGTAGGGTGGTCAAATTAGCTTCAAACTTTTTGTCCTGTTTTGTATCCTGATGGTTAACTAGGATTGATCCATATGATTGAGTCCTTGGGTTGTAAAAAAAAAGAGAAGCCTTCGAATCATTGGAACAAGTCGGGGACACAGACAAAGTCAGGGAAAACCTCTAAAATGACCTTGGACATATAATAGTTCCGAATCGAATTTCTTTAGAAAGAAGATCTTTTGTCTCAATTGGATCATGGTTGCCATACACTTCACATGTTTCCGTCGGATAAATGATACATCCAGCCCTTGGACGATCACTTATGCAAATATCTCGTCAAATTTGTCCTGTTTGTACCTGATGGTTAACTTTGACTTTTGCGTTGTATTAATCATGGGACTGAAGAATTCGGATAAAGTACATCCAGGGGCCAGTATTAATCATAGTGAAGAATTCGTGGGGCCCAATGTGGGGGAGGAAGACGGATACATCAGGATGAAGAGGGATATAGGAAAGTCTGAGGGTCTATGTGGCAAATAACATGGCTTCTTCTCCTATCAAACCAAGTAAAAGAAAATACAACAAAAAAATTTGTGCACGTTTTGAATTTTGATTACACATTTGTGCATGGTTTAAATTTTAATAGAGACGTGTGATCTGAGCACTTGTTAAACAAGTTTAATGAAAAAATAATTGATTTTTGCAATGTTGATTGAGTATATCACAAAATCAATTATTATTCCTTATTAAGTTGCTTATCATGTACAAGTAGCCTCAGGTAACCTTTTAAAAGAAGGAAGCGTCTAAGAGAAATGTATACCATTAGATATGAATAACCTGAGGGCAACTTTTGTAATCATAAGTAATATCTCTCAACTTTTAAGACCTTATTTTCATCAATGAAAAATTAGAATTCTCCGCGTAATCATGTCAATTTGTCAACTTACAATTATAAAAAAAAATTCTTCTCGAATTCTTACGTGAACTCGTCTAATGCATTTGACAATATACATGTTTCTGGCTTTAATTATTGATGTATAATTAAAAGCGAATGCATTTTAATGTGCCTTCTTTAATGCCTCAAGAACTTTGAAAAAATCAAATTACTAAAGTAAGCGCAGACAATAAATTGAGAACAAATAAAGAAATTGCAAGGAACTCCATTGAGTCAGAACAGATGGCCTACGCTTTTGGATCCCATGCTTGCTGGATGACTGAAATTAGAAATAAGATTTTTAATCCATACAGTGAAAGGCTTACAAGACACCTACTAGAAAGCTCCCATAAACAAAGACAAAAGCTGGATATAGGAAAACTAATCTAATTTGAACTCAAATATCAAACATAAGACATAATTTAGATGATAGGAGAAGAGGTGGGAGAGGAAGAAAAGATGGGAAATAACTCAGAAATTATTGAGATAGAGCCAAAATTTATGTACGGCACTCACTTTGGTGCCACAAGTTTATTTTGGATCACTTAAGTGTCAAAAAATCTAAAAAAATGATTATTTCAATGCCATCGCCAATCTAATTGATCATAAATCCGATGTAGCTTGCCGGAGAGCATAGTTAGTGTCCAAACAACAAAATGATGCCATTTAGCATTTTTCTCCCCAAGTAAAAACCCTAAATCTCCAAATTGAAAGAGAACTAGAAGTTCAAACCCTAAATGGCCAATTTGAGCACCTACTTTGATTTTCTCCCAAAATTAGCAGCTCGACCTTGCAAATTGAGGGCAGAAACTTAACAGCGGCTCACATTTATTCCAAAAAAATGAATTAAATGGTGAGTGTTTTCATTATTGTAGGTTACCCAGTTTGAGAAGAACATCTTGGACTTGGTTGAATCCCAAGAAAAGATTCCATGGGTGCGGCAGGAATAGAGAAAGCTGGAAGTGCAAATATTTCAAATAGGTAATGTGAAATTCTCCGAATAAGCAACAGAAGTGATCTTGGAGCTACTTGAAAACCAACATCGACATTGACCTACATTAATGGACGAGTTAGAGGATGTCGACTCAATGCAAGCTCAAATGAAGAGTTTAACATATCGGGTCGACTATTTGAAAATGGAAGTTTTAAGGCTGAATATTGAAAGAAACTTTTATCGGTCGTTAATTATATTGTTGTCCTCATGTGTAGTCTATTCAAATGTAAAAGTGAATAATAAAAATAAGTTTGTATATCTACCATAATCGAAGATGTGGAATATGTACTTGTATTGGGTTATTTGTAAGTAAAGTGCATTCTTGATTTGCTGCAATTTTTGTATGGAACAAAAGGTTTTGTTACAATTTATAGTAGAAATGGAAGGTTGGAGTTGGAATTCATTAGTTGTGAGCACCTAAAAAATTTATTGCTTAGTTGTGTATTGTCAATATTTGTTTTGCTTGGTTTTTGCTTCAAATGTAATGATTTGTGATATTTTTTGTTTGCTAATGGTTTGTTGGTTTGCTACAATTATTACTACAAACCATGGCAAAATTAAGGGGTGGTGACAAATTCACGATTGACTATTTCAATGCCATGAGTTGTAAATAGTGATCATTTGAGTGTCAAGTTTTTTTTTTTTTTTTTTTTTTTTTTTTTTTTTCTGAAAGTGATCATTTAAATATCAATCACAAATCAAAAGTGATCACTTGTATTGCACAAGTTTTTAAAAAAAAAAAATGTTAGTTTCAAATATCACTTAGCTTGTTCCGATCAATGTGCATCTTATTGCACCGGTTGGATTGCTAGTGCATCTTGTTCTTGCACTAGCCCATATAAGTGTTGGTGCAACAAGATGCATCAACACCCAAAATTATACCAGAGCTATGCTATACATCTTGTTCTTGCACCAGCACTTGTATGTGCTCGTGCAAGAAGATGCAACATCCACAACTGCACCAAGGCATGTTGACACATTTTGTTTTTGCACCACAAATCTACTAACACCCATAACTTCAATCAGCAACAATATATGAACACATCACTTCTTAAAGTGTCATAGCAACATTGCACCACCAACAAAAAATTTATATAGCATAACAACCCTATTCGAATCACCAATCGAAATCAAGATAAGACAAAATAACAAAAACAACCATTGCCATTGACATTGATTGATTATTTACAAAGAAAAAACACGTCTAACTTTATTCCCCAATCACTCAAGATTCAATATGCGCCTCAAAAAAACAATGGCAATATACACCCTCCTTAAAAAAACAATAGCAGCAACCCCCATCAATGAAGATACAATGTCCGACACCCTCCTAAAAAAAATAAAAAGATACAATGTCCAACACCCTACTATCAGTCAAAATGCACAACATTCCCATCTCGTTTTTCCTTTTGGAGTTTTGAATTGATTCATAATCCAAACGCTCTTTCGAACTAGACATACAAGTTCTTTAACTGGCCTTTATGTCACCTCTTTTTCTTTGTTCTTAGCAACGAATATTTTTTTTCTAGCACATGTCATGTGTTAGTCCGTAGGATCACTATTGCTCTCATGACCAGTCAATTGAGATGGAATTGGTGTTGGGTTCTTTTTTCGTGGCTGTTTTGAAGCTGTACCCATTGTCTTCTTCTTTGGGGTTCTCTTCTTTGGTTGCACTCTTAACTCTTGAGTTGGCCCACCTTGAAATAAGCACCTCCAAAGTTCTTCCAAGCTACAAGAACATAACCATATTGTCAATCAAATGAATTGAAATACCACAAATTAAATACATGAGTCATACAAATCTTACATTCAAAATAGTTATTCCAATACATTCATCTATGTAAATTCCATAACCATATTACTTTAATCTTTTTTTCCAAAAGCCCCTCTTGTTTGTTATGATGCATCACTTTTAGTAGCAACCTCTAGGGGATCAATCTGTACAATTTGTGTAATCGCTCTTCTTCTTACCTAAGAAACACAACAAAATTAAATTTTAGCCCATAAAAGGCAAACACGGTGATGTATAACTTACTATAGATTTTTTCCTCATTTGTTCAACAATCGACTCAGTTGTTGTTGTAACTATCCTGCTTATACAAGTCCCTATCTCTGCACTTGGGCCTACAACAGGACATTTTTTTAGCCTTTTAGTAAGCCTTACAATAAGATTGCATTGTATCAAGATTATGGCCATCTAGCATAAATAATTAGACATATGCTCATTTTAATGGTGAAACAATCGGGGAAAACTTTTCAAATAAATTATAGATGCATGATAGAGGAAAAGGACAAGAGAAGCCAGTGTATGGTCAACTACCAAACTCTATCGAATATAAACTGAAAAATTGCTGAGGCAAAGAAGATACTCAGCTTACATCAAGGTTTTCTGTCCTCCCTTCAATAGGCCCAACAACAAGCACTTCAGTAAGCCTTGTTCCTGATCCTAAATCAGCCCCCGCAGCAATTTTGCATTGTTGATATTAGCTTTTTAGCTCACAACCTTTTTTATTGTGGCATTCCTTATGGCAATAAGAACATTTTATCTTTACCTAGTCCTACTCATCCTTTGACTTGATGCATCTTCATCATGCATTCTTCGTCTCCTTTTTGGCTTTCATATTTGCTTCTTTGGTGGCAAAGGTAGAGGGCCTTCATGATTTATTAGCTCCTGAAATTTGCTACTTCTGATAGGCTGCATCAAAAATTGGTACGAAGTGAGGTATGAATTTTTTTTTGCCAATCATCTTGGTAATCCTCTGAGTTTTGTTACTTCATCTAAATGACACAAATGGCATGGCACAGGGAATTCCATTTAGTTGTCAAGTTCAGCATGAACACTTTCTTCCATCTATGTTAACAACATACTTATCATAATATTCATTGATCTCATATCCATTATCTTTATTCCAAACTAGATGGCAAAACCTACTAGCAATAACGTTCGTATCCAATCTCTTCATAATCCTATGACTACATTCTTTAGTCCACTTTGTAACCTCATATTTTTGTTTATCCAATCTAGTCATGATCATAACTCGAATATCATCAAGCATACTAATTATTGGTTTGCACTTGACCTTTAAAATTTCGTCATTGAAAGCTTCACTAAGGTTGTTGTCTATGATATTGCATTTGAACTCTTCACTGAAGAAGGCCTAATACCAGTGCTTAGCTTCTGTTTTGAAGAGTGCATCAAAACCTTTATTTATCAGTTGTAAGAACCCCTATTTAGCTAATATGAACTCAACCACATTGGTACTCTTCGCTATCTGCCAAGACTACTTCTGCAGCTTATCTCCTTTAAAGTTATTTGCCCAGTTTGTGTATATGTGCCCCGTGCATATTTTATGCTCAACATATGGCATCAACTCAATCAATATAGGAACAAGTCCCTACAAAAATTCAAACCAACAACTACAAGTCAGAAAAAATATGCAAGTAATTAATATTAAAAGGAAATTAATTAACAAGGGTATTACTTTCTATTGGTCGCTCATGAATGTCCATCATCCGCCATCGGTTATTTCAAGGTTGGCCATTAATTTTTTTAGGAACCAAGACCAAATATGCTTATTTTCTATCTTCACCACCGCCCAAGCTATCAGAAACATTTGATTGTTGGCATATCTTCCTACAACAACCAACAACTTCCCATTGCATAAACCCTTCAGAAAGCATCCATTAAATCCTACAACTCTTCTACAACCAACCAAAAGGCCTCGTTTACATGCATCAAAATAGACATAAAATCTATAAAATCTATGTCATAATTAGGCAATGGCCTCTCCATAATCTCTACATATACCATACTAAATGGATTTTGAAGCATGCATTCATAAGCATAATCACATACCTACGCATATTTTTCCTTGTATTGACACATCAATATTTTTATCATCATCGACTTAGCTTTCTTGCACTGATTCCTCGACACATTAACCCTAACTATTTATTCACCCTCAACTTAGCTTTCTTGGATTTCGGGCATTGCTTTGATAGTATTAAAAAGATGTTTCAACAATCATACACTTGTTACCATTTTATTATTAAATATAATTTGACAAGTATGCTCCTCTTTGAAGAATCTAATCTGAAATGACCTCTTCCTACTCAACATGCCATAGAGCTTCCATGAACAATTGGGTTGTAAGCACTTAACTCTCACAAATTCCTTTGTATTTCTAATGAATTCAACACTCTTTTGGTCAGCAATGGAGCTCTTGACAATAGCTTCTTTTAATTGTTTGGCATCGTCAAATTTCATGCTCACAAATAAAATAGGTTTATCAACAGTCAAATCGTAGAAGGGTACTTACTTTTTCTTCTACGCACAAATTCCTCAACATCATTGCCAAGCTCATTCTTCGAACAAGCAATTTCATCGCCACAACTTTCTTCATCTTCACTTCTATTATCTTCAACTGAAGCTCCATCTCTATTTACTAGCTTGGGCCTTTCTCCTAGAGTTGTAAAAAAATTTCTGACAAATTTCCTTTGCTTTTGTATTGAATATGCAAGTTCATCATCATCTTCATCACTTGGGAAATTTACTATTGCCAAATATTTATCTTCTGAATCACTAGATACAGCAACTTCCCATTCTAATCCAATTAAGTCTTCATCGCACACATCTTCACTCGAGATTTAAGGACATCTCCATGTTCGCTCATCCCTGTCAATATGATTTGTCTCCCTCACTTGCCTCTCATTTTGCTCTCCATCTAATCTACACTCATCCTCAACCCGATTACTCCCTTGAGTAGGATCTCTCACTTCTCTTCTTTCAGTGGTCCTCATCCTCATCATCACTATAATACTCAATATAAACCTTAACTTTGTCGCCGTGAAGATAATGGTAAATGATATCTTTAATACTATTATCGTCATTAAAAAAATTTCAAACCATCATTCAATTCCTTCCCAAGAACACAAGAATACAATTTTTGCACTTTGCATCGTAAAAGTACACCAAAATCCCTCACAAAATCAACATATGATGGCTTCCCAATATTGGCATAGATAGTACATTCATTTCTACTGACAAATTCCCAATCCTCAATGCCAATAACAAACTCCCCATCACAACAAACACTGATGCCTACAAGATTCTCGTCCATGTCGGTGCTGCACCAAAGGAGGAAAAAAGTCATTAGTTTTTGGGACCACATAACAAAATCATCAACTTCAAATGCAGGTCCTTGTTGTTTTGTCAAAAAAAATAAAGGAAGCCGATTTGTTCAGTTCGGTCCCCTTACAAAAACAAAGGAAGCCAACTTGAATAAACAAAGTGAGGTCCCCACTACCCATTTTCAATTTGATCTCATTCAGTAATTAAATAAAAGTGAGGTCCCCACCACTTTTCCTATGAGCCGAGCCCTCATTTTGCCCTCCGTGCCCTAATTTGCCCATTGGAACCTAAATTTTCCATCAAATTGACCTAAGAAGAGAACATGACGAACCTGAATGAGTGAGAGTTTGGGACACAACTACCAAACAATGTCGAACGATAGCTCAACTACAACAGTGGCCAAGTGACAGTGGCCAAGCGACGGTGGGCAAGTGAGCTACAGTCAGCATTAGGCGAGGATCATACTCCGTATGTGGACGAAGAACCCTAATTTCAGTCTCCCTTCAACGCGTCATTTTGGCCATATGAGCTATACGGCATCATTTTTGTAAGGCAATCCAAGTATGATGGCAAAACGACGTCATTTATGTCATTTCACGTGGACTACATTTATAAATTTTGCCACGTCAACTTCTTTTTTAATATAAAAGGGCCGAAATATCTCGCAACTGACACCGAAGTGATTGTTTTTGCTCCGATTTGACACTTAAGTGATCTAACAGAAACTTTTGGCACTAAAGTAAGCGCCCTACAAAACTTTTGACACTTCTAGTGTACTTTCTCCAAGATAGACAAAGGAGCGAGGGAAGTGTTGATTTAGGACTAAAATATTGAAGAATTTGATGTGTTTTCCTATTTTCGTACCACGTTGATTTTTATATTGAAAGAGAATAATGATGGAGTATTTTTGGTGGCTTAACCATAAATGCGATTGCATGACATATATTTACAAGAGCGATTTATTATAGTCAAATTCAAAAAAAAAAAAAATCATCAAATTAACGTGGAAACTAGCTAGATCTTGCAGATAAATCTAGACAAAATCATGAGAAAAAGAAACTAGGAACAATAATCCACTAATAATCAAAAAATCGGAGTTACGATCGCTCACAATTTCAAGTGTTTTTCATACCTAAATAAGCCAAAACTCATGGGTTGCATTTGGTCATCCGGATGAAAGTTAAGATAGGATATATTTTATTTTATCCCTTGTTCGGTAGTCATCAAAAACAAAATGCCAAGATTTCTTATCTTATCATATTTAGTCATATTCTGATTAGAAATTTGAATAACCAAACACAACCATAATGTATACAGATAAACAACTCAATTGGATGTAAAGTTCAAACCACAAATCTCCATGTTCAAACACGGTCGTGTGGCAAAAGAGAATTGCTTTGTGCAACATTAATAAGGAAACACACAAACTCAACATTAATTTACAAATAGAACATAACTAAAAAGAACTTCATAATACATATATTTCAAGGGAAGAACACTAAAATCACCAAAAATTATATACGATGCTCACTTTAATGCAAAAAATTTCTTTTAGATCGCTTAAGTGCCATATTTTTTGAAAAGCTATCTTTTAAGTGCCAACTCCCATCTGTTTGGTCGAAAATCCAATGAAGCCATTTTTTATTAGTTTTTAAGCCAACATGGCTTGCCGGAGAGTCCAATCAATATCTAAACCCTAAAATAACGCATCCGGTACCATTTTGCTAAATAAGAAGCCTAAATCCCCAAATTAAAATAGAAAACCCCTCCCCCGAAAAATCAAACCCCAATTAAACATTGAACCAAAAGTCACTTCTTATTTTGGTTTGCCCCCAAAATTAACAACTCAATCTTGCAAATAGAGAGTAGAGGCTTCAATAGTAGCTCAAAACCCCAATTTTTCCCTTCGTGAGCCCTAATTTTCTCTCATGAACCCTAATTTTTCCCTTATGAACCCCTACTTATCCCTTACAAACCCTAATTTTCCCCTCCAATTGAGCGACACAAAAAGAGAAACGCATCTTTACCATGGACAACGAGCAAGCTATGGTGAGCGGATGGTGAGCAAAGGTGGGTGTGCACCAACAAGCGAGCAAGCGATAGGGAGAGATGCGACAAGGCTAGCTTTTTTACTCTAGTTCAAACGATGTCATTTTTGCCCTGAACGGCTTGCAATGTTATTTTGTTCATTAGCTAGCCACGTTGGACTGAACAATTCGCACATATATGTGGACTGAGTTTTAAAAAAAAATAATAAGAAATGTCACATTTTTATTTACAAATACCACATAATCAATTTAATCAGAATTTCTTGTCATTAACACTTAAGTAATCATTTTTTCTTTGATTTGGCTCTTAAGTGAGTCGGTGAAAACTTTTGGCACTTCTAATGTCCTTCTCCCTATATATTTCAATTAGTTATTACTTCGTATTATTTAATTGAGAACTATGAAATGCACTTGCCTTATATATACTCATCCTCATTCTCATTCTCCCCAAGCAATCTCCCCATAGTTTCTCTTGCAAATAACAAGATCCCCACTATTCCCACTACGCAAATCCCGCCCAAAATGATCGACTTAACTTCAATCCCCAATGCATGCGAGGCTTTCAAGAACCTCAAACTTGCTACCACCTTTTTACCAAATGATGGAAAATACTTTTCGAGTCTTCTTCATATTTCAGTCAAACACAAGAAAATAAAGTCATTAAAAAAAATTCCAAAAATGATACATTTTTTCACTAAAGAAATGGATTCTAAGGGCATAAACGGTAATCATTCGGTTCCCGGGAACAATTTCTAATAAAAATGATTATTTTTTATTCTATTCATTAGACAATTTTTTAAGCATTTGAAGACGTTTGGTAACTATCTAAAATTTCTATTTTGAAAAATAAAATTGCGTTTGGCACTACCATCAAAATTTCTAATCCAAACCGTTTTCCTTGGATTTTTTTAATAATTTTTTTTTCTTTTTTTTTTCTTTCTCTTCTCCTTGAAGCTTTGGCTTGTTGTCGGCCTCAAGATGGTGCTCGACCTCACCAAGCTATCGCGAAGGCAGCCTCGCCTTGGCCGGGCGACGCTAACCTCGCGGTGGCCCAGCAAGGTTCAACCTTGCCGACAACTGGTGAAGCTTGGCCTTGTTAGATTTGGGCGAGGTCGACCTTGTTAGTTATATGCCCTAAAGCAACCATACAATAATTACATGTTGGGGATTATTTAATGACAAATAAATATTCATTCACCGTCCTATTTATATAAATGAGTCCATAAGATTAGTTACAACTGAATCTATTCTTTAAATGTCAAGAATATGTGTAATAGGTTTACAATCATGCTAAATCTTTAAACAGTTTCTGGTCGATGGATCATTGAAAGGATACTGATGATCCAATTGAGACCAATGTGTTCTCAAGCTTCACCATTCAATATTGGATACCCGAGGGAATGATGAGTCACAAGTCATTGGATATAGTAATATCTGAGCTAGAACACAGGTTCTTGTCTCAAATAAGTTCACTAAACATGACATGCCTATAACGATTGGCAACATGGAAGTTTTTAGCAAGGTCAATGTCTGATCGTTCACGCTTTGGTCTAGTGTAAGATCCTTAGACTTAAGGCAAAATGTTGACTTGTATGTTGGATGGAAATGGTTTACAAGTGCGCATATTGACGCTTCATCAAACCATCTCTATACTTGATAGTCATAGTTTGTTCACATGCAAAGGCACATGTATGCATAATATGGAATCTATCTTCCTATTATATATAGATATACAAGATTGATGTCCTATGCAATCTAATCGTGACATGCCAAAGTTATAACCGAGAATGAATGGTTTATGTCTCAAAAAAATACATGTCAATTAGATTTGGACATATGATCGAATTTGTGGCTTCACCAATATTCCATGGCCTTTGTTTGATCGAGATATGGTGAGACAGAAGGATCGAATTACACAGTCGCCAAAGCTAACAGGTTCATTATGTTCTTGAAACATTTCATACTGTCTAGGTAATCATGATATATTGCTAGATGTCACACATGATTTGTAAGAACAAAATATTGATCTACACAATCAGTTTCCTTGATTGTGCTATGTGTTAGTACAAGTCTTATTGCCAACTTAGTTATGAACCTAGAGATGTTACACACCATGACCAACTAAAATGATATTTGAATGAGAAAGACAATATTGCAAATGTGTTTGCAGTTGAGCCAATCAGATTGAGTCGAGCCAATCAGATTGAGTCGAGCTAATAATAAAATATCTGAAAAGGGCTTCAAACTTTACAAAGTCTAAAATGAGTCTCAAACTTTACAATCGAATCAAAGATTTGAAGTGCGTTCAGATTCAATAATTGTAAGAATGATATGAATCGAGTTCAAAATCAATAATATCATTAATGATCTGAAAGTGAGTTCAGAATCAATGGCATCATTGATGATTTGAAGTGAGTTCAGAATCAATAGCCAAATTAATGGTCCGAAACGGTTTCAGACTTAATGGCTAAATTGAAGATTGTTTCAAATGTAACGATCACATTAATGTTCTGAAATGGTTTCAAACTTAATGGCCACATCAATGATCTGAAACGGTTTTAAATTTAGCAATCACATTAATGATCTGAAACGATTTCAAAATCAATAGGCAATTTATGTTCTGAAACAGCTTCAAATGTAACAATCAAATTAAATATTTGTAATGGTTACAAAGTTAATGCCCAGAATAAAAACTTCTAACAGTTACAAATTAATGCTTGGAATAATGCTTTGTAATGATTACAAAGTTAATGTCCGAATTAATGTCTAAAATAGTATCAGAACTTACATCCGTCAGACATTACGATCGAATTAATTCTATAACGGTTTTAGAGTTAATGAGCCAATTTAAATATGATCCGGACTGCTTATAAAAAGGCCATTGTGAGAGTAGATCACAGGATGATTGATGATCGATAATCGATAATTGAGAGTGTTGATAGTGATCAATCTAGTCATTTACACACAAAAACAATTGCTAGCACAATTGTATTTGTGAGATCTCTCAATTTCTCTCTTTTGTTCAACATGAGAGTGGTGGTGTAGTTGAAGTAGAGGCTCGACACTTGTAAGACTGAATCTGAGGAACATCCAAACCTACGTTATAAAGAGATCAAACATTCTAAATCTGAAGAATGTCAAAACCGGTATTACCAGAAGATATTAGATATTTGTGATCAAAATTCTAAGAACGTGAGAATCATTGTTGCCGGAAAATCAAACATTCGTAGTGAGAATTTGAAGAACATCAAACCAACATTGGTGAGGATATTAGATGTTTGTGCTTAGAATCTAAAGAACGTCATAATCAAATTTTTGGAGTACAGTAAGAGATTAATATGATTAGCCCATTTATCACTTCTATGTGCTTTTATTAAAATGCATTAACAATGTTTTGGAAATGCGTGTATGGGCATTTTTACTTCTACTACAATCAGACTTTCATTCAAATTTACTTATACATGTATTCTTGTTTATCGAAACAAACACCAACAAACCTCGCCAAGCCAAAGCTCGCCCAGCCACCGGTGTGGCTAGCTGGGCGACCCTTCAGCGAGCTCATCGGACCTCGCCCAACCAATCGTCGGCAACCAACAGTGGTAGCCGATGACGACAGCAGTGGAAGAAGAAGACAAAAGGAAGAGAAAAAATAAGAGAGAAGAGGAGAAAAAGGAAAATTGGGTTGGTTTAATTCTGGAATTATTTCTGAGAATAAGGAAGCAATTTCATTTTACTTCTTAATTCTATTCTAAATGCATTCCCGAAAACAAATTTGTTCCAAGGAACAAAAAATTTACCAAAAACATATTTATGTTATTTTTTGTTCTTGAGAATAAAATAATAGAATCGGGTACTGTTTGGCCGGTTGTCAAACAGACCCTAAATGTACCACATTTTTAGCACATTCAACAAAACTTTAAATTTTTGAAATGACGAGTTAACAGATGACATAGTTCACCAAAACTTGGGTTTTGTCATTTTTGTCGTCCTATTTGGCTGCACTAAGCAATTCCTAAGAATTTCAGGGGACAATGTCTCTAGAAGGACTCGGGAGATACATGCTTGATCATAGTAATATATACCTAGACCAAACAAGTTTCTTTTCCAAGAGTATGAAACAGTCAATCAATTTAATAATCAAGTAAAGCAAGGTGCGTATGCACCCTGCAGTTTCAGGCATCATCATCCGCCAGTAATATTTTATCACGGCAGGAACTGCACCCAGCATCAATAGCAACCTCCAAGCGATATCGGCTTGCTTTGGCAGCGGATCTTCCGGCGACGAAGGGTAAATTCGAGCAAATATCTTGCACATCGCCATCGTCATGACTAAGCTCGCCAGAATCCCAAACCGTTGCATCAAGAAGACGGCCGCTATGAATGTGCCGCAAGTCCTCTTGTTAGCATACTCCGACATGATTGCCGCTAAGAGCAGGCATTCTCCACCGATCCCTACCCTGACCAAGAACCTGAAAAGAATAAAAGAGTGTCGTTTGCATGTTATGAGTACTGGGAAAATTTGAAAAGAGAGACTAATTATCACTTGAAAAACCCTAAACTCGCTAGGACACAGCCTGGTGTCGTGCCCATCGAGAAGCCGCACCAACAGAGCCGACCATGATGAGCATCAAGGCACCCCCCCTCCTCCTTACACGATCACCGAGATTGCCAAAGATGAGCTGACCAATCATGGTGCCGAGGAGAGCAACGGCCAGCATGGATGATTCAACGGCAGCCAGATCCGGTTGTGGTGGGATTTGTAGTATATGTGCCCGATCGGTTTCATGATCAGTGGGATAATCGAACTTAAGATACACAGAATAACAATTTAAACCGGATTACCTGCCACCGTTGTGGCCTTGAAGTGGTAGTACTGTGTATTGGCTGTGTCGAGTCTAGAGAGAACTCTTAGTGGTTTGGTCGCTCGTAACTAATTACTCCGTCTTCAAGAAACAACCTTCGAATGCATCAATCTGTTGCTTTTGTTTTGTATTAGTAATAGTTGGGTTATGAAGATTGTTAAATATGACTCGAGTTTGAGCGTTTGCTAAAACGCGAAATTTGGTGGACTCGCGAAGGAATTACTCAAGAGGAAATAAAGTTAAAAAAAAAAAAAAGGCTACGAAGGAAGCAGCATCCAACTCTGCCGCTTGCAACCAAAGAGGAAAGTCAATCTTTCTTCTTTGTTGACCGAATCTTGGATTATTCGGTTTTCTTCCATGCATGCAATTCTCGGGCGGTTATATATATATAACTTTTGCTCGTGGGACTCTCTTCAGCGAAGCTACATATTGAAGCACCGCATGAGTGCTTGTTCCACCGTTGTTGATGCAAGCAAACTTGAAGCACCAAATATCGACTGCTTGAAAGTGGGTTCATTCGTGCAATTACATCCAAGAAGTTTAGTGTTTGTAGTCGATTAAATCTTGAGGTAAGATTTGCATGTAATTCCTTCGAGAGATTGAGAGATTATTTTCGAGGAATTTCGAGGCTAAACACTGGGTGCGTTATTAGGTGTAATTGGGGCTTGGGAAACACCGAGAGAGTGTTTGAGTGACTTGAGTGTGTAATCTCCTTGTATCGCTTGATCTATAGTCAAATTCGTTGCTGCTCTCCCCGTGGACGTAGGTCTTTACGACTGAACCACGTAAATCCGGTGTCCGGTTTATTTTTCTTCTTCCGTCTATATTTTGTTCGATCGCTCACCCCATCGCAACAAAGATGATGGAAAATATAATAATAAGTAAAGGAAGTCATTGTTCGTTGCACGTGCATGGGAAGCAACAAGGTGGTTTCCTTGGACGATGATGTTTTGGCTGCAGTCGAAGCATATGGCAAAGTTAACGTTTCTTTGCTGCCCATATGGTGAAACCAAAAAACGTGTGATTTAGTTGGACTATTACTTTGGATTTGAGCATTATATAATTGGCTATTGCTAGGAGCTAGCTAGTTCTGTTGAGATGTACGTGTAAGTTGTGAGTTGTACTAAAAAGTCTAACATTGGAGAATAGGTATAGTGCAAAGTAATTAATATATCTTAGTTAGCTCATAATTCACTCATTACTCATTAACTTAAACTTTTAAATAAAAGTGGGTCCAACTTAATATGTTAGCTCGAAGTTGGATTCCTTCTAGGCAATCTCCCCCAGAAAAGGTATCAAGTTTTTACATTGCGCTTTCAACAATTAATAGAAATCTCGGACCAGCGTAATTTGGTGAAAAAAACCTGAAGTGAAAGTTGGCATTGTGATATAGCAACGTGGTCTGATGGCAAATCATGTTTGTCAAAAGAGGAGCATTCTCACATTTGGATGAAAAGGGAGTACTCTTCTCAATCTCAATCCTTTTTGATAATATGTCTAACACTATTCCTTCTTTTGCAAAGGGATAAAGGGCCCGTTTGGTTCGGTTTTGGAAAAATGCCTTTGGGAGAATGCAAATACCTTTGAGGTAAAGGGGCTTTCCAAAATGCTAGATTGTTTGGTAAACTATAACTGAAAAGTGCTTTAGGGAAATGCAAAACTGTTTGGTAAACATATATTTGAAAAGCCCTTTAGTGTAACCAAATTTGTCGTAAAATATCGCGTTGCGAATATATAATAGAGAAGATATTTGAGAAGATAAAGCAAGTGAACACTAGAGATAGTAAAGAAAGCAAGATGAGAGAGCTTTATTTCTAATATCTCACTGTCGTGTTTCTGTGTGATTGTGTATTGTGAGATAGCTAGTATAAGCACCTAAAGGGGGTGAATAGGTGCACAATCAATTTATCGAGATACGGAAGCGATTCTAGGCAATCGATAGAAAGGAGTTCACTATTGATTAACAAAATTGAAGTACGATCAAGGTAAAGAGAGTAAGGAAGAGAAAATTGAACATAAGGTTTATAGTGGTTCGGCTTATTCCAAGCCTACGTCCACTCTTCCGCACTGACAGCCCACCGGCTGGATTTCACTATGAACAAAAGAGTAGTTACAGCACAGCTCTTCCTTGATTCCACAGTGTAGATGTTCTACCACACCTCCTCATGGTTTCTCACAAATATATACTCTCTTTTGAATACAATGTTTCGCTCAAAGGAATTGTCTAAACAACAAGGAGCTTCAGACTTTGAAATTCTTCTATCGCGCACACCTCAAACAACTTAGAGCGTCTTCCTTATATACTCCTTTATACCATCATACCCGTTGGCACTTACCAAAGGAATTCCTCCAATCTACCCGTTGGACGGAATCAATTAGGAAGATTATTCGAGCTATTAAAGGAACATGTCGATAGCCCATCAATCATGTTCACACATACAATCAGGATCTCGGTTTCCATAAGTAGAACCTTCCAAGAATATTTAGGCAATTATCGGTTCCTTAATCTTCGAGTCAATCTAGATCAATCAAAGAATTCCGTTATGTCTTTTCCAGCCACGAAATCTTCTCCAGTTGATATGGTTGAATCATTAACGAAACATCCAGTTCTGAATAACCTTTCTTCAATGGATTAGAGACTGTCAATGAGGATAGACTTTGAGTCTTGAGTCTAACTATCCGGAGGTCTTCAGACTTTAAATAGCTGAGTCTGCAAACCTTCAGACTAGATTGATAGAAACGTTTTGTCAGCTTCAAAACACTTCAAGAAGATTTCTCCAACAATCTCTCCCTTTTTGATGGTGACAAAACTTTCCTGCAGATTTGGACAACTTTGACCTGCAAAACATTTCTCAAACACATATGCATATCTTATAGAGATAAATTGCTAAATGAATAACACTAGAATCTGTAACCACAGAAAATAAGTTAGTCTAATATGTGATAAAGCCATCCATAAGATATCAATGATAGTTAATAAAAGCAGTCAAGTCCAAATCTAGTTCAGTTCTCATCCAGACATAAAAACAAAGTCAAACAGATCAAAACAATCCAACAAAATCCAACAAAATCCAACAAAATGTAACCACACAGTCCAACAAACCACACGATTTAAAAGTCAAATTGTTCAAATCTTGCATCTCTCCCCCTTTTTGTCAGCATTAAAAAAAAAAGGTTGAGATGAAAATGGAATAAAGTCAAGATGGCTTGGGAACGCGGACAAGCTGGAAATCTCCCTTAGACTGAACGATACCTTCCAGCCTTTTCAAGTCTTCCTTCAGTTGTGCAATCTCCTCACCCTTGGCATTGGCTTGAATCTGAACAGAGAGGGCTTGGATTTTATCATTCAATGAACATGAAGAAACTTGACCCGCATTTTGCAAGTTTTGAACCTCGCATCCCAAGGCATAAATTTGACCTCGCATTTCCAAGAGAATATCCAAGATTCTGCGAAAATCGATTGAGCTATCGGTCTGCGTACTAGCTTCAACACGTTCTGCAGATGATGGCATATCAGAATAATCTCGCAGGTTTGGCGATGAAACTTCATGACCTTCTTCTAGAAATTGAGAGGCATAAATGTCCTCTAGGTCTGCAAGTGAGCGACTAACTCCTTCACTTGCATCAGGATATGAGGACTTCCCTCCTTTCTCTTGATCTCCCCCTTGTTTCCATGTCTACAGGTGGAGAAGAGTGTTCCTCAGGTTCACCTTCTTCTCTTCTTTCTTCTTCAGGTCTTTCCTCCTCTGCTTCTTTTTCGCCAACTGCTCTTTCTTCTTCTTTCTATTGTTCTTCTCTTTCTTCTTCTTCTTTCTCTTTTTCTTGACCTTATTTTTCCTCTTGGCCTTCTCTTTCCTTTCCTTCTGTCTCACGATGTTCCATTGACTCTGGAACAATATGACTTAGCGTCTTCAAAGCTATGGCCGAAATGGTAAGGTCATCATCTTCTTCATCTTCCACAATAAGAGCTCTCCTTTTCGGTTTTGAAGCAAACGAGGGCTCCTTTCCTTTCCGTTTTGAAGAAGAGATTTGATGAGCTTTGACTGGAGTCTTCTCCTTGAATTTCTCCAACTCCTTGTTCAGTTCCTTCAAACGCATTTTGGTCACCATCTTCAGTCCTACCACCAGATGATCGCACGATCGAACACAAAAGATTTGCGGAGGCTGAATATTCAGATGTCTAAATAACTTCGTCACAAGACTTGGGTAAGGGAGTTGACCTCTGTCCTTCATCATCGCTCTATACATATGGAACATGATAGTGTGAGGGAGAGAAAACATTTTCCCAATGAGGATGGCATACATTAGCTTTGCCTCTGAACTTGAAACATCAGTCTTGGAAGTTGATTTTAGTTGGAGGCAATTGATCACAATCTTATGAAGCAAGATGTTGAATGCACTCATCTTTAAGTAGGTGATCTTCTCTTCTGTTCTCCTATCCTTCACTAGTTCCAATGTGGCCCGAGCAATGGAAACTTTGATCGGTTGATATCTTCCTCTTTCAACTCCTAACACATCTGCCAGCATATCCATATCCACAACATAGTCTTGATTTTTTACGCTGAAAGAGAATCTATTCGCATCCAAAAAGCTAAGATTTAAATAGAAATATGCGGTTAGTTCAGCATAGGCCTCTGTAGTATCAGAGCAGAAATTTTCCAGTTGAAGATAACCGAACTTTTCCCTCAAGTTCACATTCACGGCATCCAGAAAATCAAAATCCACACTTCTAGGATTTATCACCCACGCTTCAGCAATTTCGAGTACAAATCCTTTTGTTCCTTCGATCTGAACAAATCTCCCCTTTTTCCTCGATTTTCAACCGCAACACCCATTCTCGGTTGAAATTGACTATACATTTTGTCATCATCATTCCCATCTACAAGATTCGATACCCAATCACGATGATCACTTGGGATATTCAAGGGTTTCCTCAGCCACCCCTTTACGAGCAATTCCCAAACTTTCCATTTTCCGTAAAAAAATATATTTGTTCCCATATCCTTTGTCTTTAAGAAAATCATCGACATAGTTCAAGGGAGTACGAGTTCCTTTTAAGGCACGATATAGCTTATAAATATAAGCGGGCTTTTGAACTCTTACCGGATCTGCATCCTCGATGATTTCTTCCTCTTGTTGATGATCAACGCCTTGAGGACTAGATGGAGGAGAATGACGCTGCTGAGAATGTTGTGGGCTCTTTCGCTATTCTGGAAACACTTCTTCTTCAGTGAGATCGAAGTGCATAGGCCCCTCACTCATTCGCCGTGGTCCCCTGCTTGCGATTCTCGAAGACTTTCTTGAAGATGACATCTTTCTCAATTTTTGGAAGATTCCTTACTTGACTTTCCCAAGAAAGACAACAACTTTTTGAAGATTAAACAAGGGAAGAAAACGGGAATGGAGGATCGATGCTTTTTAGGGTTTTTGAGAGTAAAGTGAAGAGAAATCAACAGTGCACGATTGGTTAAAAAGAGAGATAAACAAACCGTCACAAAGAAAATAAAAAGATGTCTTTTCAAAATAACTGTCCTTTTTTCGCGAAAATAGTCATTTCAAAAAATAACTTCTCTTTCAAAAAGGAAACGATGCAATAATTAAGCCAATTAAAGATAGCAATAAAACATGGTTCACAATCGTACCTTTTCAAGATAAGATTCAAGAGAGAGAGAAAGACTAACTTACAAGATCGACGGCCGTACCAAGACTAACTTTACAAAGTTGAAGTCTTGTATGTCCGAGTCCGAGAGTCTTTAGACTTTGATCTCCTCATACCTTAAAATGTTGAGTCGGAACGAATGGTTTCAAATTGATTTTTCTCCAAAGGCTTTGTAAATATATCCGCCAGTTGGTTCTTTGAATCAACAAATTGAATTGAAACATCTCCATTTTGAACATGGTCTCTAATAAAGTGATATCGAATCTCTATATGCTTTGCTTTTGAGTGGAGAATTGGATTTTTGGTGAGGTTTATAGCGCTGGTGTTGTCGCAATTAATCTCTGTGCATGAGTCTTCAATTCCAAAGTCTCTTAGCTATTGTTTTATCCACAGAATTTGCGAACAACAACTCCCGAGAGCTATATACTGCTTCGCGTAGAGAGAGCAACTATACTTTGCTCTCTTGAAAACCAAGACACTGTCCTGCCTCCGAGTAGTTGACAAGTGCCCGAGGTGCTCTTTCTATCGACTCTGCATCCAGCAAGGTCTACGTCTGAATATCCAAGAAGAGTAAAGTCTCACCTTTTTGGATACCAGAGACCAAAGCTTGAAGTTGATTAAGGTAGCGCATGCAAACGTTTCTGTTTCTCATGGTTTCTGTTCTTTTGTTCCCCGGAACAAAAAAAGAACAGAAACCCGTTTGCTAACGCCACATTGTTTTTTTGTTCCCGGGAATAAAAACTTAGCCCGGGAATAGTTTGGGAACAGAAACAAGAAGCAAAAAAAACTTGCTTCTTGTTCCCGGGAACAAAAATTAGAACCAATTTTTACGAACCAATTTTAACTCCTCACGGCCCTTCTCTTTTTTTCTCCCTTCTCATCTCAACTCACGGCTCACGAACCCTAACTTCTCTTTCTCCCTTCGTTCGCTTGCCTCTCTTCAATCTCATCATCTCCGGTCGCCTCTCTCCGGTTCTGTCGCCGCCGATCTGTCGCCGCCGGTATCGTGGCCCCGAGTAGCCTCCGGTCGACTCTCTCGGTCTCCGCTCGTACTCCCGTTCGTGCCGCACCGACCCACGATTTCGGCGACCCGTTGCCGCCCGACGCTCCCGTGCCGCGCGACCCAAGATCCTGCTGTTTGTTCCCGCCGGAGACCGTCTTCACCGCCGCTGCAACTCAAAGCCCGCTGCAACCAAGCTTGACGCCCCTGCTCGCCTGAGTCGGTCCCGCACCAACAACCGAACGCTGCTCCCGGCCTCGCCTGAATCGCGACACTTGCTTCTCGGAGCGGAAGACCGTGCGTCGCCCGTCGCCCAGCCTCCAAAGTCCGAGCCCTCGCCTCGCACCTGCTTCTCGGAGCCAAAGACCCACCTGCTATTCGGAGCGGAAGACCGGTGCGGCGACGCCCACCTGTTGTTCGGAGCGGAAGACCCGTGCGTCGCCCGTCGCCCAGCCTCCAAAGTCCGAGCCCTCGCCTCGCACTCGCTTCTCGGAGCCAAAGACCCACCTGCCGTTCGGAGCCGAAGACCCATGCGTCGCCGTCGCCCGACCTCCAAATCGGGTTTGTTGGTTTGATTTTTCTCAAATTACCTGTTCGAGTGGTGATTGGGGCCTTTTTCGAAGTTGAAGGTCGCTTCGCTTTGGTCACGTTGCCTTTGGTTGGGTTGCCTCTCTCTAATTCCGCCGCCTGCACTCTTTTTCTAGTTCCATTGTGCCTGGATCGGAGTTCCGTTAGCGCGAATTGCGTGTATCCGAACTCGGTGAGCTCGAATTTGGGTTGCGGTTGAGTTCGATTTCGTTGCCGAATGCGAATTCGGCTTGCGATGTCGAAGACGGGGAAGTTGTTTGTGCGATTGCGAGTCGTTTTGATAGATTGGAAATAATGGACTTTGTTGGGAATATTTCGATGAAAGGTTGCAACTTGAGATTTGAATGAATCTATTTATGGATACATGGTCATTAATTAGTACGTTTTTTCAACTATAAGTAAATGCTGTCTTGAGTGGAACCTTTCTGTTTAGTGTCTGCTTGCTCTCTACAGATGTTTCCATATGGGGTGTTTGTTCAATTATGAACCCATGATTCTTGGAAAATTTACTCTTTGAATGGGATTGAATTTCGGAAAAGATTGCAAAGGTAGAATTTTTGCTCGGCCTCTTTCCTTTTTTGCACGCACGCATGCCTTGGAATGATTTATATGAGTCCATCAATACTCAGATGAGCAAAATTACGTGACGATGAGACTTTTTCTGAACAATTAATGAAATTATTCAACTCTTTTCCTCTTTTATGGGGATAAGTCCATAAGGTGTTGATGAAATAGGATTCAGATTCTGGACTTGCATTCTTTATGTTCTTGAGCTTAAGCAAATCAGAGTCGTTCCAAAGAATCTATCTCTCTGGTTGGTCTCCCCGCGTAGCTTGATGTTGCTGGTTAATGTGTGTTTTTCTTGTAGGGCGTGATCAGGGTTATGCTTTAATATGGTAACACGGGCTATAGACAATAATTTTCATCCTCTAGAAAATGAAATAGTTGCTGGTGAATGTGTGTTCTTTTTGTGTTATTGTTGTGAGTGCCTATATATTTCATCCTTTGTGTATGTGTGTGCGTGTGCATGAGTAGTTGTAGTTGTCGATGGTCTGTTTTAGCGATAGGTTGTGATAAAGGCTCCGTTTTAGCCAATGAAGTTGCATGTTGCACTCTCTTTTTAATTGTCTTGAACTCATATTATGCTCAACTAGTTAAGGATACATGGCATCCCCAAAAGAGGCATTCATCGCAAAGTGGACTGAATCTTTAATCAATTTGTACGTCAATTTGTTGGTAGAAGAGGTCAAAAAGGGAAATCGAACCTCTTCTACTTTCAATAAAGCAGGGTGGAATTCCATACGGACATAATTCAATAAACGAGCAGAACTTCAATATACTCAAGTACAGTTGAAGAACAAGGTTAACAAATTGAGAAAGTAGTATGGTAGTTTCAAGAAGCTTATTTCACAAGCTAGATTTGGCTGGGATAATGTGAACAAAAAAGTTGTTGTTGATGATCCAAGTGTATGGGAATTGCACATCAAGGTATGTTTTAACCTTTGATCATTTTGGTACATGCAATATGTTTAATTATATTACTGATATATGTTATCATTGTGAAAATTGTAGAATAATATTGAGTGGGCAAAATTCAAGAAGGATGGGTTTCCTCAATATCCCGACTTGTGTATTGTATTTGGAGATACATATGCTACTGGAGATTATGCAGGAGGAAATGTCGAAGGTTTTGTGATGTCAGATGAAGTTGACATTGGTGGTGATGATGCAGACAATGGACTAGAGGACATTGGACCAGAGGACGTTGGTGAACCCCATCTTGATAAGGGAGTTTTTACATCTGACAAAACTCCTACTCCAGGTCATGACAAACATAGGATGGATAGAACTCCAAATAGTAAGAGGAGAAGGAGGAGTGAATCATTTGGCATTGCTAGTACCTGCAAAGCCTTACGAGAGATGATCCATAGCAGGACTAGTCAATCTGTGAGTGGTTCCATCAATTCACAAGTCACATCACCACCTACAGATCCATTCTCCGTATCTATTGTGATTGATTTTCCACTGGCCATTCCTATGTTGGAGCCGGATCTTTACAACAAAGCGGTGGAACGAGCCGTGTTAATCCCACATGGAGGGAGGCTTTTATCAAAACACCAGCTGACATGAGATATGGGCTTCTCCAATATCTTTAGTGGATGCTAGGAATTGTATGGAGTTTTAGTAGACTATGTTTTTTATATTGCTGGTTGTCATTTTGTTGTTGAAGATATTGATGTTGAGATTATGTTTTTTATGTTGTTGGTTTGGATATGATGGATTGTGATGGATTGTGTTGACTTTCTATATTTGGTTTGTTTTCATGATATTGGTTTCTATTGTTTTTTATTTTTATTTTTACATATATCTATATTGATTTTCTTGTATTTGTGTGATGACATAGGTACTATGGAAGATGAATCAAATAGTGTGTCTAATGAAGAAGTAGAAGCAGTTAAATATTATATGGATGAGTTTGATATTGACCTAACAATGGGATGGTTATTATTGGAAACTTATAACAAGTCTTTGCATACAAGAGAGCCTATTAGGGACAGTAAATTATCAGGAGCTGAATGGGTAAGGGAAATTGTTTACGGACATTCAGATAGGATATATGAATCATTCAGGTTAAAGAGACATGTTTTTCTTAACCTATGTGATTTAATGAAGGCAAGAGGTTGGCTGAAAGATACTCGAGATATAAGGGTAGATGAACAAGTTGGGATTTTTTTATCTACGGTTGGTCACAAAAACTCCAATAGAGATTTATGTGAGAAATTTCAACGTTCGGGACAAACAATCAGTAAGTTTTTTACTCTAGTGTTGAAAGCATTTCTCGAATTAGCGAAAGAAATTATCAGGCCGCCTTCTTTTGATATTGTTCCAGAAGAGATTCTTCTTGATCCTAATCATGGACGTTACTTTAAAGTATGATTTTTATATTAATTTTACATTATTAAAATATATATAGCCGATAATATTGTCTAACGCTATATTTTCATAAAATCACAGGACTGCATTGGTGCTATTGATGGCACCCACGTTAATGCATCCGTCCCTATATCGAAACAAATCCCATTTAGAGGCAGAAAAGGGACTACCACTCAAAATGTGATGTGTGCTTGTTCGTTTGATATGAGATTTACTTTCGTATATGCTGGGTGGGAATGATCTGCCAATGATTGTCGGGTTCTCTCAAAGCACTCGAGACTCCTCGATTGCAATTTCCTCGACCACCACAAGGTATTTGCTTTGTTATATCATGTGATTTTCTTTATAATTGTATAACTATTGTACATCATAATAAATTTATGTATATATTATTGTAGGAAAATATTATGTAGTTGATTCTGGTTATGCAGCACTTCCAGGATTTTTAACTCCATTCAAAGGTGAACGGTATCATTTGAATGATTATAGGGGTAGAACGAGACGGCCTAGATCAGCAAAAGAATTGTTCAACCATAAGCATTCTTCATTGAGAAATGTTATTGAGAGGTCATTTGGGGCATTAAAAAATCGCTTCCCAATTTTGAGACACATGCCTCCATTTTCAATTCGAAAGCAAGTATATATTGTAATCGCCTGTTGTACTCTCCATAATTATATTCGCGACCAAGACAAGATGGACAAGAACTTTGCCTTATATGGAGATCTGGAGTTTCCGTTTGGACCTACACAAGACGATGTTGCGGATGATACATTACGTGATGAAGTGGCTGAGATAAACATGATTAGGAAAAATATTGCAAATATGATGGCAAGGGATCACAATATGCAAGAGATTCCATGACTTTTTATTTCCGACTTTTTGCGATGTGTTTTTGTTTTTTGGTGAAAACTTTTGCGATGTGTTTGTAAACTATTATAAATATATTTCTATTAAATAGTATTAAGGTCATCCAATTCTATCTCCATGAGCACAAATGCCATTGAATGTATCATAAATGTGGACAAACAAAAGAAAAACAAATTGTAAGCTATTGTATAGTTGACATTTCAAGACATACAAACCGCCATCCGAAGCTTACATCCTATTCAAGAAAGAAAAAAAGCAAAAGAGGAGAGGAAAAACATCTCCCTTCATCAAAATTAACCAAAACCTTATAAGGTTATGTGAAACACGAAAATAAAATAGTTTGTAATTTAGAAGAAGATGGGTAAAAAGTAGTATCAAGATGGGAAATTTCCAACCCCAACCCGACATCCATATCAAGATTACAATACTAAAAATTCCCAAGCCACGCATGCACTCGAATTACAATTTTTTTTTAAAAGAGTAAAAACTTAGTCCCAAGGAAATTACTACAAATTCAATATGCCTTGTGCTTTTTTTTTTCGTAATATTTGATATACCAAACAGTAAAATTCGCAAAAATAAAATATATTAATCTAATAATATTTTGATCTTGTCAATTCTACGTAATATCTAATATATTCCTTTTTCTTATTTTTTTTTTTAAACTAAAATTTGGAATATAAATTTTTTGCGTTATCAAACGGGTTTTGTTCTTTTTCTCGTTCTTAAATAGAAATTTTGTACAGTTATCAAACGGGTTCTTTTGCTCGTAAATTGTTTAGGAACGTAAATAGAAAAGAACTATTTCTGAAAAAAAAAAAAAACACTTCCCGGAACAGAAACGTTTGCATGCGCTACCTAAACATATTTGATAATACGCTTCGCAGCATTCAAATGAGATTCTTTTGGGTCTGATTGAAATCTGGCACAAATGCAAACACTAAACAGAATGTCAGGTCTAGAAGCAATAAGATAAAAAAGAGATCCGATGATACTCATGTACAGCTTTTGATCGACTTTCTTTCCTTCTTCATCTTTGTCTATCTTCAAGGAACTTGACATTGGTATGTCAACCTTTTTGCAATTGTTCAGTTCAAACTTTTTGACAAGATCATTTGCATATTTTTCTTGATGAATGAAAGTTCCTTCCTCCAGTTGTTTTATTTGAAGTCCAAGAAAGAAGGTTAACTCACCCATCATGCTGATTTCAAATTCATCATGCATAGTCTTAGAAAATTTCTTGCACAGACTTTCATTAGAGGATCCAAAGATAATATCATCGACATATATTTGAACAAGCAGAAAAATTTTGCTTTCTCTTTTAATAAAAAGAGTAATGTCTACTTTACCTTTAACAAATCCATTTCGAATTAAAAACTTACTTAATCTGTCTACCAAGCTCGAGGTGCTTGCTTTAAGCCATACAAGGCCTTTTTGAGTCCGAATACTGAGTCTAGTTTTTTTGGGTCTTCAAACCCTGGCGGTTGAACCACTGGGGGTTCGCCCGGTGGCCACTCTTCCAACATGGAAGAGGGATGTGAGGGGTTCAAATCCCCACCTTCTCAAGGGGGGATGGGGGTAAGGACGCGTAAGTTTCGAGAGTGGGTTGCGACTCCCACGCCCTGCAAGAGGCAGGGCACAAGTCTGCGAGTGAGTGTAGAGTAGGAATAGAGTATAACTGACCCAAAAAAAAAAAAAAAACCCTGGCGGTTGTTCCACATAGACTTCCTCATGGATGAATCCATTTAGGAAAGCACTTTTGATGCCCATTTGAAATAACCTAAAATTTTTATGACAAGCAAATGCAAGTAATAAACGAATTGCTTCTAACCTTGCTACCGGTGCATAAGTCTCGTCATAGTCGATCCCTTCTTCTTGTGCGTATCCCTTGGCCACGAGTCTAGCCTTATTTCTTATGACTTTTCCTTTCTCATCCATCTTGTTCCTGAAAATCCATTTAGCTCCAACAATTGATTTACCTTTTGGTTTAGGAGTCAGCTCCCAGACATCATTAATTCTGAATTGTCTGAGTTCTTCTTGCATAACTCCAATCCAACTCTCATCGGATAAAGCTTCTTCTATGCTTTTGGGTTCTATTTCAGAAATAAGAGCCACAGCACTAGACTCTTCTCGCATTTTGGATCTTGTGCGGATTCCTTCATTGATGTCGCCAATAATAAGATCTTTGAGATGACTGGACTTATGTTTCCAATTGCTTGTTAATTTGTCAAATTGATGGTCACTTCCTTCACTTGAATCTTCAACAGTCACTTGTTTTGGTCCTTCAAAGTCTGAGCTGCTTCTTGAGATTTAGACTTTGTAGAGTCGGAGCAGATTCAGTCTCTTCAAGATGAGTCTGAATAGATTCATTTTGAATAGAGTCTTGGAATTTGACTATTCATTGATTCTTCCACAGTTTGAGTATTCTTGTTGTAGACTCTGTACGCTTTGCTAGTGGTTGAATATCCAAGGAAGATGCCTTCATCTGACTTTTCTTCAAACTTACCAACTCGATCATTTGCATTTTTCAATATGAAACATTTACATCCGAATACATGAAAGTATGAAACAATGGGCTTCTTTTCTTTAAATAATTCATAGGGGGGTTTTTCTAGAATAGGCCTTAGAAAAACTCTATTGATAATATAACATGATGTTGAAACTACTTCAACCCAAAATCGTAAAGAGATATTGCTTTCAATTAAAAGAGTTCTAACCATTTCTTGAAAAGATCTATTCTTCCTTTCCACAACTCCGTTTTGCTCTGAAGTATATGGAGAGGAGAACAAATGCTGAAAACCAGATTCTTCACAAAATTTAGCAAAATCTTGATTTTCAAATTCACCTCCATGGTCTGTTTTTATACTTGAAATAACATACAATTTTTTCATTTTGAACCTTCTTAGCAAATTTTTCAAAGTAAGAGAAAGTTTCAGACTTACTTGACAAAAAATATACCCAAGTAAATTGTGAGTAGTCATCCACAATTACTAGGCAATATTTCTTACCTCCAATGTTCTGCGTTCTTGTTGGTTCGAAGAGGTCCATATGCAAGAGCTGCAGTACACGGTTAGTGGAAACTTGATTTATTGGCTTAAAGGAATTTCTTACCTGTTTTCCCAATATACATGGTGTATATAGATCAGACTTTTGGTATGATAAATTGGGTAGACTACGAACAAGCTTCTTTGCTGAGATTTTGGCTATCTGCTTCATATTGATATGCCCAAGCTTTTTATGCCATAAGCTCGCTTCGTCTTGGATTGAGATTAGACATTGCGATTCATCTAGTTTCACGTCCAAGAGGTAGATATTTCCATGTCTTCGACCCATGAATGACTGAGTAGAGTCTTTACTGGTTCCTAAACAAATACCCTTTTGAAAGTTGATTCTAAAACCGGCATCACACAGTTGACTGACATTGAGCAGATTATAGTTGAGCCCTTCAACTAAAGAAACATTGCTTATCGTAAGGTTCCCAATCTTTACAATTCCAAATCCCACTATTTTTCCTTTGCTGTTTCCTCCAAATGAGACTTTTCCACCATCCACTTGAACAATCTTTATGAAGCAATTTGAGTCTCATGTCATGTGTCTCGAGCATCCACTATCCAGATACCATTTTACTTTTTTTCTTGATAGTAACCTGCATTTAAAAAGAAACTCTAGCTTTCTTTGGTACCTATATTTTCTTGGGTCCTTTTGAGTTAGTCGATATACGGTTTTTGCCCAGACTTTATTGACTGGTTTCCAAACCATAGGACATTCTTTCTCAAAATGATCTGCACTATTGCATTTTGAACATCTAAGAGCATTACGACTTACTTGGTTTTACAAAATTCATTTCAAAATGATTTTTGTAAGCATTTCTTGTGGGTCTTTGTTTGATTCTTTATTTCACTTTAGGAAAATCGATTAAAGGAATAGTTTCAGCATTCATTCCTAAACCAAATTTATTGAAGTACGGTCTTTGAACAAAAGTATTTTTTCTAGTTTCTCAGATCCTATAGAAAATCTTTTGGAAATATTTGAAATATCATTTTTCAAAAATGCATTTTCTTTTAAAAGATTATCTTTACTTTCTACGAGAGAAGAAATATTCTGGTCTAAGCATTTCACTTTTTCTTCCAAAACATTCTTTTGTTGTTTTAAAGCAGAATTTTCTTTTTTGAGTTCGGAAATTCTTTTAAGAGAAATAGTAAGACTAAAACATAATTCATCAATGTATTTTGAAACTTTAATAGGGATTTTGAAATTACTTACCTCGAATTTACTTTCTAAATCTGAATCAGTCTCAGAGTTTGATTCTGAATCTGATTGTGCCATTAGACATATGTTGGCATAATCATCATCACTATCTTCGCACTCCGCATCACTCCAAGTTTCAGCTTTGAGAGCTTTTCGATACTTTTCAGTTTTTCCTTTGTTCTTCCTCAGAAGAGGACAGTTGGATCTGATGTGTCCTTTTTTCTTGCATTCAAAGCAAACTACATCTTTGTTTGATTCATCATCTTCAGCAGACTTGGTCTTTTGCTTTTGAAAACTTTGTTTCCTTGAATTGAATCTTCTTCATTTTCTATTCAGCTTTCTGAATCTTCTTATCATGAGAGCAAGTTCTTCATCATCCATGTCGTCTTCAGAATCTGTTACATCAGAATCATTATTAGATTTTAATGCAATGGATTTCTTACCTTTAGGATCTTCGTCTTCATTGATTTGTTCCACTTCATAAGACTAAAGGGTCCCAACCAACTCATCGACAGACAGTGGCATGATTCTTTGGGTCTCTCTGATTGAGGTCTTTATATGATTCCAATCCTTGGAGAGTCCACGCATAGCTTGTTCACTTTCATGGGATCAGAAATTGGTTGACCTTGATTTTCAAGACCATTCACGATTTCTGTAAAACAACTAAACATGTCAGTTATAGATTCTCCTGGTTTCATTCTGAAGGCTTCGTATTGACTGAGAAGAATGTTGATTCTAGTCTCTTTCACTCGATCGATTCCTTCATAGGTAATGTGTAATCTATCCCAGACTTCATTGGTTGTATCACAAGAAGATATTATGTTATATTCAGTAGGTGATAAAGCACAATATAAAGAATAAATTACTTTTGCATCAAGAGCTTGTCTCTTGATTATCTCTTCCTGACTCATTTCGCTAGACTTAACAGTGTCATTTCCTCTTTCTGAGACAGATGCAACTTTAGGAATGATTCATTTTTCTACAACGTTCCATTCCAAAGGATCCTTTGATCTTAAGAACGCCTTCATCTTGTTCTTCCATATGTTGTAGTCATTTCCATCAAAGTAAGGCGGTCTGGTGTTGCTTTGCCCTTCTACCAGCCTTGGAGCCAACATACTAGCCATGGATCTTTTACTCTGAAGTAAAATACTTCAAACAAAGTGAGTACACGAGCTCTGATACCAATTGAGATAGTTAGTATAAGCACCTAGAGGGGGGTGAATAGGTGCGCAATCAATTTATCGAGATACAGAAGCGATTCTAGGCAACCGATAGAAAGGAGTTCACTATTAATTAACAAAATTGAAGTACGATCAAGGTAAAGAGAGTAAGGAAGAGAAAATTGAACACGGGGTTTATAGTGGTTCGGCTTATTCCAAGCCTACGTCCACTCTTCCGCACCGACCGACAGCCCACCGGCTGGATTTCACTATGAACAAAAGAGTAGTTACAAGCACAGCTCTTCCTTGATTCCACAGTGTAGATGTTCTACCACACCTCCTCAAGATTTCTCACAAATATAGACGCTCTTTTGAATACAATGTTTCGCTCAAAGGAATTGTCTAAACAACAAGGAGCTTCAGACTTTGAAATTCTTCTATCGCGCACACCTCGAATAACTTAGAACGTCTTCTTTATATACTCTTTTATGCCATCATACTCGTTGGCACTTACCAAAGGAATTCCTCCAATCTACCCGTTGGACGGAATCAATTAGGAAGATTATTCGAGTTATTAAAGGAACGTGTCGATAACCCATCAATCATGTTCGCCCATACAATCAGGATTTCGGTTTCCATAAGTAGAACATTCCAAGAATATTTAGGCAATTATCGGTTCCTTAATCTTCGAGTCAATCTCAATCAATCAAAGAATTCCGTTATGTCTTTTCCAGCCACGAGATCTTCTCCAGTTGATAAGGTTGAATCCTTAACGAAACATCCAGTTCCGGATAACCTTTCTTCAACGGATTAGAGACTGTCAATGAGGATAGACTTTGAGTCTTGAGTCTGGCTATTCGGAGGTCTTCAGACTTTAAATAGCTGAGTCTGCAAACCTTCAGACTAGACTGATGGAAACGTTTTGTCAGCTTCAAAACACTTCAAGAAGATTTCTCCAACATATTGTACATCAAAACTAAACTCCTATTTATAGGAGAACAAGAATGTACTTATCGAATGATAGATGTACAAGATAAGGGAGACGAACGTTCATTGTATAGGGAGATTTACTTAGAACATTTTATACAAATGTACCATAATAAGTATATTGGATAAGATGAATATAATGAATATTCATTCATGTATTCTATCCATTCATGTATTTCATAACACTCCCCCTTGAATATTCATCATATTTATTACAAATGTGCATCGGATGATACTGCCTCATTAAAAACCTTAAGCCGAAAAAACCCAGTGGGATAAAAACCGGACAAAAGGGAAAAAGAGTGCAGAGCACAAATGTTATGATCTCTTCATTTTATGGACGCATTAATTGCCTCGTTAAAAACTTTAAGCCGGAAAAACCCTATGGGAAAAAACCGGACATAAGGAAAAAAAGAGTGCAATACATATATAGCCACTCCCGGGGCTAATCATTATTGCATCTTGTGAACTAGCCGCATATCAATGCCGCAATGTATAGTTCATAATATCTTCCCCTCAATAGAGCCATATAGCCACTTCTGGGGCTAATTAATCTTACATCTTATAAACCCGCCTCATACCAATGCCATATACTAATTTCTCAAAAGTTGATGTTGGCAATTATTTGGTAAAAAGATCTGCAAAATTATTTATGGATCAAATTTGTTTAACATCAATTTGTCGACTTTCTTGGAGTTCATGAGTATAGAAAAATTTCAGTTATATATGCTTGGTCCTATCACCTTTGATATATCATCTCCTAACTTGTGCAACACAAGCAGCATTATCTTCATAAATTATAGTGGGAGAATTTGTAACCGGTATTAAGCAACAAGAATTATGAATATGTGTTATAACGGATCTTAACCAAACACACTCTCTTCCGGCTTCATATAAAGCAATAATCTCATAGTGGTTAGAAGATGTAGCTACTAGCGATTGCTTCGTAGAACGCCAAGAAATAGCAGTACCATTATAACAAAATAAATACCCGATTTGAGAGCGAGCTTTATGTGGATCGGATCTATATCCAGCATCAACATATCCAACTAAACCAAAGTTAGTGGAATCCTTGGAATAATATAATCATAAATCTACAGTTCCTCGGAGATAACAGAAAATATGTTTAACTCTATTCCAATGTCTCCGAGTTTGCTCAGAACTAAAACGTGCCAATAAATTAACCGCAAAAGCGATATCTGGTCTCATACATTGGGCCAAGTACATCAAAGCCCCAGTTGCATTGAGATATGGTACTTCATACCAAGTATCTCTTCATCAGATTCTCTAGGACAAAATGGGTCCTTTTGGGAATCTAAAGACCTTACAACCATAGGGGTGCTCAATGGGTGAGCTTTGTCCATGTTGAAACGTTTAAGCAATCTTTCAATATATGCTGATTGATGGATGATTATTCCATTTTCTTTATGCTCAAGCTCTAGACCAAGACAAAGTTTAGTTTTACCCAAATCTTTAACTTCAAACTCCATTTTCAAATATTTAGTAGTTTCAGCTAACTTTTTCTGGAGTTCCAATTAAATTTATATCGTTGACATAAACTGCTATAATAGCAAATCCGGTTTCTAATTTCTTAATAAACACGCATGGGCAGATAGGATCATTCTTGTACTTTTCCTTAATTAGGTACTCACTTAGGTGTTGATACCACATGCGATCAGATTACTTTAACCTGTATAAGGATCTTTGCAATTTTATTGAGAATAAATTGCAGGGAGTGCATGCTTCAGGCATTTTGAATCCCTCAGAAATTTTTATATAAATATCAGAGTCTAATGAGCCATATAGATATGCCGTCACAACATCCATAAGACACATTTTTAATCTTTCAAAGATTGCTAGGCTAATGAGAAAACGAAATGTAATTATATCCATCACAGGTGAATATGTCTCATTATAATCAATCCCAGGTCTCTAGGAGAATCCTTGGGCAACGAGTCGGGCTTTATACCTGACAACCTCGTTTTTCTCATTTCATTTTCGGATAAATACCCATTTATATCCAACGGGCTTTACATTATCGGGGATACGAGTTACAGGTCCAAAAACCTCCCGTTTAGTTAGGGAAGCTAATTTAGCTTTAATTGCTTCATCCCACTTAGGCCAATCTTGCCTCTGACAACATTCAATAATAGATTGCGGCTCACAATCATCATCCATAATTTTATGAGCAACTAAGAATGCAAAAGCATCATCAATGATGATTTCATTTCGATCCCAAATTTCATTACAATATGTAATGGAATTCTCGATATTCCCGGGGCTAGTGTTCCTTTCATGGGTTTGCGCCTCTTCAAGGGCAATAAGCTATTTGGGAGCAAGCACAACGCTAGGCTCTTCTGGAGCGGATTCTTGATTCTTTCCCTTTCGTTTTCGAGGAGCAGTATCTTTTGATCATATCGGTCTACCTCGCTTCAAGTGCGGGGATTTTGATCCATATTAGCCTGTTCTTCAGGAATAGCTATCCTAGCTGGAGCATTTGCAGCTAGAATATGAGACTTCGTTACCTTAGTAGCATCATTAAATGCGTCAGGAAGTCTATTGGCCATAGCATGTAAATGGATTATGTGCTGCACCTCGTTTTCACATTAAGAAGTCATTGGGTCTAATTGAGATAAATTTCTCTCATTCCAAGAGAAAACCTTAACTAGTTTTTGTTTTGCAGTCATGGAAGTTGTAGATATCCCAATTGATGGAAACCTAGCCTCATCGAAATGACAATCTACAAATTTGGCAGTAAAAAGATCACCAATAGTTGGTTCTAAGAACCTAATGATAGATGGTGAATTAAACCCAACATAAATGCCCAAACAGCGTTGGGGACCCATTTTTGTCCTTTTTGGCGGTGCTATAGGCACATGTGCTGCACAACCAAAGATGCGTAAATGTGAAATATCTAGTTCATAACCAAGATCCATTTGAAAGGAAATTGTAAAAGACTAGCAGTGGGGCGTAATCTTATTAGAGCTACCGCATGCAAAACTGCATAACCCCATACTGTATCGTTGAGATTCATTTTCAATAATAGAGTGCGGGCAATGATTTGGATACGTTTAATCAAAGATTCTACCAATTCATTTTGAGTATAAACATATGCAACCGAGTGCTCAACCTCGATTCCGAGTGAAGCACAATATGTATCAGAACTCTTTGATGTAAATTCACCAGCAGTATCCATCCTTATGCTCTTAATTGGATAATCAGGGAATTGTGCCCGGAGCTTTATAATCTACACAAGTAAACGTGCAAATGCAACATTGCGCGTAGATAATAGGCAAACATAGGACCATCTACAGGATGCATCCACTAATACCATAAAATATCGAAATGGTCCACTTGGTGGTTGTATTGGTCTATAAATATCACCATGAATTCTTTGCAAGAATAAAGGAGATTCAAAATTAACATTTGTTATAGAAGGTTTGATAATGAGCTTTTCTTGTGAGCAAGCCTCACAATTATAATCTTTGGACAACAATACATTTATATCATTTAAAGGGTGCCATTTTGTATTTTGAATTATCCTACGCATCATTGAAGCACCAGAATGACCAAGGCGATCATGCCACAGTGCAAACTAATCATGGCTTACCAATCTCCAGGATGTGGTAGCGTAGGTTTCAACAACTTTAATCATGACACAATACAAACCCATAGAATAAGCTTCTAGCTTCTCATGGATGGTCTTCAGGCCCATGTTATAAGAGAAAATGCCAATATTCCTTATCTTGCTCATAAATAGTCTCAATATGGTACCCATTACGGCGTACATCTTTGAAACTGAGCAGATTCTTTTTTGATCGAATTCTTAGAAACACATTCTCAATATGTAGGATTGTGCCATTTGGCAAAATAATTATAACATTCCCAAAACCATCAATAATCGGAACAAGACCTGATATTGTATGGATTTGTGCCTTACGCAATGTCATACTCGAGAAACAGTGTCTACTACAAAGTATAGTATGTGTTGTTGCACTATCAAACAAACAAACATCTTCCTTTTTATCGGTATTTTCCATTTGCATTTATATTGACAACTTCATGTATCAAGTATCATAAAAGTTGCATATTAGTTATATAGTCAAATAAAATTTCAAAAATAAATATTATATAAGGTTCATAAGTATTTCATAAAGAACAATAAAAAAGTAATACATTTCAAGCGAAACAATATAAAATTCAAAGTTCAAATTATCATCCACCAATCTGATTCATCAAAGTAATCAGAGGTCCTCAAAGAAATCAGAGACATCCAATGATGCATTTGCTACTTCAGGAGCAAGAGGAGTCCCACCAACGGAAATATTGTTGGCCTCAACGGTCGTTATGGCAGTAGGATTGATTTCATTGGCATGAGATTCATCACGCTTACCCGTATTCTTTAAAGATGCCTAGTATAGGTCAACAAAATGTTTTGGCGTACGACAGGTACATGACCAGTGTCCAATCATGCCACAGCGATGACAAATACTTTCATTAATCACCTTCTTTTGCTTCTTTTCTTTGCCATGATTCAAGCCAAAATTTGATTTCCTAGGGCGGTTAAATTTCTTGCCATCCCTTCTAGGATTATGTTCTTGCCTGCACTTATAGCCCTTAAAATAGCCAGTATTTTTCTCAAAGTTAGCATGTGCTTCAGGCAATGCTTTTGAGCCGGCAGGTCTAAGATCATGATTTTTTAGCAGTAATTCATTGGTTTGCTCAGCAGTAAGAAGCACATAAATTAATTCTAAATATGTGGCAAATTGATGTTGCCGGTATTGCTGTTGTAATACAATATTCGAAACATGAAAGGTGGAAAAAAAATTTCAAGCAATTTTGCATCAATGAGTTTGATACCGCGTAACTCAAGCCGAGAAACAATATCAAATAAAGTAGAATTATAGTCAGATACTGATTTAAAATCTTGCAATCTGAGATTTTGCCAATCATATTATGCTTAAGGGAGGATAACAGTTTTGGTATGATTATACCTATCCTTCAACCTCCTCCACAAGATATGTGGGTCTCGAATGGATAAATATTGAGTCTGCAAGCTCTCATGCAAATGATGGCGAATAAAAATCAGCGTATTTGCTTTATCTTTTTCATTTGAGATTCCATCCTTTGTAATTATATTAGCGAGACCTTGCCCTTGGAGGTGCATTTCCATGTCAAGGTACCAGGATAGATAATTATTTTCACTCATTTCGAGGACAAGGAATTTGGGCTTTTCAATATTTGCCATAATCCTTGCAAAAATAAATCCTGAAATTAATTAAAAGGATTTCCAAATATCCACCGCTACTTCAGGAGCAGAAGGATACTTTTAGATTTAAAATTTGGCTTCGGGTCAGGAAAAATAAAAATGAAGAATTGATAGAAAAAGATGAAGTATAAGTTGATCAATAAAAATAATACCCACCTTGCAAAAATTACTTACTCAGTCAGTAGATCTTCGTGCTTGCAAAAGTTACTTATTCAATCGGTAGATCCTCGTGCTAATAACGTGTTGTAAAATATCGCGTTGCGAATATATAATTGATAAGAGATTTGAGAAGAGAAAGCAAGTGAACACTAGAGATAGTAGAGAAAGGAAGATGAGAGAGCTTTATTTCTAGTATCTCACTATCGTGTTTCTGTGTGATTGTGTATTGTACATCAAAACTAAACTTATATTTATAGGAGAACAAGAATGTACTTATCATTAATATCAATGTATCGAATGATACATGTACAAGATAAGGGAGACGAACATTCATTGTATAGAGAGATGTACTTAGAACATTTGATACAAATGTACCATAATAAGTACATTGGATAAGATGAATATAATAAATATTCATTCATGTATTCTATCCATTCATGTATTTCATAACAAAATTAATTTTTTTAGTTTTAGTATTTTTAAAATTATAAAAAAATAAACAATGACTATATAACCTTTTACATTTTCATGTTGAGAGTAATATAAAAGATATATATTAATAAATTTATTTAAAAATTATATTAAAAGAATTTGATTATAGTTTAGATGCAAAGCTCAACTTTTGACCTAGGGTTCTTTTAGGATTGTTTTCAACTTTGAATAATTTTTTTTAATTATTGTAGTATTAATTATGTTCGTTAATTAATGATCATTCTAGTGTATTAATAAAAAGTTGGGCTATTGATTGTCAAAAGATAAAAATGACAAAAAAAAAGGGGAACCCAACGTTTGTAAAAATATTTTATTATTTTTTTAAAATATAAAAATAAAGTCCAATGAAACTCAGTTGCCGATCAACGACGGTTGGGGTGTGGGGAAGATGATCGGTTTAAAAAAAAAAAAGTCAATGGATGAATAGTAGAGGTGGACTTCCATTTCAAAGGCCAGCATTTGGCCAAGAACACCTCCAAATGCTAAACCAAACACCTAAATTATTTCCCAATGGGCCTTTGGGGCTGAAAGCTCCTTTGGAATGCTGAACCAAACAGGGCCAAAACGGGGAAAGAGTGTCAATAAGACCAAAGCAAACAGAGGACCATCCAACCTTGAAAAGGGTGTATCTTGTTCTCAAACTCAACTTGATTTAGTATGGAAATAACACATCACTTCCTTACGTGTTGATTATCAAAGAAGGATACAAATAAAGTAGTTGACTCCCAAGCAATGAAACGGGGCTTGACTGCAATACAATGGAAACAACCAAAAATCACCCGACTTTTGAAAATGTTGTATTTTGTTCCTGGCTTTAATTCATCTTAATATAGAAATGGTACATCTTTTCCTGTGTGTAGGAGTAACGGTGACAGATTACAGGATCGCCGAACAAGCGTGATAGAGCTCCAAATGTTGAGACCGTCTATGTTGTAATATTTAAATAATAAACCACGCATTCATCTAACAGCTTAAGTTTTTAGAACATTTGGCAGTAATCTTACCAAGCTCTCACAGTCCCATCACAATGAAACATGAAAAGGGTGTACTTCGTTCCTAATCTTAGTATAATTCTATATGAACAACTAACATGTTTCTTCCCGTAGGAAGTGCTTGAGAGACCGGGAGGCACGAAGTGCCAGATCATCGGATTTAAAGAAAAAGGACGTATATCGCTCTTAATCTTAATTCAGCTTAGTGCAAAAACGACATGTCCTTTCTTTTTTAATAGAAATGATTCCGATAGAACAAAGATTCGCCAGACAGACATGACGGAGCAACATAGGTCGAAGTCTTTCGACTCAACATGGAGTGCATCACCCCTACAATTTGAAAAGAAAATGTCGTAAATAATCCATGATTGCATGGAAATAGAATTATGATTGACTGCCGAAACAAGTCCTTGCACTAAACATTGCTGAGAAAGGATCTAGACAGTGATCAGTCGTCAAGCATTGTTGAATGAGCGATTCCTCCGGGAACAAAAAATAAAAGGCCTCATTGAGATTTATCCGGGAACTTATTCAACATATTCAATGAGAAAATAATTGATTTTAATATATTAATTGAGTATATCACAAGAATAATGACCTTTCTTTATTGAGTCACTTGTTAAGTATGAGTGTGCAAATCACTTTTTAACAAAATTCGTTTTAATTCGACTTTTCAGAACTTATTTTCATTAATGAGAAATTATATTTCTCCCGCTTCTTGCATCGTTTTGTCAATTTATGACAGTCCAATTGTTTTCTCCTTGTCGAATGCTTACGTGAATTTAGTTTGATACGTTAAACCATATAGAGGTTCTACAAACATTTTTCAAGTTGTAATCGCAAGAAACTCAGTAATTTCAATGATTGATGTCCAAGCGAGAATGATCAAATGCCGATTACTGTATTAAATTGGACTTCGAATTAGAAGCAAATGGATTCTAATGTGCCTTAAAATTTCAAGGACTTTGTAAAGTTAATTACTAAAATAACATGCAAACAACAATTTGAAAACAAATCAGGAAATCGCAAGAGACTTCATTGAATCTAAATAAATATGGCTTACATTCTTCGATGTCATGCTTAGTCAATAACTGAAATTGAACATAAAGTTCTTAATGGATATCAATGAAGCGGGTAGAGAACATACAATGTTGACAAGACACGACTGGAAAGCTTTCATAGTCAAAGACAAACACTGGAAACAAGAAACCCGATCTAATTTGAATTTGCAATTCCAACTTAGATAGAATTTGAACCCAAAATCAATCTGTTGCGAATGATCTTCTCCTCTTCAAACTCTGCTGGGCTCTTCGGAATTTATAATGCCTTGACTCATGTTGGGTGTTTCTTGCTCGCAGTTTATTGTCTGAGCTAAACTGCTAAGAGATATCAAGAGATATATATACTTTAATTCCTCCGCATCTTTATCGAGCCATTTCGTTATGCATCATGATCTTCTCCCTCGAAAATCTGTAAACCCCCTTGACTTACGCGTTACTCTGGGGATGGTTTTTAACTGCTTCTAATTCCTTAGTTACCGTTATCCCTCGGTCGATTCTCTGTGATTCAAAGCTTAACTCATGCGCATTATCGTGGCCACATGCCATGTACTTCTCTTTAAACGCTATTTGTCGGAAACTCGTGGTCGATGAGTTCATCAAACATTCTATCATTCATACTTGTGAATTGTACGGTTATAGCGTTCATGATGGATGAGCTTATTAAGGCATTTCATCAATCAGCTCAGGAGATGTACTATTATGGTATTTATGATTGGTATCGAGTCATTTCATCGATAGACTTTGTGGATTGTACTATTATGACATTCATGATTGATGAGCTTATTTAGCATTCCGCTGACAAGTTTTATGAAAGGCGTATTTGTTGGCCAATAACCTTAATATATATGGACTCAAGTTCTGGGTCTAGTGTCAACGTTGGAAATTGTGATTTATTTTCTAATTCTAGAAACTACTAGTTTAATGATGAAGTCAAGAACTTGAAGATCTAGCTGCAGCTAGTTAACCAAGCAATCTAGAGAAGCCTAGAGCCAATCCCCAGCTAGTAAGTTTCTAGTCCTACGTGGGAAGCAAAAATACTTTGAGAAGAAAATGAGTTGTCTTCTAGCAGTACTATGGCAGTGAAAAAATCAAAATTGATATGCTTGAAGTCGGAGAATCTCTTGTAAATAGGCAAGGACACATTATCGTGAGGAGCTAAGCTTAAAACTCCATATCAAGATGCTCCTCCATCAATACCTCCATCAAATTATTTTATTCAACTAATAAAATTATTCTCCATTGATACCATGACTTTTATATCTCATATCATCCATCTCATCTGTTATACATCCTCTACCAAATAAATACTATACACATGTATATTTGCACAGAAATTCAAATCACAAACTATCACCGTATTAACACTGCGTTTTCGCAACATTCTAAATTTTTAACAGTCAACGATAAGACAACACGGGATCACTCAACATGATCGTATTTTGTAACCACGAACTATGTAAAGCACTTGCCTCGAACAGACTCGTCCTCGCACTCCTTCTCATTATCCTCAAGCGATGTCCCCATTGTCTCCCTCGTGAGCAACATGGTCACCGCCGTCCCCACCACGCAAATCCCACCCAATGTGATCAGGATAACTTCTATCCTTGTCCTCTCCTCGTCCCCATTTGGGTCGTTACCAGCCTTCGAGATCAGGAAGAACCCCGCAGTGCCAATCATTGCCCCGAGCTTCCCCGCAGCCCCAGCGATCCCGTGGCACGTCGACCTGAATCGCGCAGGGAACAGCTCAGCTGGCACAATGAACGTGGTCGTGTTGGGTCCACAATTGGCGAAGAAGAAGGCCATGCCGTACATCACGAAAAGCAATTCCGTGTTGCGTTTTATATATAGGTACGTGCAGAAGAAGTAAAGGCCGGCCATGAGGACGAATCCAACCACTTGGATCCTGAGTCGCCCAACACGATCGATGAGGAAGACGGCGGCAAAGTAACCGGGGATTGTAAAGTAGCAAGCCACTATGGCCTGGAGCTTCGCGACCTTGAAGGCAGCCTCAAAGGCACTGCCATCATCGTTTACTTTGAAGATGTGGGATTGGCAGAGGTTGCTGCTGTAAAAGACGATGTCGATGAGGAACCACAAGGCGGAGCAAGCAAGGAGGTCGCGACCGTGAAGGAAGAAGAACTTCCTGGAAAAGAGAGGGTAGGATGGCGGGCTCGGTGGGAGGAGATCTACCTCGGCAATCTGGCTCAAGGGCACGTCTAGGACTCGCTCCATGTCCCGGGCAGCCTGGAGCACATTTAGCTCTACCAAAGCGGTGTACCTAATTATACCATAAAATATATATATATATATATATATAAATGTGTCAGCATCTTTAGAAAGTTCTTCAACAATAATTCACGAAACCCATTTCTTGCAAGTGTTTTCTTAGAGGGACCGATCATGGCACGAATTTAACATATGCAAGCCGATACTAGCAAATTTTTCAATAACGACACGAATTCAATTCAAATACATCACTACTTCTAACGCGTTCCACAAAACCGTGAAGGTTCGAAATAGCACGGACTCCATGGTCGACACGAATTGTTCGGCACGACTGGGCTAACTCTGTTTTGTCTTTTGGGTCGTTGGCCGAGAAACTTAGTCCATTCAGCAGCACCCAGCAAATGCTCCTAAGAATCTATGGGGACGATGTCTCTAGGAGGACTAACACAATCCCAGCAACCAAAGAGAGAGACATGCTTGATCATAGCCGTAAATTATCAACAAAATGAAACGATCATTTGATTAATCAATTAAGAAGGTGAATTAAGCAAAGAAGGATATGTATATACCTTGCAGTTTCAGGCATCATCATCCGCCAGTAATATGTTAATGCGGTAGGAACAACACCCAGCATCAATATCAACCTCCAGGCGATATCAGCGTCATTTGTGCTGTGATCTTTCGGGCCAAATATCCTGCACACCACCATCGTGACGACTGAGCTCGCCAGAATCCCAATCCCTTGCATCGAGAAGACGGCCGCTATGAATGCACCGCGCTTCCTCTTGTTAGCAAACTCCGACATGATCGTCGCCGAGAGCGGGTAGTCTCCTCCGATCCCTAACCCGAGCAAGAACCTGAAAATAATTAAAGAGAGATGCTCGTGTGTTATCAGTACTCAGAAAAATCGAATAGAGACTAATTATTACAATCAGACGTGGCGGCGGGTTCTAGCACTTCGATCACCTGAAAAACCCTAGACTCGCCAAGACACGGGCTTGTGTTGTGCCCATGGAGAATCCGCACCCGATTGACCCGGCAATCATGAGCATCAAGGAAAAGCCATACACACGCCTCCTCCCAACATGATCGCCCAGCCAGCCGAATACAAGTTGTCCGATCACGGTGCCGAGTAGAGCGACGACCAGCATGGCTGCTTCGGCGGCAGGCTGGATTCGGCTGTTATTGGATTTGTAGTATATATGTCCGAGCATTCTCGTGATCGGCGGGATACAGAAGAGGTCATAGGCATCGGTGAATATCCCCATTCCTTTATCGAGCACAAGACGGACGAATTCAGAATCATATTGAGCGAAACAGAACGATGCATTTTCCGTAAGCGGGATTATCAAATTGAAGATGCACACGATAACTAATCAGAACGGATTCACGAAACAGAACAACCCATGACGTGAGTACTAATTGTTGGGATTGAGATGCGAAGTACACAAGCTAATTTACCTGCCACGATGATGGCCTTGAAGTGGTAGTACTGTGTCTTGGCAGCATCGAGTGTAGAGAGAACTCTCAGCGGCATGATCGCTCGTCGCAAAGTTCTGCTTCTTCAAGAAACAACCTTCGAATGCAGCAGTCTAATGCTTTTGTTGCGTAATGGTTGTGGTCGGGTTATAAAGATGAGGAGGAGAAGATACGGACCAAGGGAAATCATTGCTTCGTAGCGTACGCCTAAGAAGCAACAAGGCGGTTTCCTTTGACGATGATGTTTTTGAATGCAGTCGAAGCGAACGGATGGATCGGCCTTCCTTTGCCTCTCATTTTGTGAGACCCAATTCGTGTCGTTGGATTGGACTATTACTCCGGGACCTGCCATTTGACTATCTGCCGTTTGAGCCTATTATGTAATTTGTTATGAGCTGGAGTTATCAGGGGTCAACTTCAATGTCTTCTCCAACCACACAAAGCTCTACAAGTGTTTAAAGAGGAGTTAATGCTCGGCTTGTTTTTAACGTTCTTGAATGTTTGGACTTGCTTGTCGGTTCTCGCGATGGAGTAAAATTTCCTTGCGCGAGCATTTTAAGACGTTCGTTTTGAAATGGGACAAGGATAGTCGATCCTCCTTTCCGCGTAGGCTGAAGCCGCGACCTTCTTGTTGACTTCCAAAGTCGTCTCCCTACCTGTCCCAGTTCGAACCCGATTCCCTCTAGGCAGGCCGGACAACATATGTTCCAAACCACCGAAGCAGGTCCTCCGAACGGTTGGCTGCGGGCGTTATTTAGCCTCGGCGCTGGTTCCTCAGCCCTTTTCTAGTTTCCCCTTGGCCGAGCCGTTCGTTGCCAATTCTGCTCCATGGCTCACTTAGGTGCCTCAAGACAACCAACGCCCCCCTGATCATCGTCATCAGGACTGCACCATTGATGTCGAACCCAGACTGGCTCCGTTCTCCGGCAACCTCGCCGTCTCTGATACCGATTGACACGGTAGAGAGTAAAGTAAAAACAGATAGATCAATTCGCAGCCCGACCGGCAAATCGCAAGCACGCAAACTTGCGCAATAACAGAGAGAAGACTCTAAAATCCCAAGTTTGGAATGGGAAGTACATAAGCTAAAGGAGACAAGAAACTCTATCATATTAATAATATATTTGTTTTGCGGAAAGAAAAATATTTTTTCGAGAAAGCATTATCCAAGAGTACAATTAAATTTTTTTTGTTTGGTAATATATGATTGAAAATGATTTCTAATGTCTGGATTACATCGGAAAATTATTATTTTATTATTTTATCTAAGTAAAAAAATCAATTTTTTTAATATAAAAAATTTAGTTTTTTTTTTACTTTTCTCTTTTTTTTTTTTTTTTTTTCTTTTTTTTTTTTCCTTTTTCTTCTCATCGCTCTTCTGCTTCCTCTTACACCATCCTTTTGCTTCCTCTAGCGATTCGTCCCCAGCTGACTCACAAGGGACGAGCTCAAGGCATGCCGCCAAGGGCCATGAGCTCACCTGACTAGCGAGGCTCGAGACTCTCCTCTAGATGAATTATATTTTTTAATAATAGTGATAAAAAAATCATTTTAATATCCTGACATAATAGTGGAATTATTGAAAAAAATAAGGAAATAGAATAGTCAATGGAGGAATCAAGAGAGTGAGTTAATGTTTAATTAATCTTAATGAGATACCCTATAATTCCATTGACGTGCCTCTCATTTTCTTTAAACTAATTAGTCGGGCAGATCTCTTCTCATGTGTATGTAGATTACTTTAAGGAAAATCATTAAAAAAATTCCTAAGCATATTGCAATTATGTCATTCTAGTCCTAAAAAAAAAAAATTAAACTATTAAATCGTAAACCATTTATATTAGCGTCAATTTAGTCACTTTGGCCAATTTTGGTTGATCAGTACTAACATGGCCCCTAATCATCCTATATGACATCACGGATACTAATGTGAACAAATTTTTATAATATTCTTTATTTTTTTATTTAATTTTTTTTTTTCTTTTTTCTTTCTCTTTTTTTTTTCTAATCACTTCCTTCTTCGTCCAGCCAATCGCCGCCAACAACCAGCTAGAGGCAAGGTCAGTAAGGGACCTCAATGGCCTCAGTGAAGTTTGGCAAGGCTGGGTGAGACTCAACCTCGCTAATCAAGCCTCAATCGATAAAAACGAACCGAACCGAAAATTTTCGGTTTTTAATGAAAACCAAACCTGAAAAGCCTCACTAGAGGCGGTTCGGTTCGTCGGTTTTCGGTTCGGTTCAGGGCGGCCTCACCCCGCTAATCAAGCCACTTGCTAGGCTGGCAACACTTGCCCTTGCCGAATCTAGCATGGTCAAGCCTCGCCTATGGTTGGCGAGGCTCAACCCTGGCCAGCCTAGCGACCAGCTTGGGTGAGGCTTGAGGTTTGCCGAGGCTCAGTTGGTGAGGTTGATCCTCGCCCAACCATGGCCAAGCTTCCTTGCGGCTAACAAGGGAGGGACCCTACCTCTGGCCGATTGCCGAAGGAGTGATGAAAAAAAAAAAAGAGAGACTAAAATTCGAAAAAAATGAAAAACATTTTAAAATATTATTAAAAAGTATATATATCAGCATCGGTGATAACATGTAGCATGGCCAACATCCATGTTAATGCTAACTGAATTGGCACAAATATAAAAGATTTAGGACTCAATTAGCCAAAAAAAAAAATTGAGTTGAGCTAATAATAAAATATCCGAAAGGGGCTTCAAACTTTACAAAGTCTAAAATGAGTTTCAAACTTTACAATCGAATCAAAGATTTGAAGTGCGTTCAGATTCAATAATCGTAAGAATGATATGAATCGAGTTCAGAATCAATAATATCATTAATAATCTTAAGTAAGTTCAGAATCAATGGCATCATTCATGATCTGAAGTGAGTTCAAAATCAATAGCCAAATTAATGGTCTGAAACGGTTTAAGACTTAATGGCTAAATTGAAGATCGTTTCAGATGTAACGATCACATTAATGTTCTGAAATGGTTTCAAACTTAATGGCCACATCAATGATCTGAAACGGTTTTAAATTTAGCAATCACATTAATGATCTGAAACAATTTCAAAATCAATAGACAATTTATGTTTTGAAACAGCTTCAAATGTAACAATCAAATTAAATATTTGTAACGGTTACAAAGTTAATGCCTAGAATAAAAACTTCTAACAGTTACAAATTAATGCTTGGAATAATGTTTTGTAATGGTTACAAAGTTAATGTCCGAATTAATGTCTAAAATAGTATCAGAACTTACATCCGTCAGACATTACGGTCGAATTAATTCTAAAACGGTTTTAGAGTTAATGAACCAATTTAAATATGATCCGGACTACTTATAAAAGGGCCATTGTGAGAGTAGATCACAGGATGATTGATGATCGATAATCGATAATTGAGAGTGTTGATAGTGATCAATCTAGTCATTTACACACGAAAACAATTGCTAGCACAATTGTAATTGTGAGATCTCTCAATTTCTCTCTTCTGTTCAACATGAGAGTGGTGGTGTATTTGAAGTAGAGGCCCGACACTTGTAGGACTGAATCTGAGGAACATCCAAACCTACGTTATAAAGAGATCAGACATTCTAAATCTAAAGAACATCAAAACCGATATTACCAGAAGATATCAAATATTTGTGATCAAAATTCTAAGAAAGTGAGAATTAGTGTTGCCAGAAAATCAAACATTCGTAGTCAGAATTTGAAGAACATCAAAACCAACATTGGTGAGGATATTAGATGATTGTGCTTAGAATCTAAAGAACGTCATAATCAAATTTTTGGAGTACAGTACGAGATTAATATGATTAGCCCATTTATCACTTCTATGTGCTTTTATTAAAATGCATGAACAACGTTTTGGAAATGCGTGTATGGGCATTTTTACTTCTACTACAATCAGACTTTGATTCAAATTTACTTATACACGTATTCTTGTTTATCAAAACAAACACCAACAAACCTCGCCAAGCCAAGGCTTGCCCAGCCACCAGTGTGGCTGGCTGGGCGAGCCTTTGGCGAGCTCATCGGACCTCGCCTAACCGATCGTCGGCAACCAATAGTGGTAGCCGATGACGACAGCAGTGGAAGAAGAAGACAAAAGGAAGAAGAAAAATAAGAGAGAAGAGAAAAGAGAAAAGAGAAAAAGGAAAATTGGGTTGGTTTAATTCTGGAATTATTCCTAAGAATAAAGAAGCAACTTCATTTTACTTCTTAATTCTGTTCTAAATGCATTCCCGAAAACAAATTTGTTCCAATGAACAAAAAATTTACCAAACAGATTTATGTTCCTTTTTGTTCTTGAGAATAAAATAATAGAATCGGGTACTATTTGGCCGGTTGTCAAGCAGACCCTAAATGTACCACATTTTTAGCACATTCAACAAAATTTTAAATTTTTGAAATGACGAGTTAACAGATGACATAGTTCACCAAAACTTGGGTTTTGTCATTTCTGTCGTCCTATTTGGCTGCACTAAGCAATTCCTAAGAATTTCAGGGGACAATGTCTCTAGAAGGACTCGAGAGATACATGCTTGATCATAGTAATATATACCTAGACCAAACAAGTTTTTTTTCCAAGAGTATGAAACAGTCAATCAATTTAATAATCAAGCAAAGCAAGATGCGTATGCACCTTGTAGTTTCAGGCATCATCATCCGCCAGTAATATTTTATCACGGCAGGAACTGCACCCAGCATCAATAGCAACCTCCAAGCAATATCGGCTTGCTTTGGCAGCGGATCTTCCGGCGACGAAGGGTAAATTCGGGCAAATATCTTGCACACCGCCATCGTCACGACTGAGCTCGCCAGAATCCCAAACCGTTGCATCAAGAAGACGGCCGCTATGAATGTGCCGCAAGTCCTCTTGTTAGCATACTCCGACATGATTGCCGCCAAGAGCAGGCATTCTCCACCGATCCCTACCCTGACCAAGAACCTGAAAAGAATAAAAGAGTGCCGTTTGCATGTTATGAGTACTGGGAAATTTTGAAAAGAGAGACTAATTATCACTTGAAAAACCCTAAACTCGCTAGGACACAGCCTGGTGTCGTGCCCATCGAGAAGCCGCACCAACGGAGCCGACCATGATGAGCATCAAGGCACCCCCCCTCCTCCCTACACGATCACCGAGATTGCCGAAGATGAGGTGACCAATCATGGTGCCGAGGAGAGCAACGGCCAGCATGGATGATTCAACGGCAGCCAGATCCGGTTGTGGTGGGATTTGTAGTATATGTGCCAGATCGGTTTCATGATCAGTGGGATAATCGAACTTAAGATACACAGAATAACAATTTAAACCGGATTACCTGCCACCGTTGTGGCCTTGAAGTGGTAGTACTGTGTATTGGCTGTGTCGAGTCTATAGAGAACTCTTAGCGGTTTGGTCGCTCGTAACTAATTACTCCGTCTTCAAGAAACAACCTTCGAATGCATCAATCTGTTGCTTTTGTTTTGTATTAGTAATGGTTGGGTTATGAAGATGATGGAAAATATAATAATAAGTAAAGGAAGTCATTGTTCGTTGCATGTGCATGGGAAGCAACGAGGTGGTTTCCTTGGACGACGATGTTTTGGCTGCAGTCGAAGCATATGGCAAAGTTAACGTTTCTTTGCTGCCCATATGGTGAAACCAAAAAACGTGTGATTTAGTTGGACTATTACTTTGGATTTGAGCATTATATAATTGGCTATTGCTAGGAGCTAGCTAGTTCTGTTGAGATGTATTTGTAAGTTGTGAGTTGTACTAAAAAGTCTAACATTGGAGTATAGGTATAGTGTAGAGTAATTAATATATCTTAGTTAGCTCATAATTCACTCATTACTCATTAACTTAAACTTTTAAATAAAAGTGGGTCCAACTTAATATGTTAGCTCGAATTTGGATTCCTTTTGGGCAATCTCCCCAAGAAAAGGTATCAAGTTTTTATCTTGCGCTTTCAACAATTAATAGAAATCTCGAGACCAGCGTAATTTGGTGAAAAAAACCTGAAGTGAAAGTTGGCATTGTGATATAGCAACGCGGTCTGATGGCAAATCATGTTTGTCAAAAGAGGAGCATGCTCACGTTTGGATGAAAAGGGAGTACTCTTCTCAATCTCAATCCTTTTTGATAATATGTCTAACACTATTCCTTCTTTTGCAAAGGGATAAAACGGGGAAAGAGTGTCAATAAGACCAAAGCAAACAGAGGACCATCCAACCTTGAAAAGGGTGTATCTTGTTCTCAAACTCAACTTGATTTAGTATGGAAATAACACATCACTTCCTTACGTGTTGATTATCAAAGAAGGATACAAATAAAGTAGTTGACTCCCAAGCAATGAAACGGGGATTGACTGCAATACAATGGAAACAACCAAAAATCACCCGACTTTTGAAAATGTTGTATTTTGTTCCTGGCTTTAATTCACCTTAATATAGAAATGGTACATCTTTTCCTGTGTGTAGGAGTAACGGTGACAGATTACAGGATCGCCGAGCAAGCGTGATAGAGCTCCAAATGTTGAGACCGTCTATGTTGTAATATTTAAATAATAAACCACGCATTCATCTAACAGCTTAAGCTTTTAGAACATTTGATAGTTATCTTACCAAGCTCTCACAGTCCAATCACAATGAAACACGAAAATGGTGTACTTCGTTCCTAATCTTAGTCTAATTCTATATGAACAACTAACATGTTTCTTCCCGTAGGAAGTGTTTGAGAGACCGGGAGGCACGGAAGTGCCAGATCATCGGATTTAAAGAAAAAGGACGTATATCGCTCTTAATCTTAATTCAGCTTAGTGCAAAAACGACATGTCCTTTCTTTTTTAATAGAAATGATTCCGATAGAACAAAGATTCGCCAGACAGACATGACGGAGCAACATAGGTCGAAGTCTTTCGACTCAACACGGAGTGCATCACCCCTACAATTTGAAAAGAAAATGTCGTAAATAATCCATGATTGCATGGAAATAGAATTATGATTGACTGCCGAAACAAGTTCTTGCACTAAACATTGCTGATAAAGGATCTGGACAGTGATCAGTCGTCAAGCATTGTTGAATGAGCGATTCCTCCGGGAACAAAAAATAAAAGGCCTCATTGAGATTCATCCGGGAACTTATTCAACATATTCAATGAGAAAATAATTGATTTTAATATATTAATTGAGTATATCACAAGAATAATGACCTTTCTTTATTGAGCCACTTGTTAAGTATGAGTGTGCAAATCACTTTTTAACAAAATTCGTTTTAATTCGACTTTTCAGAACTTATTTTCATTAATGAGAAATTATATTTCTCCCGCTTCTTGCATCGTTTTGTCAATTTATGACAGTCCAATTGTTTTCTCCTTGTCGAATGCTTACGTGAATTTAGTTTGATACGTTAAACCATATAGAGGTTCTACAAACATTTTTCAAGTTGTAATCGCAAGAAACTCAGTAATTTCAATGATTGATGTCCAAGCGAGAATGATCAAATGCCGATTACTGTATTAAATTGGACTTCGAATTAGAAGCAAATGGATTCTAATGTGCCTTAAAATTTCAAGGACTTTGTAAAGTTAATTACTAAAATAACATGCAAACAACAATTTGAAAACAAATCAGGAAATCGCAAGAGACTTCATTGAATCTAAATAAATATGGCTTACATTCTTCGATGTCATGCTTAGTCAATAACTGAAATTGAACATAAAGTTCTTAATGGATATCAATGAAGCGGGTAGAGAACATACAATGTTGACAAGACACGACTGGAAAGCTTTCATAGTCAAAGACAAACACTGGAAACAAGAAACCCGATCTAATTTGAATTTGAAATTCCAATTTAGATAGAATTTGAACCCAAAATCAATCTGTTGCGAATAATCTTCTGCTCTTCAAACTCTGCTGGGCTCTTCGGAATTTATAATGCCTTGACTCATGTTGGGTGTTTCTTGCTCGCAGTTTATTGTCTGAGCTAAACTGCTAAGAGATATCAAGAGATATATATACTTTAATTCCTCCGCATCTTTATCGAGCCATTTCGTTATGCATCATGATCTTCTCCTCGAAAATCTGTAAACCCCCTTGACTTACGCGTTACTCTGGGGATGGTTTTTAACTGCTTCTAATTCCTTAGTTACCGTTATCCCTCGGTCGATTCTCTGTGATTCAAAGCTTAATTCATGCGCATTATCGTGGCCACATGCCATGTACTTCTCTTTAAACGCTATTTTTTGGAAACTCGTGGTGGATGAGTTCATCAAACATTCTATCATTCATACTTGTGAATTGTACAGTTATAGTGCTCATGATCAATGAGCTTATTAAGGCATTTCATCAATCAGCTCAAGGAATGTACTATTATGGTATTTATGATTCGTATTGAGTCATTTCATTGATGAACTTTGTGGATTGTACTATCATGACATTCATGATTGATGAGCTTATTTAGCATTCTGCCAACGAGTTTTATGAAAGGCGTATTTGTCATGATTTATATTGGCCAATAACTTTAATATATATGAACTCAAGTTTTGGGTTTAGTGTCAATGTTGGAAATTGTGATCCATTTTCTAATTCTAGAAACTACTAGTTTAATGATGAAGTCAAGAACTTGAAGATCTAGCTGCAGCTAGGGGCCTGCATGGTTGCCACTTATTTCTGTTCCCAGGAACAAAAATTTCTGTTTTTTTGTTCCTGGGAACAAAAAAGGAACAGAAACGCGTTTGTGTGCGTTTCTGTTCCTTTTTTGTTCTTTTTGTTCCTGGAACAAAAAAAACAGAAACAAAAAACACAAATTTTGTGTTTTTTTGTTTTAACACATTGAGAAATACTTTTTTTTTTCTTTTTTCTTTTTTCTCTTATTTTCCTGTTCTTCTTTCTTTTGGCCGGTCGCCGGCCTCGGCCATGGCCGGCGACCGGCCGACGAGGGCCGGCGGCCTCGCCCAGCCACGGCGAGGCTCGCCGGCCCCCGGCGAGGCCGACGCTCGCCGGCCCCGGCGAGGCCGACGTCGCCGGCCCCCGGCGAGGCCGACGCTCGCTGTCCCCCGGCGAAGCCGAGGCTCGCCGACCGCCGGGCGAGGTCGGCCTCGCCGGATCCGGGCGAGCTCGAGCTCGCCCAGCCATGGCGAGGCCGACCTCGCGCCGGCCGGGCGAGCTCGATCTCGCCCGGATCCGGCGAGGCCGAGCTCGCCGGCCGGCCGGCGAGCCTCGGCCTCGCTCGGCGGTGGGCCGGCGAGGCCGCGCCTCGCCGACGGGGCGAGCTCGGCCTCGCCGGATCAAGGCGAGGCCGACCTCGCGCCGGCCGGGCGAGCTCGATCTCGCCCAGATCCGGCCTCGAGCTCGCCCAGCCGGCGAGGCCGAGCTCGCCCGGCGGCCGGCGAGCCTCGGCCTCGCCGGCGGTGGCCCGCGAGGCCGCGCTCGCCCGCCCGGCCGGGCGAGCTCGGCCCTCGCCGGCCGGTCGCCGGCCAAGGCCTTGGCCGACGACCGGCCAAAAGAAGAAAAAAAAAATGAAAAAGAAAAAAAAAAAAAAAGGAAAAATAAGAAAAAAATAGAAAAAATAAAAGAAATAAAAAAATTATCCAAATTTACCAAACATGTTTCGTTTATTTTTGTTCCGAACAAGTTTACCAAACACGCTTTTTTGTTCAGAAATTGTTCCCAGGAACAAAACACTTTTTTCTATTTTCGTTCCCCGGAACAATTTTTAAACGTAAACGTTACCAAACGCGCCCTAGTTAACCAAGCAATCTAGAGAAGCCTACAGCCAATCCCCAGCTAGTAAGTTTCTAGTCCTACGTGGGAAGCAAAAATACTTGGAGAAAGAAAATGAGTTGTCTTCTAGCAGTGCTATGGTGGTGAAAAAGTCAAAATTCTTATGCTTGAAGTCGGAGAATCTCTTCTAAATAGGCAAGGACACATTATCGTGATGAGCTAAGCTTAAAACTCCATATCAAGATGCTCCTCCATTAATACCTCTATCAAATTATTTTATTCAACTAATAAAATTATTCTCCGTTGATCCCATGACTTTCATATCTTGTATTATGCATCTCGCCTCTTATCCATCCTCTACCGAATAAATACTATACACATGTATACTTGCCCAGAAATTCAAACCACAAACTATCACCGTATTAACACTACGTTTCTGCAACATTCTAAATTTTTAACAGTCAACAATAAGACGACACAGGATCACTCAACATGATCGTATTTTGTAACCACGAACTATGGAAAGCACTTGCCTTGAACAAACTCATCCACTTACTCTTTCTCATTATCCTCAAGCGATGTCCCCATTGTCTCCCTCGTGAGCAACATGGTCACCGCCGTCCCCACCACGCAAATCCCACCCAATGTGATCAGGGTAACTTCTATCCTTGTCCTCTCGTCGTCCCCATTTGGGTCGTTACCAGCCTTCGAGATCAGGAAGAACCCCGCAGTGCCAATCATTGCCCCGAGCTTCCCCGCAGCACCAGCGATCCCGTGGCACGTCGACCTCAATCGTGCAGGGAACAGCTCAGCTGGCACAATGAACGTGGTCGTGTTGGGTCCACAATTGGCGAAGAAGAAGGCCATGCCGTACATCACGAAAAGCAATTCCGTGTTGTGTTTTATATATAGGTACGTGCAGAAGAAGTAAAGGCCGGCCATGAGGACGAATCCAACCACTTGGATCCTGAGTCGCCCAACACGATCGATGAGGAAGACGGCGGCAAAGTAACCGGGGATTGTAAAGTAGCAAGCCACTTTGGCCTGGAACTCCGCGACCTTGAAGGCAGCCTCAAAGGCACTGCCATCATCGTTTATTTTGAAGATGTGGGATTGGCAGAGGTTGCTGCTGTAAAAGACGATGTCGATGAGGAACCACAAGGCGGAGCAAGCAAGGAGGTCGCGACCGTGAAGGAAGAAGAACTTCCTGGAAAAGAGAGGGTAGGATGGCGGGCTCGGTGGGAGGAGATCTACCTCGGCAATCTGGCTCAAGGGCACGTCTAGGACTCGCTCCATATCCCGGGCAGCCTGGAGCACATTTAGCTCTACCAAAGCGGTGTACCTAATTATACCATAATATATATATATATATATAGAAATATGTCAGCATCTTTAGAAATTAGAAAGTTCTTCAACAATAATTCACGAAACCCATTTCTTGCAAGTGTTTTCTTAGAGGGACCGATCATGGCACAAATTTAACATATGCAAACCGATACTAGCAAATTTTTCAATAACAACACGAATTCAATTCAAATACATCACTACTTCTAACGCGTTCCACAAAACTGTGAAGGTTCGAAATAACGAGGACTCCATGGTCGACACGAATTGTTCGGCACAACTGGGCTAACTCTGTTTTGTCTTTTGGGTCGTTGGCCGAGAAACTTAGTCCATTTAGCAGCACCCTGCAAATGCTCCTAAGAATCTACGGGGACGATGTGTTGATATGATAGTTATTTCATTTTGCACGTGTTGCTAATTTGGTTTTTCAGTTATTAGAGTTAGTGGAGTCGTGTGTGTTGGTTATCCTAGTTTTTAGGTGTTAGTGGGGCAAGTGCTTTATACAGAACATGGGTAATTATGGTATGTTTTACGTTATGTATTTTGTCTTTTGTAAAAGACTTGGTTGTTCTGTACGTAAGATGAAGTTTCAGCCTCATCTCTCTTCTTTTTAGCAATTTAACAATGGTATCAGAGTCTGAGAAAAACATGAGAGAGTTTAAAAAAAAAAACTTTCGTGAGAAAATTGCAGCAGCAATATTTCCAATGGCCACCGACAATTTTGTTTAACCAGCAATTCCACGCTTTAATGGTCACTATGACCATTGGAGTATGCTGATGGATAATTTTTTACGATCAAAGGAGTATTGGTCAATTGTCGAATCTGGAATTCAAGAGCCACCAGCAAGCATGGCTTTGATAGATCCCCAGAAAGCAGAATTGGAAGCTAGAAAGTTGAAGGACCTAAAGGCAAAAAATTATTTTTTTCAAGCTATCGATCGTTCCATCTTGGAGACTATTATTTGCAAAGAAACTTCCAATGATATTTGGGATTCTATGAAGAAGAAATATCAAGGCTCTGTTAGGGTGAAACGTGCACAGCTTCAAGCCTTGAGAAGAGATTTTGAGACACTAGCGATGAAGGATGGAGAATCTGTCACTAGTTATTGTGCCAGAACAATGGAGATCAACAACAAGATGCGATTCCATGGCGAGAAGATGGACGACGTCACCATTGCGGAGAAGATTTTGCGTTCCTTGACGCCAAAGTTTAATTATGTTGTCTACTCAATTGAAGAGTCGAAAGACATTGATGCACTCTCTCTCGATGAATTGCAAAGCTCCTTATTGGTCCATGAACAGAAGATGAACAGAAGTTCAACAGTAGAGGAGCAAGCGTTGAAGGCTTCTACCAATACTCATTCCAACAATTTCAGAGGAAGGGGTAGAGGTAGAGGTAGAGGAAGGGGAGATCGAGGAAATAGAGATGTTGGCAGGAATTTCAAAGCCAATAATGATCAATTTCAAGGAAAAGGGAGAGGACGAGATCCTAACAAATTCAAGGTAGAGTGTTTTAGATGTCATAAATTTGGTCATTATGCATCTGAATGTTATACTAGGCTACCTCATAATAAAGAAAAGGAAGAGAGTTCAAATTTTGTTGAAGAAAATGAAGCAGAAACGTTGTTGATGGCTGTTCAAGATGAAAAGGAGTGCGAGTCAGATATTTGGTATGTGGATACAAGCTGCAGTAACCACATGAGTGGAAGTAAGTCTTCTTTTTCTCATCTAAATGAAGATTTTCATTCCACTGTGAGTTTGGGATCATTTTATTATGAAAGTGATGGGAAAAGGTGATATTAAGATAAGAACCAATAATGGTTTTGTGGAAACGATCTCTAATGTATTGTATGTTCCTGACTTGAAAAGTAATCTATTGAGTGCTGGCCAATTACAAGAAAAATGTTATGTAATCACCATTCAAAAGGGTGCTTGTGGAATTTATGATTCGTTAGAGGTGATATTGCAGTTGTTCCTATGAGTTCAAATAGATTGTTTCCATTAAAGATTGAAAATATGTAGTCTTGTTTGATGGCTGAAAAGAAAGATCCCTCATGGCTGTGGCATTTTCGCTATGGTCACTTGAGTTTTGGTGGATTGAAGACCCTCCAACAGAAAAACATAGTGATGGGTCTTCCTCAAATTACTGTTCCTTCCCAAGTCTGCGAAGAATGTGTTGTTAGCAAACAGCATCGTTCTCAATTTTCAAAAGAAAAGTCATTGAGAGCAAAAGATGTTTTGCAGTTGGTGTATTCGGACATTTGCGGTCCTATAAACCCATCTTCTAATGAAGGTAAAAGATACTTAATTACCTTCATTGATGATTTTTCCAGAAAAACTTGGGTTTATTTTTTACAGGAAAAATCAGAAACTTTCTCCACGTTTAAAAGCTTCAAAGCTCGTGTTGAAAATGAAGCAGGAAAGACCATTAAGACTTTTCGAACAGATCGTGGTGGTGAATATTGCTCAAAAGAATTTGAAGTTTTTTGTGCAGAGCATGGCATTCGAAGAGAGCTTACTGCTGCATATACACCACGGTAGAATGGTGTATCTGAGAGGAAAAATAGAACCATTCTCAACATGGTGAGAAGCTTATTGGCAAGAGGAAGAGTTCCAAAGACTTTCTGGCCAGAAGCAGTAAATTGGAGTATTCATGTTTTGAACAGAAGTCCAACTTTTGATGTTCAGAATATGACACCTGAAGAGGCTTGGAGTGGGAGAAGACCGACTGTAGATCACTTTAGAATTTTTGGATGCATCACATATGCCCATGTCCCGAATGTGAAAAGGAAGAAACTCGATGACAAGGCTGAAAAATGTGTTCAGCATCATTGTCATAAAGAACTTGGGTAGGCTGCTGCCTATTCCAATCCCAAGTGTTCTCTTTATCAAAAACAACATTCCATGCTAGTCACAATCTTTCTTGGTGTAAATGAAACATCCAAAGCATATAAATTATTCAATCCACTAACAAAGAAGATTGTGACTAGCAGAGATGTTGTTTTTGATGAAGAGAACACTTGGGATTGGAATAGGCAGCAGCCTACCCAAGTTCTTTATGACAATGATGCTGAACAAGAGCAAATTTCAGCACCTTGTATGCCCCAAAATTCATCAAATACGACTTCTACAGCTTTTGGAATTTCACCAACAGGCGCTGAAGTCAATGAAGAAGAAGCCCAATCTCTTCGCCGCGTTAGAAGAAAGCTTGCTTGGATGGAAGATTATGAGGTAACTGGAATTGGAGATTCAATTACTCACTTTGCCTTGTTTTCAGACTATGACCCTACAACTTTTGAGAATGCTGTCAAAGAAGAAAAATGGCGAAAAGCGATGGATGATGAAATTAATTCCATCGAAAGAAATGATACTTGGGAGCTATCCGATCTTCCGGATGGACAAAAAACCATTGGTGTAAAATAGGTCTTTAAAACAAAACTAAAAGAAAATGGTGAAGTTGACAAATATAAAGCACATTTGGTAGCCAAGGGATACAAGCAGCAATATGGGATCAACTATACAAAGGTTTTTTCTCCAGTTGCAAGACATGACACGATCAGATTGGTGGTTGCATTGGCGGCACAGAATTCTTGGCCTATATTCCAACTAGATGTCAAATCGGCATTCTTGCATGGGTACTTGGAAGAACATGTATTTGTCGAGCAACCCCCTGATTATGTCAAGATTGGAAATGAGCATAAAGTTTATAGATTGAAGAAAGCTCTTTATGGGCTAAAACAAGCCCCTCGGGCTTGGTATAGTCGCATTGAAACTTATTTTCTTAAAGTTGATTTTTCAAAATGTCCTTATGAGCATACGCTTTTTGTCAAGATTGGAGATAAAGGGAAAATGCTTATTGTCTACTTGTATGTTGACGATCTTATATTTACTGGAAGTTGTGATGGCATGTTTGAAGAATTCAAAAAATCTATGATGGATGAGTTTGAAATGTCTGATCTTGGTATGATGCATTACTTCATTGACATAGAAGTGGTACAATCGGATGATGGGATCTTTATTTCTCAAAAGAAATATGTGGGAGAAATTTTGGATAGGTTTCAAATGAAGGATTGTAATCCTGTAAACACTCCAGTTGAGTTTGGCTTAAAGTTATACAAAGATCATGAAGGGAGGAAGGTTGACAGCACACTTTATAAACAAATTGTGGGCAGTTTGATGTATTTAACTACAACAAGACCAGACATAATGTATTCTGTGAGTTTAATCAGTAGATATATGGAGAATCCTACACAAATGCATTTGTTAGCTACAAAGAAAATCCTTTGTTACTTGCAAGGAACAAGAGACTTTGAGCTATTTTACAAGAAGGGTGAAAAGTCCAATTTGTTGGGATTTACTAATAGTGACTATGCAGGAGATCAAGATGATAAGAGGAGCATTTCGGGTTATGCTTTTATGTTTGGAAAAAGTGCTATTTCATGGTCATCCAAGAAGCAACCAATTGTCACATTGTCAAGTACAGAAGCTGAATTTGTTGCTACAACAGCTAATGCTTGTCAAGCTATTTGGCTAAGGAGAATTCTTGAGGAGCTACAATTCAAGCAACCAGGATCTACTAAATTTTTTTGTGACAATAACTCAGCAACAAAACTCTCTAAGAATCCACTGTTACATGGAAGAAGCAAGCACATTGATGTGAAGTTTTATTTCTTGAGGGATCTTAGCAATGATGGAACAATTGATCTAATCCACTGCAGGAGTGAAGATCAAGTTGCTGATATATTCACCAAAGCCCTCAAGATGGAGTCATTTGTGAAGCTCAGAAGGTTACTAGGTGTTTGCACAATAAAAAAAGTCAAGGCTTTAAACTGAATGTTAGCAAACATCAGTTTAAGGAAGGGATTGTTGATATGATAGTTATTTCCTTTTACAAGTGTTGCTGATTTGGTTTTTCAATTATTAGAGTTAGTGGAGTTATGTGTGTTGGTTATCCTAGTTTTTAGGTGTTAGTGGGGCAAGTGCTTTATGCAGAACATGGTTAGTTATTGTATGTTTTACCTTATGTATTTTGTCTTTTGTAAAAGACTTAGTTGTTCTGTACGTAAGATGAAGTTTCAGCCTCATCTCTCTTCTTTTTAGCAATTTAACACGATGTCTTTAGGAGGACTAACACAATCCCAGTAACCAAAGAGAGAGACATGCTTGATCATAGCCGTAAATACCATAGACCAAAAAAATCTTTATCAACAAAATGAAACGATCATTCGATTAATCAATTAAGAAGGTAAATTAAGCAAAGAAGGATATGTATATACCTTGCAGTTTCAGGCATCATCATCCGCCAGTAATATGTTAATGCGGTAGGAACAACACCCAGCATCAATATCAACCTCCAGGCCATATCAGCGTCATTTGTGCTGTGATCTTTCGGGCCAAATATCCTGCACACCACCATCGTGACAACTGAGCTCGCCAGAATCCCAATCCCTTGCATCGAGAAGACGGCCGCTATGAATGCACCGCGCTTCCTTTTGTTAGCAAACTCCGACATGATCGTCGCCGAGAGCGGGTAGTCTCCTCCGATCCCTAACCCGAGCAAGAACCTGAAAATAATTAGAGATGCTCGTGTGTTATCAGTACTCAGAAAAATTGAATAGAGACTAATTATTACAATCTGACGTGGCGGCGGGTTCTAGCACTTCGATCACCTGAAAAACCCTAGACTCGCCAAGACACGGGCTTGTGTTGTGCCCATGGAGAATCCGCACCCGATTGACCCGGCAATCATGAGCATCAAGGAAAAGCCATACACACGCCTCCTCCCAACATGATCGCCCAGCCAGCCGAATACAAGTTGTCCGATCACGGTGCCGAGTAGAGCGACGACCAGCATGGTTGCTTCGGCGGCAGGCTGGATTCGGCTGTTATTGGATTTGTAGTATATATGTCCGAGCATTCTCGTGATCGGCGGGATACAGAAGAGGTCGTAGGCATCGGTGAATATCCCCATTCCTTTATCGAGCACAAGACGCACGAATTCAGAATCATATTGAGCGAAACAGAACGATGCATTTTCCGTAAGCGGATTATCAAATTGAAGATGCACCCGATAACTAATCGAAACGGATTCACGAAACAGAACAACCCATGACGTGAGTACTAATTGTTGGGATTGAGATGCGAAGTACACAAGCTAATTTACCTGCCACGATGATGGCCTTGAAGTGGTAGTACTGTGTCTTGGCAGCGTCGAGTGTAGAGAGAACTCTCAGCGGCATGGTCGCTCGTCGCAAAGTTCTGCTTCTTCGAGAAACAACCTTCGAATGCAGCAGTCTAATGCTTTTGTTACGTAATGGTTGTGGTCGGGTTATAAAGATGATGGAGGAGAAGATACAGACCAATGGAAATCATTGCTTCGTAGCGTACGCCTAAGAAGCAACAAGGCGGTTTCCTTTGACGATGATGTTTTTGAATGCAGACGAAGCGAACGGATGGGTCGGCCTTCCATTGCCTCTCATTTTGTGAGACCCAATTCGTGTCGTTGGATTGGACTATTACTCCGGGACCTGCCATTTGACTATCTGCCGTTTGAGCCTATTATGTAATTTGGACTTGCTTGTCGGTTCTCGCGATGGAGTGAAATTTCCTTGCGCGGGCATTTTAAGACGTTCGTTTTGGAATGGGACAGGGATCGTCGATCCTCCTTTCCGCGTTGGCTGAAGCCGCGACCTCTTGTTGACTTCCAAAGTCGTCTCCCTACCTGTCCCAGTTCGAACCGATTCCCTCTAGGCAGGCCGGTTCCTCAGCCCTTTTCTAGTTTCCCCCTGGCCGAGCCGTTCGTTGCCAATTCTGCTCCATGGCTCACTTAGATGCCTCAAGACAACCAACGCCCCCCTGATCATCGCCAGCAGGACTGCACCATTGTTGTCGAACCCAGACTGGCTCCGTTCTCCGGCAATCTCGCCGTCTCTTATACCGATTGACACGGTCGGATGGATCAATTCGCAGCCCGACTGGCAAATCGCAAGCACGCAAACTCGCGCAATAACAGAGAAGACTCTAAAATCCCAAGTTTGGAATGGTAAGTACATAAACTAAGGGGGACAAGAACTCTATCATATTAATAAATATATTTATTTTGCAAAAAAACTTCATAATAAAGAAAAATATTTTTTGAGAAAGCATTATCCATGAATACAATTAATTTTTCTTTATTTGGTGATATATGATTAGAAACATTTTCTAATGTTTGGATTTCATCGGAAAATGATTATTTTTATTATTTTATCTAAGTAAAAAAAATCAAAGTTTTTAATATAAAAAAATAATTACTTTTTTTTATTTTTACTTTTCTCTTCTTCTTTTTCTTTTTTTCCTCTTTTTTTTTCCTTTTTCTTCTCCACCGCTCTTCCACTTCCTCTTACACCATCCCTCTTCTTCCTCTAGCGATTCGTCCCCAGCCAATTCACAAGGGACGAGCTCAAGGCCTACCGCCAAGGGCCGTGAGCTCACCTGACTAGCAAGGCTCAAGACTCTCTGCTAGAGGAATTATCTTTTTTAATAATAGTGCTTTTTTAATAATAGTGATAAAAAAAGAATCATTTTAATATCCTGACATAATAGTGGAATTATTGAAAAAATAAGGAAATAGAATAATCGATGGAGGAATCAAGAGAGTGAGTTAATGTTTAATTAATCTTAATGAGATATCCTATAATTCCATTGACGTGCCTCTCGTTTTCTTTAAACTAATTAATCGGGCAGATCTCTTCTCACGTGTATGTAGATTACTTTAAGGAAAATCATTAAAAAAAAAAAAAAACTCCTAAGCATATTGCAATTATGTCATTCTAGTCCCCAAAAAAAAAATAATAATAATAATAATAACCTATTAAATCATAAACCATTTATATTTGCGTCAATTCAGTCACTTTGGCCAATTTTGGCTAATCAATACTAACATGGCCCCTAATCATCCTATATGACATCACAGATACTAATGTGAACAAATTTTTATAATATTATTCTTTCTCTTTTTTTTTTTAATCACTTCCTTCTTCATCCAGCCAATCGCCGCCAACAACCAGCTAGAGGCAAGGGTCAATAAGGGACCTCAATGGCCTCAGTGAAGTTTGGCAAGGCTAGGTGAGACTCGACCTCACTAATCAAGCCTCAACCAACCTCTGGCCTCACTAGAGGTTGTAGGGGCGGCCTCACCCTAGCCACTTGCTTAAATTCACAAATAAATAAATAAGAAGTTTACAATGGCAACACTTTTTTTTAATTTCCTCAAATTTACATTTAATTTTCGAAATTCCCCTCCCCCAAATTGAATCTAGCATGGTCGACTTCCCTCGACCTCCCCCCCCCAATTTTTTCACTTTTTTTCCCTCCCACGTCGTCCATTTTCCCCGAGGCTGTCTTGTCACTTCCCCTCCCTCAAAATCACGTAGATTACGAACCGGCGCGCCCTAGTGACCGACCTTCGGTGAGGCTTGAGGTTGGAACCGAGAAGATGGGTGGCCGAGGACTCGGTTGGTGAGGTTGAGCCTCACCCAACCATGGCCAAGCTCTTTCCCTACGGCCATCACTTCCACCTGGCTAACAAGGGAGGGACCCTACCTCTAGCCAATCGCCGAAGGAGTGATGAAAAAAAAACAAAAAAAGAGACAAGGGAGGGACCCTACCTCTCGCCAGACTAAAATTCAAAAAAATGAAAAATATTTTAAAATATTATTAAAAATTATCTATATCAGCATTGGTGATAACATGTAGAACAGCCAACATCCATGTTAATGCTCTGAATTGACACAAATGTAAAAGATTTAGGACTCAATTAGCCAAAAAGAATGTTTATGATTGAAATGGCACAAATGTAAAAGGTTTATGGATATTTTGGTGATTTTCCCATAGTGCTGCTTGTCACGCCCCGAACCCCGAGCGTGTGCCCATCCCTCTTTTGTCGATAATATTTTGCGACTTCTCAAGATGAGTCGCCGATCCATTGATTTTTAAGCACATGCGGAAGCGAAAATAAATCCCCTGACAATAATTATCTCGGGATAGAAAAGCAGGATATCAATTCACAAAAGTACACTTTTATAAACAACGAGATTCATGCACAAAAAGGTCGACTCTCACAAGAGGTTGTCCTATGACATACGGATAGGACATATCCACCAATCCTCCATACTCCTCCTCCTCAGACTTCGAGACCTTGGTCTTCCACGACCACCTTCTAAGGACTTGAAAATTATTATTCAATAACCAGTGAGACAATGTCTCAGCAAGTCCACCTACTAAACCCATATTAGGAGGGAAATACGCTTCAGGGCGCTCTAGTCACACAACCACATAATTAGAACAGGGAACTTACCTCGCTTTAGTTCCTTCCTGCAGGTCAGTACAGTTCATATTGCAATGCATATAATTAATGCACATAACAACGAAACACCTCATCAATTCAAGTAATCACCAGGAACCCGTTTTCATGCCGCACACAGTTTTGTCTCATAATCAAGCGCATCAAACTCAAACAATCACACGTTCCAATTGTTAATTAAGCCACTCAAGGCACTGTCGACATCCATGTTCGGTAGTCTACTAGCAGAGCCAGGCATCATCTCTTCCCCATAGAGCACGGCTATGTCTCATTGACGGCTTTCCCGAAGGCGCATAGGTCCAGAATCTACTGCGACCCAATACCCTAATAAATGGGTAACCTGAAAAGGGATTTAGTAATGTCCGACATAATTGCACAAGACGGTTTCTCTTAATCAATACACGACCAATCAATTTCGGCCCAGAACACCGTACATTACATTCAAATGCCTCCATTAAAATGATGATCCTGGCTTATTTTCTTCGTATTAAAAATACACAATAAATTAGTCGTGTGTTGGTACACGGTTAGATTGGACCTAGAAAATTCATGACCTTCTTTTGAAAATCTCACTAGTTTATATAGTGTATAAAACCATCTTCGGTGTTTAAAATCCAACACCCGGGATTTTCTGAATAAATATTGAAATTCACAATTTTTGGAATTAAATATTCAAAATTCCAATCAGTACTCAATTTGCACAAACTAACACTCAATTGCAGAAATTAACCACACCATTGCAATCAGCACGAAATTCGATCACCGGCTATCCTGGACTAATTTTTGAAAAGTAATTAATAATTAAATAATTTATAAAATTAATTAAATAAATCAATTTAAATACTAAAATACCAACCTAGGCCAAAATCACTAAATTAAATATCAATACGGACCGGAAAATTCCTGAACCATTCTAGATAAATAACACAATTTATCTAGGCCTCACTTAATCTATTCTAACCACTTAACATGCATAATTGCGTAATTAAATCACTAAAGTAATCTAACTAACCACATAATTTCTAATTAAATAAATCTAAGCACCCCTTAGACATTATTAGCCTACTAAGAAGAGTTTAGTAAATAAACTCATTGGTTAATCGGAAACCGGTTCAGGTTTCGCGATGACGATAGCGCATGACAGTAAGCCGAAATATGAATTTTTCTGCGTCAGACAGTCGGCCAAAACCTAAAACGGGCCCAACAAATCTTAGTCCAAATCTAAGATTTGTTTTTGAAACGGGCCGAGCTTGAAGTGGCTAACCTCGCGGGCTTGGGCTGGCTTCTTGGGCCAAACTAAACGGGCTTCGCTGGCTTCTTGGGCTGACTTCAAGTGAGCTAGGATTGTTGCACTCTTGGGCCGGATTGTGGGCTGAACAAGAAAGCCCAAAGATGGGTTGTTCGTGCGAGCTGGGCTAGGCGAGAGAAGCAAGTGGACTGGCGGGCTGCTTGACTGATCTTCACGGAGATTCTGAGCTCCACGTTGCGTCGCACGACCCAACGACGTAAAAGACAGAGGAAGGCTGCTCGATGTAGGACTGGCACGGGCAGAGGGGGAAGAGGCTTCGACGGCCGCTTGGGGATGGCTTCGTGAAGATGAAGACACGAGCTGATGGGGGCTTCGCTGGCTCAAATGGGAAAGAAAAGAGAAGTAAGGCAGTCAACGATGGAGAGGAGCTGACGCGTGGTGATAGTGAAGATGATCGCTGGCAGTTCGGTGAAGGAAACGGCGGAGATGAAGCTAGTGGAGGCTTCGGTCAACACTTGGGGTTCGCTTGCAGTGAAATTGACCGAACATGTGGCAACTTCAATGAACGTTGGCCAAGTAAAGAAAAGAAAAGGGATGTCGGCCTCAACATGGAGGAGATGGGCAGAAAACTTGAGATGGTGAGATGGCAGAGAGTTCAACGAGAGAGAGAGGAGAAGCGGACCGAGTGAATAAAATAAAAGAGCAAGGAGATCGGTCGAAGATGGAGGGCAGCAACAAACATGCGAAGGAAGATTGAGCTAGGGGAAGAAAAGCCTAAAAAAAAATATCTATTCCATCGTAACCTAGTCCCCTAGAGTCCAAATACTTACCCTCTTATGTCCCCCCAATTATTTTATCGTCTTAATATCCACAAATAATCCAACTTAAAACCAAATATTGCACCCCTCCTTGAAGCTCCGAATTTCATTGGATTTTGAGCTTCGATTTCATCAACAATTTTCCAACTTCAACATCCAAATTTCCTCGAAGAAAAGACCATGCCATTTCTGCAGGTGTCCATCGCCAAATAGCTTGGCTTGAAAGTCCAAATTTCCTTCAAACAAGCCCATCCGAATTTCCACTAATTTTCTACGGCATCCGATTCAATTTTCCGCAAAAATCTCGAAATCTCCGAAAATTCTTCGGAGGATGAGTGGACGTTCCTAAAATAGGTTGTGACATAACAGAACTTTTGATTTCTGAAATCAGGTTCCAGTTCGCAGTTAATTTCAATCCAACGCACTTTTAGCATGATCTAGTCTACTAGGTAACTTTTAGGAATTTTCGGTACAATTGACCCGTGATCAATTCATCTCAAGTCAAATTGTACATTTTCGACACATTGGCGACTCTCGATTGTCGTGAAAATTTCAAGGTTTCATTTACAAGCATCGGGTACCAAAACGATCGAAAAATCGGTCTAGTGCCGATCGACAAGTATTTTGCAATTAGGTAGAATCACCCACACTTTGATCACATATCTCCCTTATCTCTAGTTTGATCGATTTAAGGCCGTAATGACCATTGCAAATCAACACGGTCGAGCAGTCAATTCCTAGTCAAATTCTCAAGTTTATTGCGTCAAAATCCCTTAATGATTTCACTCGATAGCTAGTTATCTCGTAAGGGCCCTCTTAGAGAATAAGGTCATAAGCACGTCGATGAAAAGTCCATTTCATTTCATCGAAATCAGACTCAAAAATCAGGATGTCACATTACTGGACATGATAGAACTACTTATTGTTCAAATATGTTAGCTTAGAGAACTATTTCTCCATTGCATTTGCATCAATATTATGGGAAAGGTTATGTTGTTGTCAAGACATGATGCATTCATTTGTATTGATTTAAGTTAGTTCTTTGTACGTTTACATTGTGTATTTGATAGTCAAGATAAAATTTAAGATAGGATAAAATTTAGGAAAAAGTCACGAAAAACCCTGAATTTTGCCCAAAGTGACACATTCACCCCTAACTTTTTTTTGTGACGTGAAAAATCCCAAACTTTTCAAACTGTGACACATTTACACCACCAATGACATTTTTTGTCTTTTATTCTGTTTTTTCCTTTTTCTTTTTTTTTCTTTTTGTCTTCTTCTTCCCTCTGCCGGCCATGGCGGAGCCAGCGTCCAGCGAGGGTCGCCCTCACGAGGAAGCAACAACCTCCCTCGCCGGCGAGGGCGCACCTTGCCGGACGGGCGAGGGCACCCTCGCAACCGGCGAGGGTTGTCCTCACCCGACGCAGCGAGGGCCGCCCGACGCAGAGACACCTCGCCGATCGGGCGAGGGCGGGGACACCCCGACGCAAGCGAGGGTAGGGACAACCTCGCCCGACGCAGGGGGCCGCCTCGCCGCCGACGGGCGAGGACGGTCCTCGAGATCCGCCGGGGGACACCCTCACCCGACGCAGTGGCGGGCCGGCCCCGCCGGCGTTGGGCGAGGATGGCCCTCGCTAGATGGAGCGAGGGCGGCCCTCGCCGACGCCGGCGAGGGCCGCCCTAGCTCGACGCCGGGGAGGGTGACCCTCGCCCAACGCCAACGAGGGCAACCCGCCGAACACGGCGGAGGGAAGAGAGAAGAGAAACAAAATGAAAAAAAAAAAAATTAAATGAAAAGACCAAAATGCCCTATAATTTCAAGGTAAATGTGTCACATAACAAAAGTTCAAGGTTTTTTGTGTCACAAAAAAAAAAATTTGAGTAAATGTGTCACGGTTGGCAAAATTCGGGTTTTTAACGTCTCAAAAAAAAGTTTGGGGTAAATGTGTCATTTTGAGTAAAGTTTAGGGTTTTTCATGGCTTTTTCCCTAAAATTTATTATATTTTTCATTTGATGCATGCTCAAAATAAGATAAAATCAGATATAAAAAAAAAATATAGCTTGGATAAAATTATACCATAAGGAAGTGGGATAAAAATAGATAGAATTTCTAATATTTATAATATAAAAGTTATTTTTCTCAAATAAAAAGCTTATTAAATTAATTCAATTAAAATTATATTGAAATATAAATAATACATATGTGAAATATAAATAATATTTGAATTCTAATAAGCAATTCAAAATAACAAAAAATAAAATTTTATTTAAAAATATATATATTATTTTTGTTTATGTATTGAAATTTAATTTTATCTTATAATATAAATTTATATTTATATTTATCACATATTTTAGGTATACTAGTACTGTTTACTATTTAATAAAATTTTATTAGAGAATGATGATGGAAGGGTACAAAAAAAAATAAAAATAAAATAATTTTAAAAGGAGATGAAAAATTATTATACGTTGCACAAAATAGTTGATAGGATATAACAATACCCGAATTTCATATCTTATTCTATCTACTTATCCTGATTAAAAATCCAACCAACCAAATGTAGTTAAAAGATTTTCTAACAAGAAAAACACCAATAGCTACACCTTCTTCCAAATTCATCTTGTTATTGAAGTTTATATACTATTTATATAAATATAATCACCCTTCACTTATCAGCCTTAACTTTTAGTCTCTCTAATTTTATTTCGAGTACATCCACGCTCTTTGTCAAATTTCACACATCACCCATTTTGTAGGTGAGCAGGATGTTGAAATATCCCACATTAAACTTTCTAATATGTGCATATCTCTCCTTATCGACTACGTGATGATGCTTATTTTCATATTATCAATTTGCTCGAGTTTAAGATATTCAATATGCATAATACACTCTCCGACTTGTATTAACCGCTTGACCCAAAAAAAAAAAAAAGAATCTTTAAAAAAAAGGACTAGACCTTAAATGGTAAAATGGATTATATGCAAGTATGATGTTAATAGTCTAGTCTTAAAATGCAGATACATGGTACCATATTAAGCCGATGCCTCTATAATTTGGATTGACCTCCAATAATAATTGAACCTTCAAGAAAGCATATGTTATACACCGGATGTAATGTGATTTTTTCAAAAATAAAAAATAAAGAGATTTTTTTCATTATGTCTTAGAAAACCTTCATGGGAAATGCCCGCGTTGACCCTGCCGAGTCACAGCCCATGGACCGGTCGCCACGGTGTTGACTCGGTGACTCGCTCACTCGCTCTAAACCGAAGCGACCGACCCGTCCGTCCTCGATCCCTCCTCCCGCGACTCAGAAGGAGAAGGAGAAGGAGAAGATGCATCTGAGCGAGAACGAGGGAATAGAGGACAACGTCTTCGTCGTCACCGGCGGGCTGGGCTTCGTCGGAGCCGCGCTCTGCAAGGAGCTGGCCCGGCGAGGCGCTCGCGAGGTCCGATCCTTCGACCTCCGCCACGCCTCCCCCTGGTCGCGCGATCTCCAGGACCATGGGGTCCACTGCATCCGCGGTAGGTTCCGATCGCTTTAGCTTCGTAGTCGGCCCCAAATTGAATCGCGGCTCGGTGCTGCCGGGAGTGATTCCCAAGTAGATATCTTGTATGGACGCGTTGAATAGCTAACTGGTGTCTGAATTTCTATTGTCGCGCTGATGTCCGAGTAGGCGATCGATTCGTCTTGCTTCGGAGGCGATGCGAAATGCCGCTGGCGATTTGAAATGCGAGGAAAGTGCGGAAATTTTTGTCTAGGAGACCAGTGCAAGTAGATCGATATGGGATGCTCGTTCTCTGGTGCTTTCTTAGGCTGAAATGCTGAGTTGCCGTAGCTTATAGTGAGTGATTGTAGTTAAAATATCTAACAAGTGTGGACGGACAGGTGCTTTCGGTGGATGTTGTGACTGAACCTCAATTGCCGTGAATTATGAATTTTCCGGTTTAGTTGTCCTGAGCTATCGTCAGTGATCTTTCTTTTTTGTCTTTTAGATTCGAAAGCTGATTTGGGGTCGAATTTTCTGCATCTGCAGGGGATGTTGCACGCAAAGCCGACGTCGATAGATCTCTGCGCGGTGCTGACTGTGTTTTCCACCTTGCTTCGTATGGCATGTCTGGCAAAGAGATGTTGCAATTCGGTCGAGTCGATGAGGTGAACATAAACGGCACCTGCCATGTGCTGGAAGCTTGCATTGAGTTGGGGATTCGAAGGCTCGTCTACGTTAGCACGTATAATGTTGTGTATGGGGGGAAGGAGATTGTGAATGGCAATGAAAGCTTGCCTTATTTCCCTTTAGACGATCATGTAGATCATTACGGTCGTAGTAAGTCAATTGCAGAACAATTGGTTTTGAAGAGCAACGGTCGTCCTCTGAAGTAAGTGATACTGAATTTCACATTGTGCAAGACCTTCATTTAATTGTCTTGTATGTGCTTTTCCCTACTTTTACTGCGGATGTTAAGTTCTTCCGACTTCCTTTGCATGACCTTTGCCAAAGCAATGTAATTCAAGTAAAACAACTAATCGACTTATATACTAGTTATTCTTGGAGGGGGTTTCGTGGCCTCTTGGTTTAAGCTAAGTCTTGGCTTCTTGAACACTTGCTAGATTAGTCAATTTTATTTTGGCCAGCTGCTAGATTAGTCAATTGGCTGCATCTCTTGTGCAATCTCAATATAGGTGTTGGCTGTTTTTTTATGTCTTTCCGCTGCATGCCAAACTCCACCATGACAGTTTCTGATATGACTATGCTATACAGGAAAAAGAAGGGGAAAAATCTCTACACATGTGCTATCCGTCCAGCTGCAATATATGGTCCAGGTGAAGATAGACACCTTCCTAGAATTGTATCACTGGCGAAGTTGGGTCTCCTTGTATTCAAAGTTGGTGAACCCACTGTGAAGACAGATTGGATTTATGTCGATAATCTTGTCCTTGCTCTTATATTAGCAAGCATGGGTCTTTTGAATGACATTCCTGGGACTAAAGGACAACCAGCAGCTGCTGGCCAACCATATTTTGTATCCGATGGTGAGAATCCGACGTTAATCATCTGGATTGTTTTTAGTATATCCTGTGAAGAAAAACAGTGGTGGCTATTGTAGGAGATCTTCTTGATAAGGATTTTTTTTCTAGCTGTAGTTATGGTTGTGATGGGTTTGGATCTTAGATCATTCTTATAATGCATAAGAAGAAACTGACCCTTTGTACTTGCAGGTTCTCCGATTAACACTTTTGAATTCTTGCGACCTATTCTTAGGAGTCTAGATTATGATGTACCCAAGGCTTCCCTGTCTGTTCCTCATGCTCTTTCTTTGGGCAAGGTTATTGGGGCTGTCTATACCATATTGTATCCATGGTTGAATAGGTGGTGGCTTCCACAGCCTTTCATCCTTCCGGCAGAAGTATATAAGGTAAGTATCTCTATTCTGAGCTCTTCTGCTGGTTGTGAGTGCCTGCTGTGTGCTCAATCTTGTTGGAAGTGGGACTTGGGAGTGAAATGGTCTATAGTTGTTCATATAAAACCTTCACTTCTGTCAATCCTAGACCCTTTTTAGGGGAGAGTCTTCCACTGCAGAGATGTCAACGTGGGAAATTGGACTTTTATCTTTTTTATATTAAGCAGTCTTGGAAGGCCCAAGGTTGGAATGCTGGTTGCCTTCAAAGTTAAATCTGTTGATTTCTAAATCTTGTAAGAGTATTTGTTGTTCCTGATCTCCAATCCATGAATCTATTCTCTTATGCCCCACATTGTAAAAACGAACACATTTGACATGATGGAGAACAGCCATGTAAGGCCAGCATATTATTCAGATATCAGCTATTTCCCGCAAATACTCTTCATTGCTACTGCTAAAAATCTAAGTAAAAGTCCAAAAGATCACTACACGCCACCAAAAGGCCATGCCACATGATGGGCAGGTTGCTAAATTTACTGTCCAGGTCACACAATAAATTTCCTGGCATCAAAGTCTCGCTTTACCAGACTCCGTTTTGTACGGACCTAATGCTGTTATGAAGCTATCGAGTCATACCATAAGACAAAGCTTACTTCCGACCTAGAAGACGGTTGGAGATGGTCGAGTTCCAACAAAAACCTTGGCTAGTATTTGGGATTCGTTATTCTTGGCTGACAGTTTGATTTGCAAGCCGCTGGTATAGCGTAGGTTCCTTTTCCTTTGGTATACTTTTTGGACATAATGTTGAATTAGTCATACTTATGTTATGGGTAGAGTAGTTACGGGCGTTTTTTCTTTTCTCCTTTTCATCTGTGGAGTAATATGTTTGGGTTTGTGCTTTTCGATGTTATCTAGCATGTCAGACATTGATCCATTTTCCCCTTCGATTTCTGGCATCTCTCTCAATCAACAGGTAGGCGTTACCCACTACTTCTCATATCTTAAAGCTAGAGAAGAGCTGGGCTATGTCCCTATGGTGTCCACTCATCAAGGCGTGGCCTCGACGATTGCATACTTGCAAGAGAGGAAGAGGAAGAGCCTGGATGGCCCTACCATTTACCCATGGTTATTCTGCATAATAGGAATGGCTTCACTATTTGCGGCTGCTTGCTTACCAGAGGTGGGGCCTGTGAGATACTTAAGAGCCCTCAGCCTTTTCTTTTACCGGTCAATGTGGGTAGTCAGGTTGGTACTTGCGGCAGCTGTGGCAGCGCATGTCGGGGAGGCAATATATGCCTGGCGCCTCGCTAAAAGGGTCGACCCTGCTAATGCAAGAGGATGGTTTTGGCAAACTTTTGCACTCGGGATCTTTTCATTGCGTTTTCTGCTGAAGAGAGCTGAGTAGGTCTCGGAAACAACTTGTACTCCTGCCGTACGTTGCATACTATTCTCACTAGAATTTTGCGGATCCCAAAAATGTTGGCACACAGGCAGCATTCTCCTAAGATAGATCTACACAGTATGTATCATGATTAACAGTGATTATACTATAACTAGGTGATTAGGGCTGGCAAGCGGTCATCACATAGGCACATGATGGGCCCCAGCTGGCCCAAGACCGTAAGCTGTTATGGACCAACCTGTACCATGTCATTAGGACCTTATAAAAGTATAACTTGCCCGGCCCCTATCCCGGCAGCATCGCTGGTTAAAGATTTAGCAGCTTTCACGTTTCACCTGAACAGTGGCCTTCTTTTGTGGGATAAGCTCAGCTACGTTTTTGCTTTAAAAGACATGGATCATTCCTGGATAAGCATCATGCCCCCCAGCGAATATGTATAATAAGCACGTTCTTTAATCTTTTTAAGAGCCATAAGGGATGCAGAAATGATTCATATTGATGAAGAAAGTACATATTCCGGTACGATCCAACAACATGAAGGTTAAAGTTACAGACTGAAGCATAACGAAACAATAACGTCCTACCTAGAAGTTCTAGCGATGATAGATAGCATTGCGACGAGTTCCTAAGCCATTAAATGACGGAAATACAGAGGGACTTGTACTAAATCTGGTTTCAAGGACTCGCGTCCTTATTAAACTAATCTCCTAAAGGGCTTCGAGCTACATGTCCCTAACTTACAACATCAGCAAACATAAGGGGTCAGCGACCTATGCCACCACACTGGACACAGGATCAGTTCAAATTTAGTTTACCTCCATGGCATGCTAGACATGCCTTGTGAGTTACTGTTGTTGCAGATGCCTGTATTCTGGTTCAGCGGACTCCCAGGCCCACCAGATGATTCACTGAGTGTCCCATGGGATGGTGGGCTATTAGGCCCAACAAGCGGTCCACTGGAGCCAAATTTTCCTGGAACCAAAAAGGACTCAACTTGGTTGGCGGATTTTTCGTTACGACCTTCAGCCATAAAACTGCCCACGACAACCTGCATTAAGCTTGATGTCATCATCGATAATTGACTTTTCTTATTTTCTTGCTAATAGATTCAAAACAGACAAAGACACCAAGCATACATGATCAGAGCCACAGCCTCACTCAAATCTGACTCTGCTTTTACTGTAAGAAACTAAACCATATCCATGAGGATGATATCGGTTTCACATTCCAAGATCCGGTACTAATTGTCATCAACTAACAAAGACAGAGCAGAGGGACCCATCAATTGACTATAGACTAGCTTAGAGAACAACTTTAGTATTTTTTTTTTTTTTTTGGTAAAGGAGAACAACTTTAGTATTACTATCACTATTCTCTAGAAATTCCCCAGCAACACTGGGGATTTGCCCAAATTTTGGTAGAACAAAATCATAAGTCAGAAACATAGTATTTTCCTATTCCACCCTTAAAAGCCACATGGATACTAGGGAATTTCCCAGAATTTGGTACAAGATAAAGTCCTAAGTCCTCACATAATTTTTGTTAAATTCCAGCACTATGGTAATTGCTTTAGGCCACCAGAACAAAGCCACAAGGAGAGGTACTTGGTACAATCTCTATGTGAGACTAAAAGGAACTGACGGAAAGAGTGGAAGTACACCTGAACAGGGGATGCTGCAGTTAGAAGACCCGCCACCCCACCACCTAAAACACGACCATCTGGGCCAGACAAAGACACACTCAAGCCTCCAGTTCTGCTGCGATGTCCACCACTATCTGATAGAAGAAATGATCCAGAAAGTGACAGCATTTCAAATCGCCCCTTGCAAAATTAAACCATAAGTCAATTACGATACATCAATATACAAAAATAAACAAATCACGACTAGGGGTCACTGTAACTTGCTGATGAGTGCTTTGCACCAAAGAAAGAGAAACAGTGCTCAGTCATTAGTGCATTTATCATCTAGTCCTGGGTGAAGCCAACCGAGGCACCTCTCAATGCCACTCAGTTTCCATCCCCAATATACTCAGTTAGTAGTGCATTGGTAATATCCACATGTCCAAGTGCCTAAACATTAGAGATAAGCTAAGTACTTGATAATCAATTCCTCAGCTGGGCTTTTACATTAAGATCCTCAGAGACAATCTTCCTCCCATAACAAGTGCTAACCAATTTCTACTCTTCTTATGTTAAGGCTGAGGATCAGTGTTACAGACCTCGTAAGTCACAGTACCACCAGATGTGGCAGGTTGGCGAAGTGTCACATTAGATATAGCTCCATTTGCAGACAGTACACAAACAGCCCTTGGACCATTCTGGGAAAATGACATTATTTTTGATGATACATCCTGACAAACCAAAGAGATAGTTGCTAAATCATCAGAAAAACCTCAAGTCTCACTAATGTATCTAGATAAAATTAGAAATAAGAAGCACTTGGTGAAAGATAATTGAAACAACATTTCTGATCCAAATAGAAGCATAAGCCTAGCCAGAATGTTGTTATGCTGGATAAAGCACGGTGAAGTTACCATTATAAACTTCGGTTTCTTTTCTCTAATTGATATTAAGTTTAGTAGCCTGATCCAAACATTCAGATGAATCCTTCCCAACCATGAACATAGCAGGGTATATTAATACATCAGAGTCCAATTACTGTATTTCCAATAGCTTAACACAACAATCATGAATATCAATTTAGTTAACTTAGTTTATTTTCCTGTTTTTGCCAAAGTGTGGAAAATCTCAGATAACAAAATATTTTTCTTTCCGAAGATACATTGAGCTGAATATTAGGATAAAAATGTTTCATTCAGATTTGAGAAACAGAAACAAAAACCACATTTCCCATTTTCTCTTATTCAACACTCCACATTCTCTATTTTTATTTTTACATACACAGTTTGCAACTGGAGATTTTGAAATCCTGAACTTTACACTTTAAATTTAAGAAGCTACAGAAAATAGAGGGTGCAAAGTCTAGATAACTTTTTGATACCCCAAAATGTGAATGGGATTTTGAAACCAGAGGGCAAATTGCAAATGGGATTTCAAAACCAGAGGGCAAAGTATAGACTCTGAAACTAGAAGATGTGAAGCGAAATTAATTAGAAGGATGGTTGCTGTAATATATTCTATAGATTTCCATTTCTCTAAGTCTATAAAAAATTAATCATGCACATAAAAGAATGTGGTGAAAGGATTACCGATGCCTCTAAAGGTTCTCAAAGCCAAAAGCTCTATTTCCTTCTTTCTTTGGCTCTCAAAAGTCAAACCCACTCTATCCTAAATATGACACTAGAATTGAGCCTGAGTGATGCATAGCACATCACAATATAGATATTATTTCTCTGAAATACATATAAGATATATGAAGAATAAACCATTAAATACATTATTAGTTTCAACTGAAGTCAATATTAGTTTTTTTTATTCAGTATCATATCACTTAAAAAATAAGTAATAAAAATTGGAATTGCTTCGGTCACATGAGCAAATCCAACTTATTTATACCATTTCACACTTGAAAGATATAGCTATACTTAATTGATTGAATTTTCCTTTACCTTATTAATGGAAGGACCAATTCGAACAAAAAATAATATAGTTTAGGGACTCAATTAGCCATAAAAAGTTTAGCGACTAGATTACACAAATTGAAAAAGTTCATGAACTACCGGTGCCTTTATCCCTTAATCAAATTACCATTTCCATTATGGCATCCATAAGCAGTACTTCTTTTGAGGCAATATCTCATACAAGGATGAAACAATTAATGCAATATGGAAAAGAACACTCGGAGGAATAGGAGGAAGGACCTCTCCAGCTTTAACAGTGATCACATGTGGCGTAAATCCCATCCCACCAGTTCCTGCAGAGGTGGTAGTATTAGCTCCTTTCTCTCCATTATACCACCATGCCAATCAAAATAAAGAGGACATTCACACAATGATTTTCATGTGCTTTCACTATTGAAAAATGATATAACCACTAGTGAAACCAGTTTCATAATTGTCTCCAAGGAAGAAAAGGTAAATAGACAGGGAAGATCAGGGAAGTCCACTCCCTGTCTCATGCAAGATCAAGCAGCAAACTTGTCGAAAAAATGTCTCTCTTATTAGGATATTCTTGGCTCATAAAGGATCAAAGAGTATAATTCTTTCATTTTGTTGATAGATTGAACAATTAATTGGTGAATTCTTCAGTAAAGGCAGTTCAACACTCGTTTGAGCAGAGGAGATCTATATCAGCTTTAAACACCAGATGCCTAAAGGTCACCTGGCTATAGACTAAGTATTAACTGTTGTGTCATCGATTGCCATATTGGCAACCCTAATGGCAATGGCATCCAGAAGCGAATGTTCACCAATCCAAACACCAAATAAGTCAAAGCTTCTTAAAAATCAAAATAGGCAACAAGGATGAAGAAGTACTGTAGTAACCCATCCTATGACATCCAGTTAAGCAGCTGACACCAGTGGACAAATTTTGGAGCTTCTATTTCTTCTTTTTTTCCCTTTTTTTTTTTTTTGCCCACACTATGTTAGCCCACTCCTTATGAGCCGTTAGATAAAGTGGGTGCCACAAAGGTCCCATATCATCTAACGGTTCGTGCTAGCGGAACTAACCTATGCCAATAGTACCTGATAATTTTCCCAAATTTCGGCCTTATCCCTCACATTGACAAAATCTGCACAAGATTACCTTCTTGCCCATTGGGGAGTCGATGAGAAATGATAAATAAGCCCATCTCCTAAAAAGTCCCATTATTAACAAAAGTAATGCACACGAGTCTACAGTTCTGCCATCATTTTTAGTATGCTGAAATGTAAAATGAATTTTTCAAAAAATGGAGAAGCGGAGAAAAAGGGAACATATACATTGTCTGCCGAAGAAAAATAATTTTTTTACGGGAAGAAAAGAATAAACAAAACCCTCAGAACTGCGTCCAGGTTATGCAGGAAGGAGAATCAATTAAACTAATACAAAACCGGAGGAGAAATCCCACCAAAGCGGCTACTGGCAAAGAGCACTCAGAACACAAAAAGGGCACAATGGTAATTCAAACACTAAAGAATCTAAGCAGGACCGAACATAACGCTACAGGCAAACTCAAAATAGCAGGACAACCATGTCCGCAATAGCAGAATAGAATACGTCGAGGAGACAGCAAAGGCCCCCGTCCGAGGGGAGAGAGGCCAGGACAAATAAAGAATTCCAACATGCAAAACAATATGCAGATAGGCAAAAGCAAGAGATCCAGTCAAAAGCACCTGCTGCTTTAACATTATAAAAGCCAAAAAATTCAAACTTGGATATGTCGGAGAAAGTTACCCGGAGCTTCCGATCGCCGCTTCTTGTTGCTCGATCCAGGAGGCCTGCCCCTTTTCTTCGACAGACTAGCCGACCCGGAATCTCCAGACTGAGGGGCAGCAAAAGTCGGGGAGCCACCGTGCGACGGCGGAGCAGGTGGGGACCCGAATCCTCCTCCGCCGGCGGGCGACAGAGCCGCGTGGCCCGCACTCCCAGAGTTGAGCGCCAACGCGATCGACCCTTCCGGCCCGTACTTCCTCGGCCTCCCTCTCTTCTTCTTCGCCGCCGGCTCTCCCACCACGTTCATGTTCAGCCTGTCCGCCCCGCCGCCGATCTCGCCGTTGACGGCGGCCGGAGCGGGCGCCGCGGCCGGCTTGTAGGGGACCACCGGCCCGTCGCCGCAGCCGAAGGCCAAGCGCAAGTTATCCATCACCGGCGGCGACGGCACCGGGGGATGCTGCAGGCTTGCACTGAAGGCGTCTCCCGACATTTCTCCGATTCGTCTCCCCGATTCTTCCCACTAAAACGCCATCAAACCTGCAAGAAAAACCAAAGCACGCACGAGATCGGCGACGGAGAACTTCCAGCAAGGTAAATTCACTGACCTCAAAACCCTAATCATGGAGTACGAATCGCTTGAAAAAGCCCGAGAAATTTGAAGTAGGATTAGCAACTCCGCTTCGCGAGACAATGGCTCGAAACCAGCCCACAGAATTAACTAAACTAATCGAGATTACAGCGATTTTACCCCCGAAATTAAGCATAACCCAGCTCCAAATGGGAGCTAATTCCTCGAATTTCCGGCACGAATTTATCGAAGAAAAACCCTAATCACCAGCAAACTAGAGAGAGAAAGAGAGAGAGAAATCGGAGACTGAGTCAATTTTCACTTCCACACCGAGTCGAAACAGATTTTCCCAGATCATCAACAAAAACCAGTGTTTAAACCGACGGAAGTAAACTCGGAGAGGAAGATTCCGAGAGAGAGTAAATTCTCCCTTTTTTCCCGAGAAAAAAAAAACCGCTTTTTTTCCGGGAAAATCGACCGAGATAAATATGTAGGAGGTAGCCAAAAAAATTTGCAAAAAAAAAAAAAAAACTACCATGCGCTCACCATAAATTGGAGGGAAAAGTTGCAGGGACCCAGAAATTGAGAGAAAAGGCAAGAGATGGAGATGGAAGACGGAGGTGCAGTGCAAGCGGGAGTGAATTTTTTTTTTTTTTTTTTAAGGGTCCGAGACGAATGCTACTGAGAATTTGAATTCCAGCTCCAGCTATTCACGAAGGCAATCAATTTATTTCGGATATTGCTTTTCTTTTTCTTTTTTAACTTTTTCCGGGTGGGCCGCTTTTTCTTCTCTCGAAATAAAATCTGGTTTTGCAGAAACGCAGAGCCTACCGCAAAGGTACGGCGCGTCAGGATTAGGTTTTTTTTTACGTTATAAAGTTCCCATCTCATTTTATTTTCGCGATTATATGCATTTTAGCTACCTTTAGTCAAAAAAAAATTCATGAAATTCCCGTCACGTATGGGAATCATTTCTATTCGGTGGAAAATAAGAATTTACATGTCACATAATATTGACACGCAAATTCGCATATGATTTTCTATGTAATGTTTGGAATATATTGGAAAAAAAATAAAAAGGTAATTTTTCATTCAAATCTAAAGGAAAAGAAACCGGGCCTAACTTCTTCTTCTTTTTTTGTCGAAAACCAGGACTAACTTAGCTATTGCAAAATAATCTAAGTTTTTTGGAATATAGTCAATATAATATAAAGTCTACCTATAATTCATTTGAAAAAAAAAATTAAAAAAGAAGAAAAAAGCTGGTTGAAAGGGGTGCGCCTGCAACAGGACAATGAGGAAATTATTTTGCGCTGAACTTTTTAAATCCCCTTGATTGTTGACCAGCTCTAATCCCCAGCGGTGTCCTCTGTACACTCGTCATAATTCAGGCCACGTGTCGATATAAATCTGGACGAGTGGAGTTTGCAAATGGATTTTGAGAAGCAAGGGAATTTCCAATAACTTATTTAATTGTTTATTCTAAAAATTATGATTAATATCATAAAAAAATCTTAAATTATATGCAGCAAAAAAAAAAAAAAACCGATACCGTCCGTTTTTTAACCACAACACCAACATCCCAAACTTTTTTCGTGTCGGCAGCATTTTTCTTGAAAATTACAATACTTCGAACAACGTAATTTTTAATGATAAAAAAAAAATCATAAGATAAGAGAAATCAGATTTGGAGGATTTATGGCTGCACCGGTAATTAGGTAAGGGGGTAGTTGGTCCATAAAAGCGATTCGACATTTGTAGAAACTGGGAAATTGCAAACGCGCTCTGCATGCGAATCTCTACTGCCGTTTTTCTTTTCATTTTCTTTTTTTCATTTTCTTGTCCCTCTTTCATTTCGATTTCCATTTTTCCCACTTTTTTTGGATTTTCTATTTTCATTTAATTTAAAGATACATGTTTTATGAAAAATAAATGGTTTAAAAAATTATTTTTTAAAATGATTGCTTAGATTGTCTAAAATAATTAGTAGATGAAAAAATAAGTAATGTGAATAATATTTTTTGTATAATTTTTTATATTGGTTAAAATATTTAGCCAAACATTAATTTATGTTTAAACATTTTCATTAGCAATTAATATATTTTTCATTCATTTATTTTCTATAAGCGATGTAAGTAATCATTTTTAAAATATATATTTCAAATCATTTATCTTTTTATGAAACAAATGCACCGTCTGCATCTTTTGCCCGACATCTCTAAGGGGAACATTTTTTTTTTTTTTAGTGTTGTAATAGCAAACATCTATATATATAGTGAATATGCTTGATCATTGAGTTAAGGCACGCACGATAATCATTCTACTTTTTATCATAACTTTTTTTTTTATTCTCCATAATAGATTTGGCAAAAAAATCTGTTTAATAACATAATTTTTTTTATTATTTCCGAAACAATTTTTTAGTCCATAAATAGCTTTAGAAAAAATGATTAGTAAAAAATTTTTAACTTCTTTATTGTTGGAATTGAAATGAAAAATAAAAAAAATTATTTATTGCTCGTCCTTACTATTAGTTGGCTAGCCACCCACTGCCACCTATCGTCTGCCAACACCAGTCATCGTCCGCTACCACCGTCCATTGTTGCTGATCACCCCGGCTATCCACCAATTGACATCCCTTTGATCGCTAACAGTTGCCATCGCCCAAGAGGGAATAATTGATGTTAAAAATAGAAATTTCGTATTATTATCAAATACGTATTTTTGCTTAGAAATTCGTTCGGAGAATCTATTTTTGGAATGTAAATTGATTTATGGAACATAATAATTATCATTCACGCCCTTATACAACGGCAATATGAGTATTGGTCCCTTTATTGAAATAATAAATGTAAAGATTTTTATTAAACATTTTTGTCTAGCGTATTGACGTGTGATTTATCAAATACCTTGTTTTTCTCTTTCATTTACAACGATTTATGCAGTAAAAAATTCCCAATGTGATACCTCATTAAACATTAATCCAGAATTAAGATTTTTGTCTAGCAAAAAATTATAAATTAGTATCATTATGAGATATTTACCCCAAACAGACTTTCATCTCATAAAAAATCTCAAATCAATAGCCAAGCCTAAATCTAACTTCCATTAACATTTATTAAAAATACAAAGCAGACGACCGCCGGACAAATTTGATGTGAGCAATGATAGATTCAACGTGAAAAATCCACGTCAACAATGGATCTTAATGGGATAACGCAAAGTAGATTTAGATCAGTCCTAGTTGCCATGTGAAAGTTTGTAAAAGTCTATATGGTAATCATCTTATTTTTCTATTTTTCTGTTTTTTTTTTGTTTTCGTATATAGAAAATGAATAGAAATTCATTTAATAATATCTCATAATTTTTCTATTCTATATAATAGAAAAATGGCCAAGAAATAAATTTAGAATAGAAACAAAAATGTTCTCCGTTCTCAAGAACAGACATGAAAGAAACTATTTCTAAATAAAAATTATTTCCATAAACAAAAAGATTACCAAACTCACCATAAATGTATTGGAAGATAATTGTTTGAGATATTGTATTAGACAAAAAAAAAAATTAGTATAAATATATCCTGGGTACTGGATGACGGGATTAAAAAAATATAAGTGAATAAAGAAAATTAGTTTTGGGTTAGCCACACCGACATTAAAAGACGAAAGGAGCAAGACTTTTATCAAGTGGATGGCCGAAGAGCGAGCACGATTTTTCAACACCTGCGTGAGGAAATCTGGAATCTTTTTTATTAACAAGAAATGACAAGAGCGTCGGACAAAAATCCACTCCGGATCACCACTTTTTAGACCTCCATAATTGATCTTTCATCATTATATAATTGAAGACCAAAAAGCAGAAAAAAGCAACGACTTAATCCACAATCCATCCCCCCCTCCCTACCCTGCAATTATCACTCAAACAAATTAATAAAAAAATTATAAATTTATCATGCATACATCGATTCAATAATAAATATTTCAACTTATTTGATACAATCATAAATTTTTTAACAATATATCAATTGAGTCGAAAATCATAAACGTAGATGACAATCATCCTATATGGTGCGATCATCCATCGGTGTAGATATTGATAGTTTTTTATAACTTCTTTTTTCAAAATTGAATTTTAATTTTACTTTTTTCTTTTTTCTCTTACCTTTTTTTTTTCATTGTGGCGACCCTAGTATTTGTACACTATACAATCGCTTCACGCAATTAATGTTTTCTCGTCCAATACTTTCCCGGATGCATTATTTTGCGGTCCATAGAATCGGAGGCGCCATGAATTTGTGTTCGATGCTTTTGAGCCTACTAAACGGGGCCGCATCTTTTGCATTTCGATTGTGATAACACGAGATCAATGGAGCCATCCCCGACGGACGAAAGCTTTCCAGATGAATACGTGAAAAGGACACCGTGAAATCGTCGTTGCATCAAGATATTTGATATGGTCTGGCGGACAAATGTAATCATAACTCAAGAATACAGGCGCAAAGGCTGAGGAATTCGAGATGTTGCTCGAGCAGAAATGGCCAGACGTGTGTTTTTCTTTCTCAAGTATAAATTCTTTCTAAATTGTAATATGGTAGGCGATTTATTTATTTATTTTTCATTAATAAATTACCTCATCACTGTTATGCTAGGATGGGTTTTGTTTAGCTTTTTTCAAAAGGTGCCTTGAGAAAATGTTAGGATGTTTGATAAGACTTCTCAAGGCTAATCTTAAGAAGGCTGAAAGTTCACTTCTAGTACGGACCGTTAGTGAGATTTTAGTATTTAAGAAATGCTGAAATTAGGATTAAATGTTCTCTTCTTCTTCTTTTTTTTCAAAACTACTCTCGCTAATTTTTTGGTTTTCTAGTTTTACCCCTTCTTATTATTATACATCTTTCTTGCTCGAGGGCGGTTAGCAAGAGTTGTGCAACCTTCGATGAGGGCCCGATGAGGCCAATTGGTTAGCGAGGGTTGCCCAAAGTTGTGGGACCTCAGGTGGCCCTCCCTTGGGGTCGCACAATTGTCACCGAGGCCCCCAAGGTCGGTCGATCTCAATTAACGGCCGCTAGTGCCAGATATGGTTTATTGGCGGCCCGAGCTCTTCGCCGACTCCGACAAAGGGTTTGAGCGTTATTTTAATTAAAAACATTAAAAAAAATGCAACCAAAGCCTCATGCAAAAGGTTTTTTTTTTTTTTTGCCAAACACTACTTGAATTCAAAATGACTTTGAAAAGAGCTTTTACCAAATATAATTTGTAATTTCCCAAAGAGCTTTTACTTTCAGTGTTTGCATTATACTTAAGGCCCATTTCCAAAATTAAATCAAATCTACCCTTAATTTTATGTTATCAATAAATATTTTTGTGACTTTCTAAACTGTCGAGGCTTAAAAAAATATGTAGATTTGCACATTCTCTCGTTGCTAACTCGGTCGATAAATCATTCACCGCAAACGATTGCAAGTTCAAATTTAGTAAGACTCTGCCATATCGAGCCTAATTTCCTTTAGAAAAGAAATCAACTTTAGTCCCGTCCTAATTCTGACCCGATGGTTTGATCCCGTTAGCTCTCCCATCCAATGTCGTTATTTTCTGACCAAAACAAAAGCAGATGCCGTCGTTAAATATCTGACACGTCAATTTCAGGCGTACATCTCTTTCCCTCTCTTCACGTGTCTGTTTTCTTTTTCTTGTCCTTTGTGATGAAGGAGATGAACGGCGAAGAAGAGAGCCTCAGCGGCTCTTCCGGTGAAATCTGTCGGGGAACAATGCGACTAACATAAAGACCACGAAGTCCCCCAACCGTTTCCTTGTTTTATTCGCCCTGGACCTTCCCATTATTTTTTTTGGAAGAAGACCATCAAAAATTCTAGATTTTGCCCAAAGTAACAAATTTACCGTAATTTTTTTTGTAACGTGAAAAACCCAAAAATTTTCAAACCATGACACATCTATTTCATCAAAGGCATTTTTGTTTTATTTTTTCTATTTATCATTTTCCTTTTTCTTTTTATTCTTCTTCCCTCCGCTAGCCATAGTGAAGCCGACGTTTGACTAGGGCTGCCCTCATCGACGTCGGGCGAGGGCCTCCCTTGCTTGACACTGACGAGGGCCGCCCTCACCTACGTTGGGCAAGGGGTGCCCTCGCCGGCATTGAGCGAGGGCCTCCCTTACCAAATCAGGGCCAGGGCGCGAGGGGTGTCCCTTGTCTAACACCAGTGAGGGCAGCCCTCATCGGACGCCGACTTCCCTCTGCCGACTCCATCATAGCCGATGAAGGGAAGAGAGAAGGAAAAAAAAAAGAATTTTTTTTAAAAAGTAAAAAGACTAAAATACCCTATAGTTTAGGGTAAATGTGTCACACCACAAAAGTTCATGATTTTTGGTATCACAAAAAAAGTTTGAGATAAATGTGTCATAGTTAGCAAAGTTCAAGGTTTTTCACGTAAAAAAAAAAAAAGTTAACAATAAATCTGTAATTTTGGGTAAAGTTTGGGATTTTTTGTGATTTTTTCCCTATTTTTTTCCTCTATTTTTTCTGCGTCCAAGCTGCTTGTCCTCCACGCCGTGGACATGGGCTACGCTTTCTCCAAGCGGGCCGAGGCCGAGGCCGGCATCTACCGCCCTTCCCCCTCCATCTTTACCATCTGTGACATCAACTCCGTCGACCAGACATGGCTCCTGGTCGACAAGAACGACAGGGATGATGAGAAGGACGACGCTCCCCGCCCCACTTTGGACCACCATGCCCTCGATGGCAAGCCTTCGCGCAAGTCCGGCCTAATATTTAACAGTAATTTTGGAGGGAGGGTTGACTGGGTCAAATTTATACAGTGTAAAAGTTGATGATTCTTTTAGAAAATAAGAAAATTTCTAGCAGACTTGGAACCCAACAGAAATTATTATTTTTAAGCAAATGGGGACTATGTATATGTTGTTGAATAAGGTAATTGACAAGTTTATTAAATAATTCTAGGCCCCAAGGTGTGAACAGTGTATTGATCTGTGCACCTTATATGTAAGTCAAAGTAAAATCATGCATGATGCCAACCTCTATCCATGGGAAGGTTCCAGTTTACTTGTCCAATTTATTAATGTAAGATTCCATATAATTATCCATTAGACAGCTGAAATATATATATTTTTTCCATTGATCATTGCAGCTATTATAACTAATTTAATGAATGATTTTTCTCGAATTCCACTTCTAACTAACGAAACTATGCTAACTTAAAAGATGAAGTACTCTAAACTCTCGGGCCCATGGAGCTTGACTTAGCATTCCATGCAAATGAACCCTCTACTCTTAGCGAATTCAATTCTTTCACTTCAATGGAGCGACCTTCTCATTTGAGTTTGATGCTCATCAAGTCTTACGTCAGTAAATATATTTGGAATGGCCCAATATTTGAATGTACGCCAACGACGAGATGCTCTCTTTAAATCATTTTGAGCAAGCCTGTTTACATCACCCTCCACACATGATGCTAGCTGGAGATTGGGAGTAATGTTGGGGTCATCCTACACAAAGACAAGGCCAAATCTACACCGCAAATGAACCGGGCTTCACCGAAAAACCCACAATCAATAGGGCCTCAAAATCACTTGAAGTAAGTGCCTGGACTGATTGACAATTCTTGGAAGTGTCAGTTTAATTCCCAATTCCTAAAAGTAAAACCGGTGTCTTGGTTGTCCGGTTTTCAGTTTCAAGGGAGAACCGGACTAGATCAAACCAATTACATAATTTTTTTATTTCTTTAAAAAAACTAATAAAATGTAAGCTAAATACTATCTCGTCTAATAGCAATATAAGTTGCGGTACAATGATTCTTCACTTGTTGTTGCTTCCTTTTTTAAGACTCATCACTATCTCTTGTTATACATGAACAATCTTTAATGGGTTTGCTGTACAAATAAACATATAGATCTAGTCTCTTCCCCCTTATGTTAGTGCACTTGGGTCATTGTTGTTTATAAATCTAGTTTTAAATTTTTAATTATCGTAGAAGATATATGAGCATGCAGTTAGGGTTCTTTTACTCGGATTTTTTTAATTAAAAAAAAAGCGTGGGGAGCACAATTCAAACTTCAAAATAGATGGTATCAAGTAGTGAGGAAATAGAAGTGATCGGTTCCATTGGATAGAACTGGAAATCAGTCACCTTTAGGCGAACCACCAAGGGATTAAGACGGATGCTAGACGTATCAAGATTAATATGTTAAATTGGGTAATAAAATGATGTCATGGATTGATATCTATTTGCGTTCAAACGGATCGCTACCTTAAATGACCACAATGCCCCGGTCACTCGACATCCCTAGCGATGTACAGCGGGGCTGAACTCTACCGGCGCTCCCCCAGGCCGACGTGGCGTACTGCTCAAATTACGAAATCGCCCCCGCAGCTCCGAATCTCGGTTTTGAATTTCAAAACTTCGGTGCCGTTGCGCCTCGCTCGATCCCCTTTTGGAGCCTCTTCCCTTCCAACGGTTTATTTAATCGCCCTGCCATTACATCCTCCGCCTTCGATTCGTCACGCCAATTCCTCTTCACGCACTCGCAGACACACAGAGAGAGAGAGAGAGAGAGAGAGAGAGAGAGAGAATGGAGAGACCGGCGACGGTGGCGGTGTCGGCGATGGAGGCGTTCGAGAAGCTGGAGAAGGTCGGGGAAGGGACGTACGGGAAGGTGTACAGGGCCCGGGAGAAGGCGACGGGCAAGATCGTGGCCCTCAAGAAGACCCGCCTTCACGAGGACGAGGAGGGCGTCCCTCCCACCACCCTCCGCGAGATCTCCATCCTCCGCATGCTCTCCCGCGACCCTCACATCGTCAGGTCCGTTCGCTCCAGATCTCTCGCCCCCCTCTCTTTCCTTCCTCTCGGTTGGAACCCCGTTTTCGTCCGCCGGAATCCATCCTCGCGCGTCTCGGATCTTCGATCTGCGTATTCGTAGCCTTGATTACGCGACGCCTGTGCTCGTTTTGTTGTTTGTTGATATGTTGTTCGATCCTGTCGTTGCCGTTTCTAGGGTTGGGACACCTTTCTGTGCCGTTTCTAGGGTTTTGTGCGTAATCTGCGTTTTCTGTAGGGATTCGACCTAGGGTTTGAGACATTTAAGCTAGTCAGTGATTACCGATGTACGGTGCGCTATTGCAGTGCTATATACAGCTTGATTGGTGGTCGGTCAGGGGAGTTTTTGGACTCTTCTTCTCTGTTTCTGCCTGGCTTTATTGAGGGGGTTTATGGTTGAATCCACAGGTTGATGGATGTCAAGCAAGGTCAGAACAAAGAAGGCAAGACGGTACTTTACCTGGTGTTTGAGTACATGGAAACTGATTTGAAGAAGTACATCCGCGGTTTCCGCAGCTCTGGAGAGAGCATCCCTGTCAACAATGTTAAGGTTGGTGCTTGCATTTGTTTCAAACTTAAAGAGGTTTTGGCGAAATCGTCTTTGGACTAATGGCGAGTTCTGATTTCATCAGAGTTTGATGTACCAACTCTGCAAGGGCGTGGCTTTCTGCCATGGGCATGGGGTCTTGCATAGGTAGGAGAATCAGTCATTTCCATCCAAATGATCATCCTTTTTCAATATAAAAAAATGAGTCATTTATCATTCTTGCAATGGATTCTTATTATAGGGACCTTAAGCCTCACAATCTCCTCATGGACAAAAAGACGATGACTCTTAAAATAGCAGATCTTGGACTTGCCAGAGCTTTCACTGTCCCAATCAAAAAATACACTCATGAGGTAAACTGACCACCTCCTCTCTTTTTATCTTGACTTCAAGTCACCTCTGCTTTTAGCATTAGCTAATGTGAGTGCTTCTTGTTGTTACAGATACTGACTCTTTGGTATAGAGCTCCTGAAGTTCTTTTGGGGGCTACTCACTATTCAACCGCGGTTGACATGTGGTCTGTCGGCTGTATATTTGGTACCGATTCTCTTCTCCGTTTGTGTGCTTCTTTGGGCAATTTAATGTGTTTGTCTATGAATTGTTTTAGCGATTATTCATTGTTTGTTGATGACTTGAATTGCAGCTGAGTTAGTCACCAAGCAAGCACTCTTCCCTGGAGATTCTGAACTGCAGCAGCTCCTACACATTTTCAGGTTAGCTAGGACATCCATCTCTAGTTGTGCCTTTTGTAAGCTGTTTAACATGACTTCCCTCTCTTAGCCAAAAGGGAAAAGAACATTGTTCGTCTCTCATGGGCACATGCTTGTGATTGTGTGCAGACTGTTGGGTACTCCGAATGAAAAGATGTGGCCAGGGGTTAGCAGTTTGATGAACTGGCATGAGTATCCACAGTGGAAACCTCAAAGCCTGTCCACCGCGGTTCCCAATCTGGAGAAGGATGGGTTGGATCTGCTTTCTGTAAGTTGACACTAACTTATGAGTTCAACTAGTGAAATAATCAATGTCAGTTCGCTGATAAACTGAAATTTGATCATTTCTGCAGCAAATGCTGCATTATGAGCCCTCGAGGAGGATTTCTGCGAAGGCGGCCATGGAGCATCCTTACTTCAATGACGTCAACAAGACTTGCCTATGAGACTGCGCAAAGTGTGTAGATTAGGAACTGGGATTTGGAATTTTAGCGAACTGAAAAGATATGTACTGAAAACTAATTGCTTGCCTCAAGCATGACCTTTTGTGCACCATGTGCTTCTGTCAATATCTTTTCTAGGATGATATGGTTAATGCATCCTCACGCTTATATATCTCAATTTGTGTCAATTGATGTTTCAAGCATGTTATACGAACCGACCCTTCTGTTGAAAGATACCAGCTGCAAGTATTTTTCACCCTGTCGGCAGATTAGAAGTTCAATCCTTTGGCCAGATAGAAGTTCTGCTTTGATATGAATAAGTCAAAATATTCAGCAATTTATCCATTATTGAGTAAGCCAAAATATTCAGCAATTTAGCCAAAAAACAAATAAAACATTTTTTTATCAAATACGGGCGTGCGCAAAATAAAAGAGTGAAGGGACAAAGAATTGTGGAGTCCAACTCAATCATACTGGTGCCATAATATACCAAATTATGGAGTCCGAATTGTGGACAAAGGATTGTGGGGTCCGAATCCTTTTTGGGAGCTATAATATACCATACTAGTCGAAAGCTTGATTACAAGAGTCGGAAGATTTGGAGTCCAACTCAATCATGCTGGTGCCTAATATACCTAATTATTCACTCTGATACCAAATTATTTGATTACAGAATGATTGCATGAGGCTAGATTGAGTGTTTGCTTTGGATGTTTGTGAGGATCCCTTTCACTTAGACAAGAGATTGTCTTGGATATATACCAATTAAGCTTATTTAGTTGTTTAGAATTTGCATGGTAGCGTTCCAATTTTTCTGTTCCTTAGTTTCTCAGAGTAGGAAAAAAAACAGAAATTCATTTGGTAAAATTAGTTAATATTTTTATTTTGGAGAATAAAAAAGTGATAAGGAAATAAATTTGGAACTAAAACAAGAAATAGAAAAAATAGTTTTTTGTTTCCATGAACAATTTCTCTAAATAAGTCATTTTTTTTTTTTTTTTTCTTCTTCTTCCTCTTCTAATTGGTCATAGAGACTCAGTGACCACCGTCACCCGACGATTGGCTAGAGGAGAAAGAAGAAGAAAAGAAAAAAAAAAATCTCAAAAAAATTACTAAAAAATTGAGAAAAAAATTATACATCACAAAAAAAAAAAAAAATTTGTGAGTCCAAATGCATTCCTGTTCCTTTTTTATTTTATTATTGAAATGAAAATTTTATACAATTACCAACATATTATTTTATTAAGAAACTGTTCTAGGGAATAAAAATAGAAAAAAATATTTATGAAAAGAAATTGTTTCCAAAAAATAGAAATATTATCGAATATACCCTTGAACGGCTCATTTTTGGATCGTTATCCCTTTCGGTTGTCTACTTGAGCTCCTGCAGTTGCTCGGACATTGGCCAGATTGGGTCGAACTGTTCTGCACAAATGCTTGACCGCTCTGCCTATAACTATAAGTCTGATTACTTGTTACCTTTCAAAAATTCACAAACCTGTATCTCTAATATTTGAAATAAATAACAAATATATTCTGAGATGACTACGGAATCATTAAAATTAATTTGGGGTCAACGGTTATTTTGCCATCCTCATAAATCAAGTAAAGCGTAAAAAAAGAGTTGGACATACTAGTACTAGTCTTGTCTATATTATGCGTATCTGCCGTATATGCTAATTGTTATGTAGTGGACAGCTAAATAGAAAAACTAATATACACATTTTGTATCTTTTCTATGAGCAACCGATTCTAAAGGGACCAATCACTTGATCTGATTTCTTCCGATCTGATCCGGCCGTTAGTCAATAGACAAATAAGAAATAACGTTCCCAAAACGGCCTAGTATCAAATTCTTTATTTAATAGATACAAATCTTCCACAACAGGATATTTCCTTTTCCTTTTTTTTTTTCTTTTTTTTTCCATATAGGCTCCGAGAAAATATAAAAAGGAAATTCCCCGAACAGGTTTCAAATTAATGGGGGCTTAAATTTAATAAATGCCTGAAGATTTCATACTTTCTGAGAGTTTCTGTTGACTCTAATGATGCTAAACATCTAACACGAGAGCCTCGAAATTACTGGGAAAAAAAAAAAAAAAAAAAAATTCGCCGCGGCCGTTCGTTTGATCGGCGATCTGCGGTGCGGGGATTCGAATCATCGGGAGGATATTTTCGGTAATTCCGCCGCGCGAGGTGAGTCCAGGTGTCGAGTTTTGCCGAGTCAATTGGCGCTGTTCGAGAAACTCTAAAATCGCTTACCTCAGCTCGGCTCACCTCAGTCCCCTCCCCTCCTCTCTCTCTCTCTCTCTCTAGCCATGGCGACCGAAATCTCTCTCCGCCTCGCCGGAAATTAGACCGCAATCGGAACTCGCGTCCTATTCAAAACCTCGCCCCTCCGCGCCGGGTTCCGTCGCGGTCGCATTCCGGACCGCCGAGGGAAATCCTTTCCGCGGCGCCGCCTCGCCTTTTTGCCTCTCGTCCCCCGCTCCTCCTCCTCCTCCTCCTCCTTTCTCCGGCGCGCGAGGGCTCTGAGTTCTTCGGGCTTCGCCGGCGAGGGGGTTCAGGTTCCGGCAGGTCGCTTTTCGTGTCTTTCTGTTTCAGTTGTTAATTTGCGCGAATGTTGTGGGAGCTGTAGCTAGACATGGTTTGGTAGGTGAAGGAATTGCCCCGAGTGTGCGAAGAATGTTGATCCGATTTATCTCGTTGTCCGGGCACTTATGGTGCTTTTTTTTTTTTTTTGGGGGGGGGGGGGAGAGGGGGTTTGGAGCACTGTTTTTTTAGTTCTGTTTGAAGAAACGCGAGAGAGTACATGAATGACTGCTGTTAGGAGGTATTATTTTTCCTGATAATGACTAGCCTTAGATGCGTGGTTTGGTTTTAGAATGTTACTGTGTTCATGAGGAGTTTGATTGCTGAGTATACGGGTTAGATGGTGATAGTTGGACATACGTCAGACATCCATGTATGGTTCCTTGCCCAGGAGTGCTAATGGGTAGATTCATTTCGACTTTTATTGTGGACTTGATTAAGCTCCAGCATAAATTTCTCAGACTTGTTGTCTAATTAAACCTTTATAGTGTACTGTACAATATGTCTTAAACGGAAAGTAGTGTATAACCCTTTGCAAAAGGTGTAATTTGAATGCTGCTTAGAGATGGTAAAGGAGGAATTTGATTTGGTTTGATTTGACTGATATCTGTGTAAATTTTTTATTTATTGTGCTTCTCTTCTTGCAAATTTACTTATTTTCCTTCCTCGTGATAAATTTGAAGTGTCTGTGACATTTAAGTCACCTATTGTGCGCATAAACCCAAATTTGTATTTTGTTTTTTGTTGATGAGGTTAGTTGTGTGGCATAAGAACACACCTTACATAATAGACTGTGGAGTATAATCAAAACAGAGAGATGGATGTCACTGAGAAGCCAGCAGAGAGATTGCCAGATGAGTCTGTTGCCACCCTTGTTGATGCCAGCATAGAACAGCAAGAGCCATCCCTTCTGAGCGAGGAAAAAGAGGATAAAAACCATAGCACGAATGGTCAATTGGTTGCTCTGCAGACTGACAATGACAAGACTCTTACATTACCGAGTGATGTTCCCATGAAAGAAAGTCATGAAATGCCTGAGAAAGCCAATGATGGAGTTGCTGCTGCTAATGGTGCTAAGGAAAATGTCGGTGCTCGAGATGAAAACCAGGAAAATAAGAACGAGGGCATGACGCGTGACCAAGACCGGAATCAGTCAGAAATTTCCCAAAAACTTCATCATGAGGAAGTAGCAACTCCAAAAGCTGCGGAAGTAGTAACTCCAAAGGCTGAGGTGGAGAGCATGAGAAATTCCAACAATTGGTTGATTGATCCCAAGGTAACTCAGGTCAAACCAGAAAGAGCTAATAAACCTACTTGTTTTTAGTCTAAACAAAGAGAGCCCTTTTTATTTACTTCATGAAAATTACAGATGGGGATGGCGGATGAATCTGGGACTGTGGAGGAGCAAGCGGCATTTATGAAGGAACTGGAAAGGTTTCACAAGGACAAGGCCTTGGAATTTAAACCACCTAAGTTTTATGGAGAGCCACTGAATTGTCTGAAGTTAGTACATTTGGTCTTTTCTTGAAGCGACTGTATAGGTTTGCTTTTCTGTGTGCCTAATAGCTGTATCCTTTTTCTTGGAGTAGGTTATGGAGAGCTGTCATTAAACTTGGTGGCTATGACGTGGTGCGTAAGTTCTCCTGTATTTTGGTGTTTCTGTTTTATGTTGGTACATTCTTTTAAGTTCTCCTGTGTTGAGCTTTGTATCTGTTTACCTTTGTCTTTGGATTCTTGTGTGTGAACAATAATACGAGGCTGAAGAAGTGCAAACATGAAGATCAAAATTCTAGTGGGAGGGCTCTTGCATGATTTAGTTGAGAATGGATATGGATGTGGATGTACAGTCGATCCTTTTGCTAGTGGCACGAAATCATGATTCTGACTAGATCAGCTTTAACAGCGAATGACACACAAAGTGCTCCAGACAGCTATATCTTTTGTATGGCTTGATTATGCTATATTTTTTTCAATGCGAAGCAAAATTTTATGGTTTTGTTGTAGATAGGTCTATGTAATCCAGGTATGATGCCCATCCAATAATTGCTGTAAATGGCATGGAAAGTAATATGGCTTAGAGTGCTATTACTTCTGCAAAACAGAATAACAGAATCTATTTGGAGAATGGGACTATGGGCTTTGTATAAAAAAGGGTATTTTATTGAAGCCCATTTCAGCGACACAAACTTCTTTCGTTTTTACACAAGAGAACCTTTTGTTTGCGTTCTTTCTTTCGGTGGTTGTCATTTGCCCATAAGGATCGCATATTTATAGGTTTTTTCTTCTTTTTGCATTTAATGCTATCAGAATGTAGTAAAATTACATATCATATAGCATTCTTGAACATTTAGTTCTTTGATAAAGCAATGCCAGGATCAAATACGGCTTGATAGTTTCTAATATAAGTTGTCTGGCAACAACTGACTTACCTGCTGCCATGGGATGGGTTTTGTAGGTGACTGGATCCAAATTGTGGCGTATAGTAGGAGAGTCTTTCCATCCCCCAAAGTAAGAGTACCATCTAAAAATTCAATGAACTGTTTCTCAGGAGATCTCATTTAGTCGATATAATCAGTTCAAGTTCAATTTGCCTCAGGTGCTTTGCATATAAGACTGTTACTGGCAGCATAAATGCCTTCTGTGCCTTTGCCATTTGATTTTAGTCAAATTTCTTGCTTACACTTCCATGTTCAAACTTGTAGTTTGCATGGCAAGACATATTGTTTCTCACACATTCATGTCCAATTTAATGATATCTCTCTCTCAGGACCTGCACGACAGTCTCTTGGACATTTCGAATTTTCTATGAGAAGGTAATGCTCTAATCAGTTTTTGGGACTTGTTTGCTTTGCAAGATGGTTTACAAAGGGAAATTAAATGACATGCTTCCAGTCCCATAATAACTGGTTGTTAGCAGAAACTTCCTATGGCGAACCGTCATTTATCCATTAAAATCAGTGTATATTTTCGGTGGACTCGCATGTATGAAAGCTATCTTTCCTTTCAAGGTGCGAGCGTGCTTTGCATGAAAAGCTAGTCATCATTGTAAAATGGGTATTCTTTTCTAGTGTTCTTCAAGCGCAAATCAATGGCTTTGGTTCTTGTAAGCTCAACTTGTATATTGGATTATTTTCATGCCACAGCAAGTTCGAGCCAGCTCCTGTCCTTAAATGTTAGTATACCAGTTAAATATCTTTCATGTGTGTCTTGATATCAACTTAGCGATTAAAATATTATAACGGACATGTTCACTTGTATCCTCATACGTCCTTAAGAGTGCTGTTTACGTTGAACAACAAAGGACAGTAGACACAATTAATTATCAAGTTTCTATAATCTATCTGATATTCTTAAAAATAGCTAATCGCCTTATGGATGAGTTGTCATAGCATCTTTATTCTTCATGATTGCCAGTCTCTACCTTCTGATGTTATATGGTTATTACAGGCTCTTTTGGAATATGAAAGGCATAAGACACAAACTGGTGCACTCCAATTACCTGCCGCACCCATCCTTCAACCTACAAGCATTGAAAAGGAGGTATAGGTTTCATGGTTGATATATGTTCCTCCATTAAATTTTAATCAATCTTGGTGATTTGGACTTTTTCGTTTGGTGTACATTTTGTTCTTTCACTTGCGTGGCTGGTAGTCAACATGGGATAGCAATAGATTTGAGAAAATCTTTATGTTATTTGAGAAGGCCATATAGCTGATAAAAAGGTACTAAGATCCAGAGTATTAGTCAGGTGCAATTTTTCAACAGTGGAGATGCTTATGTCTTCTCAAGTTTTAATTAAATGGAAGATACGGAATCTTAGTTCTTAGCAAAATCCAATTCTGCTGAGTCACCTCTTCTGAATCTTTGGTTAAAATGTTCAAGTGTCCTCTATCAATTCTTGTCCCATATTGTAAATGCCACCTATTTAGTCTAGATTGGCAGGTGATCAGCCTAATTAGCTGGAGCCTGTGTAAGATTGGTTCTCAGTAACTCTAGATCAAGAGGTTCAGTAACTCTAGATCAAGAGGTTCAACCTGATTGGACTTAAGCCCAATTCTGACATGGAGCTGTCAAAGTGGCTGTTCAGTTTCATTTCCATAAGAATGATTAGGTGGAGAGAGTTGTGTTCATGTGTAGTTTGCTGGATTAAAATGGGACTAGTTTTGCCTTCTTAACTGCATACTTGCTGGCAATGTAGAAGGCTAGAGATTTTTATATTGGGCCAAAATGCACTGTCTTTACTGTCAGAAGGTTAGTTAAACCTTTAGAAAGTGGAATAAATTAATTTGGTGTGATTAGCACTGTAAAACTCTTCGTACTGTGTGACATGCTGAGACGATGATTTTATTGGATTGGGGACTTATAATTGCTCCCTAGACACTGGCGTCCCTGCTTTTCCTGTAGTCCCCCTTCTCTTAATCTTGAGTTATTGTTTGGACACTATTGACTTCTTGCTTTTAAAGCAGAAGGCTGATCTGAAGAACACTGGTTAGCTGGAAAACTCTTCTGACAGCAATCATCTTCTTTTTCTCCTCTCTTATTCTGAAATTTCACACACAGGCAAACCAATCTTCAGGATCAAATAGGGCACGTAGGGGTGCTGCATCGCGTGCTATGAAGGGTTGGCAATCTCAGCGCTATCTTGAATATGGCGAGGTTTGCCAACCTGTTGCTATAGCTTACAGCAATTATTTCCTGCAGTATGTTTCTTTCTTTAGAATCCAGCACAGAAAGATACTTATTTGCTGTTACTCTTTATTAATGTCCTTTTATAGGACAAAAACTCTGCCCCTACAACGAAGCGTGAAAGGAATCTTAAAAGCATAGGTATACCTTCCTTAATATCTTTCCTTTTGAACGTCCATGATCATGCAAGTGTCATTATTATGATGTGTATCCCATATTAAGCAAGATATGTCTCCCTGAAGATCCCTCCTTTGAAATATATATCTGATGCCAGCATATGTTCATATTATCTATCGCGTGTGGAGACAGGTTTACCTAGAGAGAAGACAGCAACTACTTTGGAGCACGGGGAGAGAGCTGTTCATCACGAGGCAGATAAGCAGTTCCGTTTACTTTCTCTCGTTTTCTATTTCGTTCCTTTTTAATAATCCTCCTTTGCATCGTGTGCAATATTAGTCTGATGAGGTTTGTTATACTTTTTGACCTCAAAAGGAGCCTTTACTGCTGTAGATTCCTTAGGAGATAGAGGAGGAATGGAACTGATTGAGCTGAAGACCTCCTGATATGTCTGGTTTCTAAAAGCTTTTAATGACTTCCTTTTGCTAGGATTATGACGAGTGTCGTTGATGTTGGACCTCCTGCTGATTGGGTGAAGATCAGTGTTCGGGAAGCTGTATGCTTTTTCTTTCTCAGAGGCTTGTGCTAACTCTAGATTTATAATTCAGCTGAGACCAGTTCAATATATATTGAATGCCTCTCTTCTGTTTACAGAAAGATTGCTTCGAAGTATATGCTCTGGTCCCTGGCCTTTTGCGTGAAGAAGTAAGAACTCCAGGAACTCTTGTCTGATCAACCTTTTAGTTTGCCAAATTATTCTTTAGTCTTGCACTGGAACTAACTTGGGTTTGTTTGGCAATATCATATGAAAAGGTTAGTCAAGATAAGTGATAGTCACAATTACTGAGACAAGGGCACATAAAAGGAAGTAACTGTTCTTCACTGTGTCTTGTGTTGCATCATGTTTTCATTTCTTGCTCTTGTCTATAGTGATATAAGTAGGGGTGTCAATGGTTCGGTTCGGTTCAGTTTTCAAAAAAACCGAACTGAACTGAACCGTTAGGAAAAACTTCCAAACCGAACCGAATGAGACCCGAACCGAAATTGGTTCGGTTCGGTTTTTCGGTTTTTGGTTTTCAGCTTTTAGTTTCCGGTTTTTGCATTTGTCTTTTTTTTTTTTTCATTTTTTTTTTTCTGTTGTTCGTTTCCAAGAAATAAGCTTTTATCGGTTTGTTGGTTCGGTTTGGTTCGGTTAACCGATAAAAACTGAACTGATAAAAACCAAACCGATAAAAAAAACTTCGGTTTTTAATGAGAGAACCGAACCGAATGAAAACCGAACGAAAAAACCAAAATTTTCGGTTCGGTTCGGTTTGGTTTTCGGTTTGGTTTTTGACACCCCTAGATATAAGAGTAAGTTATAGAAGAGCACTTAATGAGGTACCTCATAAATTTCCTGTTATGCCTTAGAATGGGACATCTGTTTTGTTTTGAACATGCTCACACTCGCAATTTTCTAGATGGGTCTGAATTGTGAACTTTAAGCAGATGTATGTTTTTGTGCTTGACCTTCTCATTTTGTCTACTCACTCAGGTGCGAGTTCAGTCAGATCCAGCTGGACGTCTAGTTATAACAGGTCAACCAGAGCAGCTCGAGAATCCTTGGGGAATCACTCCCTTTAAGAAGGTGTTTTCTTGAATTCTTAAAGTTGAGACTAACTAAGATAAATCAGTAACTAGTGCCCTACAAGTTCTCAATTTTCCATTTTTGAAGGATATATTTCGGGCGAGGGTGTTCTTGTTTGGCCTTTTACCTTACATCACTAGGGATCTAGCTCCTTAGACCAATGGGTTCAAACTATGCGAGGCACCAATATGTCCATGTCAAATTACGAATTATTTAATAGATGCAATACTGACAGGCAGTAGAATGTTTACATTTTTTGTGGGATACAGAAAAAACATTCACGCCATCGAATTGTCTAGAATTACCTTAGAGGATATAAATTTCAGAAACTAATGGAATTGCAATTTTCAGGTTGTGAGCTTACCATCGAGAATCGACCCACTGCAGACATCAGCTGTTGTTAGCCTTCATGGCAGACTCTTTGTACGCGTACCTTTCGAACAAGGATCGGCATTAACTTAATATATGAATATTTAAGTCCTGTCATTTGTTATTGCTTGGAGGCTGTCTCAGAGCAGATTGAGTATGAATGTCAGTTTTGCAATCACATTTGACTCTCCTCAGTCTTCAGAAGGGAAGAAAAATGAGGATCCTGTTAATGATCTAAAAGTGTACCACGTGTTACGTGCAAGCTATGTCTATTTGAATTTCACGTCCTGCAGCTAGTAAGATGCTATGAACTAATTGAGGGTTCCTGAACTGGTTATGCTCCACCGCTAAGTCCTCTGGAGATCCGCTTCTGATGTTTGGAATGATTTCTGTGACTCGTTAAGGAGAAATCTCACGGCACATGTTATATAGCATATCTAATAAGAAAATATTCGATTTTCATAGCAAAGTTTTTGTGAATTGGAAATTTTATTATGTCTGTGTATGGTTGCTCGACAAGTTTTTAAACAGAATCCGGATGTAGCCTCTTGCGTGACGTAGGGAAAAATGTGCATATTCGGCCCCTAAATTTTGCGTTTCTTTTTCTTGATTCGGTCATCAAAATCGTGATGTGTGCAATCAGGTTTTCGAATTCAATCGAGTACCTCCATGCCCAACTCCAGGAAATTGAAGTTGACTTGGGGATTGGCTGACGATAAATTAACTATTTCACGGCCTCGGACAGAAAGTCTAGTGGCCTCCCGATGAACGTGATCGGAAGAACTCGAAAAACCTTACCTCATCGTGCGAGTAGCAGGAGAAGTTCCCTCGGGCGTGTTTGACCTTTGCACCTTTTGTCCTTCACGTGGAATCCTTTCTAATCCATGTGCCCTCGTAATCAATGTACATGATGACATGTCAAGGTCTCTTTCGGGTGATCTCAAATCCAAATGGGGATCTGACCATCGATGAAGCTATAGTCAGGGTCACTGATCGTGGTTTAGCTGGCTTCTGAACTTCCCTCATGACGTCATCTTTTGGTATATGTTCACAATGAAATCCTACAAGTCAGATTGGATCTGGACGCAAGTACAACCTGCAGCACATGGTCACGATCGAATAGGGTAGCCACGTAGGTCAAATCGATCTGACTTTGTTAAGTATCCCAGTCGGGAAAGATTCTTGCAGGTCAAAACTAATCTAGCTATTACCAAGCATCCGAAGTTCTTAGGACTTCAATGTATGTTAAAAGTGAGTGGTTTCAAAATCAATTTAAATTCTATCCAAAATTTGGAATATATTCTATCAAAATCAGTTCTGTAATATTTGGAACTTGAAACCACCTTACACATTCTCTAATTTGAAAATCCTATCAATAAGTATTAGAGTCAATTTCATGATTAGTTTGAAAACAAAATAATTTTTTCTTCCTTTTTTTTTTCTTTTCATTTTTGACTAAGTAAATGAAAGTAAACGCAATGAAAAAAATCATAGTTGGTCAAAAGCAACAATTAATAAAAGATAAATACATAGAATAAAAAATAATAAAAAGTTCAAAACAGATAACATAAAAATGAAACAAATCAATACCGACACGGAATGAACTCTTTGATGGCATGCTCATAATAATTGGATGAGAGCTACATTCATGATGCAATAGTCATCCAACCAAGTGAAGGTTGAGCTTCCCTTTCCTTGAGCTAGATGATGAAGATATCATTGTGCTTGGTACGTATTTCAGAAATTTATATTTGTTAAAGTATATACTAACTATAGTCGTCATATTATTCTCGAACAACTTATCTGTTTTGTACAATTCATACCCTATACGCCAACTTCTGAAGCATTCGACTAGGGATGGTGATCTTCATTAACTATAAAAAGGCAGTAGGTGAACGAAATCGTGAGACACTGGATGTAAAGAAAAAGAAAACAATATAAAATGTTGAGTTGGTGGGTATTGGTTTGTTATCAATATGTCGCATTATTAGCAGCAGAGGAGAGGCGGATGAGACTTGAAAGGTACGTTTGTCATTGTTAGCCCGTTGATAAGGTAGAGATGGAGGGATCTACTCCAATCGGGGAAGAAGAAGATGCCATATGTTCTTGATTGGGCAAGCCTACGAATTCGTAGTGAGGATTGGCTCTCGGTTACGACATAGGCTTTCTTTTTTTTTAAGAAACAAATTGAGCAAAGCCAACATATGACCACATGACATAAACATGGTACCTTAACAGAATCTTCTCTCATTTCTTTGATTAATTCACTAACTCGTCGTGGCTGGAATAGGTTTTCGACTATACCGCTTGATAAACGTGTATTATATCTTAATCACAGCACAAATGTGGAGCCTTTTTTAATGGTGAATCAAGTGCTTAATTGTCCTATATAATAAACTCCATTCCATCTCTCTTCATCATCAGATTACCTTATGCAGCAATAACAACATCAGCAGCAGCAGTCTTATTCTACACTTACTGTGCAACAATGGCAGGCTCTTCATTCATCTCCGCAGCCACTAAAAGGTGAGTAATTCCTTCAATTTTTTTCTCTTTTTAATCTCCTTTTCTGGTTCTTCTCTTTTTTGGTGGGTTTTCTTCGTTCTGGTAGTTGAATAAATCGTCCTCCTGCTTCACTAATTTACCGTACTCAAGCTCCACTATTCATGTTCAACATGCATCTCTTCATGGATTTTGAGGTACTAAACAAGTACCATTTTCAATTCATTTTCTGAAATTTCACAGGCTAGAGGGCAAGGTCGCGCTAATCACCGGAGGAGCCAGCGGGATCGGCGAGATCACAGCCAGGGTCTTTGCCTACCACGGTGCCAAGGTGGTCATCGCCGACGTCAACGACTCGCTCGGCCACTCCGTCCGCGACTCCCTCAGCCGGGACACCGCCTCCTTCGTCCACTGCGATGTCACTGACGAGTCCCAAATCAAGGCCGCTGTTGCTGAGGCTGTCTCCACCTACGGCAAGCTCGACATCATGTTCAACAACGCCGGGATCACCGGCCCGAACAAGACCCGCATTATCGACAACGACAAGGCGGACTTCGAGCGTGTCCTTGCCGTGAACGTCACCGGCGTCTTCCTCGGGATGAAGCACGCGGCGCAGGCCATGATCCCGGCGCGGCGCGGGTGCATCATCAACACCGCCAGCATCAGCTCTGGCCTCGCCGGCATGACCTCGCATGCCTACACGTGCGCAAAGCACGCGGTGCTAGGGCTGACGAGGAACGCCGCCGTGGAGCTGGGGCAGTTCGGGATCCGGGTGAACTGCCTGTCGCCCAACGCCTGCGCGACGCCGCTGGCGACCGGGTTCTTCGGCATGGGCCCCGCGGAGCTGGAGGCAACGATAGATGCGGTGGCGAACCTGAAGGGGGTGACGTTGAAGGTGGAGGACGTGGCGAACGCCGCCCTGTTCCTGGCAGGCGACGAGGCGAGGTATGTCAGCGGCCACAACCTTTTCATCGATGGCGGCTTCAGCGTCGTCAACTCTTCGTTTCGCTTGTTCAATTATCCCCCCGAGGAGGCCTGATTGGGCCGGGTCGGGCCGGAGATCTGAAGGGCCCATGGCCGCATCGATCAGCTGAAAAAGGAGGGAGAGTTTAATTTTCATTTTTGGGAAAAGGTCATAATTGATCATTGAAGTTTTATGTAATGTTCAATTTTGTCCATGTACTTTTGATTGGTTCAATTTAGTTACTGAACTATTAATAAATGTTCAATTTAGTTTTTCCGTTACTATTTTTCCTTTTTTCTTCTTCTTCTTCTTCTCTGGGAGGGACATGCAGAATTCCACCGAAGGGACCTTTGACGCATCCCCTTGCCGCGGCTCGCCAAGCCCCACTACACGAGGCCAAGAGATGAGGATGCCAACCGCATGGCTCCTCCACCAAGTCTATACTTCCTCGACCTCCCTCTTCTCTTCTCACCACAGCTCTAGTGACACTAGCACCCAATCCCCCTGCACTCGCTTCGAACCTTGGCCTCCCTCCGTTGACACCACCACGATCTCCTCCAGCTTCAACGCCAAGCCTTGTGCTCCCTTGTGGCGTGACCTGCGAACCTAGCAACTCAGCGAGGGCGGCCCTCGCCAGATCTGGCGAGAGCACCCCTTGCTTGACGCCGGCAAGGGTGGCCCTCGCCAGACCCTTGCCAAACTCGGGCGAGGGGTGCCCTCGCTAGATCCGGGTGAGGAGGCCCTTGCCCGACACTGACGAGGACCGCCCTTGCTTGCGTTAGGCGAGGCCTCACCTGACGTCGGCGAGGGTGACCCTCTCCGGACGTCGGCTTCCCTCCGCCATGGCTGACGGAGGGAAGAGAGAAGAAGAAAAAAAGAAGAAAAAATATTAAAAAGATAAAAAGACCAAAATGCCCTTATTCCGTTAACCTTAACTAACGGAAAGTTAACGGAATGACGAAATTGATCAATTTTCAAATAGTCAGGGACTAAATTGGACATTTATCGATAATTCATGGATCAAATTGAGCCAATAAAAAATATAGGGACAAAATTGAATATTACATAAAACTTTAGGAACCATTTGTGACATTTTTCCTTCATTTTTCCCGATATTAGACATCTTACGTGTCTAGCACAATTGTACCCCATCTGATAATGCCGATTACTATAGTAATCATGAAGGCCAACTAAAAGAGGGATGTATGCTAAATATTAATCTAACTATCAAAATTGGGTGAGTGTTGATTCCGGGACTTGCATTTCGAAAAACTAAGCAAATACGACGGCTTTTTATCACCGTATTCCGTAGCAAGTGACTCATAATACATTTCTAGCACCGCGCATTGGTACTATTTACTTTGGTAGAAGAAGGCAAATAGCAGATAGGCTCAACAGGATTTGGTATGCATGAAAAGAGGGGCAAAAATATGTCGGTTTACGAAAAGCCGACGGACAACAATGGGTTTCTTTTAAACCGATGGAACGTAACCATGCGAACCATTTGTGCGTTACTGATGATATGCTCCTATTCTGCAAGGATGATTTAGATCCTTTGACAGGAATTCTGCAGCATTTTTGCAGTTCCTTCTTCAGAGGTTCTTCCGGCCTGAAAATCGATCGCTTCAAGACCGATGCATTTACCCCAGGCTGTTGTTTGTGCTCGTTCTGTCTGTTTTCCATCATATCCCAGCTTTGGATGATGTCGTGTGGTGAAACCCGGCAAAATTTGTGCTGATGAGAATTGCTGGCTCATGTACGGAGAGTTACAGATTGTTGACATGGCAGTCTCAGAGCAGATTGAGTATGAATGTCGGTTTTGCAATCACATTTGACTCTCCTCAGTCTTCAGAAGGGAAGAAAAATGAGGATCCTGTTAATGATCTGAAAATGTACCACGTGTTACGTGCAAGCTATGTCTATTTGAATTTCACGTCCTGCAGCTAGTAAGATGCCATGAACTAATTGAGGGTTCCTGAACTGGTTATGCTCCACCGCTTAGGGCTTGTAAGTCCTCTGGAGATCCGCTTCTGATGTTTGGAATGATTCCTGTGACTTGTTAAGGAGAAATCTCGCGGCATATGTTATAGCATATCGAATAAGAAAATATTCGATTTTCATATCTAAGTTTTTGTGAATTGGAAATTTTATTATGTCTGTATATGGTTGCTAGACAAGTGCCTCGGCAGCACTTTTTAAACAGAATCCGGATGTAGCCTCTTGCGTGACGTAGGGAAAAATGTGCATATTCGGCCCCTAAATTTGCGTTTCTTTTTCTTGATTCGGTCATCAAAATCGTGATGTGTGCAATCAGGTTTTCGAATTCAATCAAGTACCTCCATGCCCAACTCCAGGAAATTGAAGTTGACTTGGGAATTGGCTGACGATAAATTTGATTATTTCATGGCCTCGGCCGGCAAGTCTAGTGGCCCACCGATGAACGTGATCGGAAGAACTCAAAGAGACTTTACCTCATCGTGCAAGTAGCACGAGAAGTTCCCTCGGGCGTGTTTGACCTTTGCACCTTTTGTCCTTCACGTGGAAGCCTCTCTAATCCATGTGCCCTCGTAATCAATGTACATGATGACATGTCAAGGTCTCTTTCGGCGTGATCTCAAATCCATAGGGGATCTGACCATCGATGAAGCTATAGTCAGGGTCACAGATCGTGGTTTTAGCTGGCTTCTGGGACTTCCCTCATGATGTCATCTTTTGGTATATGCTCACAATGAAATCCTACAAATCAGATTGGATCTGGACGCAAGTACAACCTGCAGCACATGGTCACGATCGAATAGGGTACCCACGTAGGTCAAATCGATCTGACTTTGTTAAGTATCCCAATCGGGAAAGATTCTTACAGGCCAAAGCTAATCTAGCTATTACCAAGCATCCAAAATTATTAGAACTTCAATATATGTTAAAAGTGAGTGGTTTCAAAATCAATTTAAATTCTATCCAAAATTTGGAATATATTCTATCAAAATCAGTTCTGTAATTTTTGGAACTCGAAGCCACTTTACATATCCTCTAATTTGAAAATCCTATCAATAAGTATTAGAGTCAATTTTAGGATCAGTTTGAAAACCAAATAATTTCTTTTTTCTTCCTTTTTTTTTTTTTTTCATTTTTAACTAAGTAAATGAAAGTAAACACGATGACAAAAATCATAGTTGGTCAAAAGCAACAATCAATAAAAGATAAATACATAAAATAAAAAAAATAATAAAAATGTTCAAAATAGATAACATAAAAATGAAACAAATTAATACCGACACGGAAGAAACTCTTTGATGGCATGCTCACAATGATTGGATGAGAGCTACATTCATGATGCAATAGTCATCCAACCAACTGAAGGTTGAGCTTCCCTTTCCTTGAGCTAGATGATGAAGATATCATTATGCTTGGCACATATTTGAGAAATTCATATTTGTTAAAGTATATACTAACTATAGTCCTCATATTATTCTCGAACAGCCTAACTATTTTATACAATTCATACCCTATACGCCAACTTCTAAAGCATTCGACTAGAGATGGTGATCTTCATTAACTATAAAAAGGCGGTAGGTGAATGAAACCGTGAGACACTAGATATAAAGAAAAATAAAATAATATAAAATGTTGAGTTGGTGGGTATTGGTTTGTTATCAATATGTCGCGTTATCAGCAAAGAAGAGGCGGATGAGACTTGAAAGGTATGTTTGTCATTGTTAGCAAGAGTAAAAAGAGAATTCACGAGTAACTCAAATTGAGTTCATTGGTTCTTGATCCAGTTCTTTGGCTTCCAATTCCTGATTTGATTTTGTAATGATTCCACTTTCTTTTTTTTTTTTTTTTTTGTAACAGTAGAAATCTAGAATTGTACCGTTTCTTACAGTAAGTTCCTGATTTTACCTAGATTCATGCTCCTCCTTAGGCTGTAAATTACTCGCTCCACTTGGTAATAATGCGACGGAAGTGAAGTCTCGTGATTTATACGAAACAAAACACCATAGCTCCTGAGCTTTGCATGACATGTGCCCCAAACTGCTCTAGCTAGAAAAATTGAAAATTCACCTAGAAGACGACAAATCTTTAGGATCCGTTGACGACTTAAATTAGTTTAGAGATGGTGCTCGATGGGATCCATCGTGCCATCGACATCATGCCTTTAACTACGAACTTTTGGCTGAGAACAGCAGCAATTAAAGTAGTTTGTTTAATGAAGGTGGCCAGAGGACCCTTTCGCCAGGTGCATTGCACTTACACACGGGCAAAAATCAATTCGAAGGTCGGCCATGTGCCAGACCAAGAGTGTCCGCTTCGTGGCACGCTCCCTTCGTATAAAAATTAATAAAATAGGTTTTTACCTAATAAAATGTGTAACTTCACTGAAGAATGTAACATATGATTGGCGTTCTTCTCCATTTTGGGTATTGGCGATCGTCGTCAGCTAACAATGGACACGATCCCTTCGAGTCAAGACCATAGATCGATGGTTTAGTTTGGCTACCCTTTTTTTCGGCCTGAGCCTTCAAGCTTTGGTTTGCCTATGATCTGATTTGAATCCGTGAATGTTACGTCAATTTTTTGAACCGCAGGCTGCAATGTTATCGTTATCCATAAATGTAGCAAGAATATAACTTCACTCCGCAATTTTCTGAAATTCTCTCATCAGAATTCAGATGATAGGTCCTATAACAGCGAAGATCCTCGGCCTTTTTCGGTGGCCATCGGAACAGAGCAATTTCATTCACATGGTGACACGTGACATTCAAAAGTAACCAATTTGGAGGTCCCATTACATGTGTACAAACAAAAGAACAAAAGGAAAACGATAGATCTGCTCTTAAAAGAAAAATCTGAGAATGCAATCATCTGGTCCCCCAAGCAAAGATCTGATCAATTGGAGCAAATCAAAAGACGATCCCCCTGCGCCCCGCTAGAAACTACTACATGACAGAGACTGGAATAACAACAATAACACATGAGACAGCGTTCTGTGTAGGACACGGCCAAGGATCGAAAATCTGGGTGGGCACGGCATGTTCATGGGGTTAACCCAAGAAACGATTTTAGTGCGCGTGCAATTCAGGCAGGAAGGTATTGAGCTGGCTCCCCCAACCGGTCAATTTCCATGCTTCAACATATATCACAAGAAACAGTCCCATGTGGGGTTTTCATAATCCAAAAGTCCTTTTCTATCACTGAATTTGCAGCTAACCGTTTCCTCTCGGTTGCACGCGCTTATTCCCATATTCGAACACTTGGGCCATGTTGTCTCCATCTAAGATCCGACTTTTGTGACGTCTCTGCTGGATCTGTTATACTTCATGTGACTCTTTACAAGCTGCCCAGCAGAAATGGCAGACATTAGGGAGAGCTCTCCTGCGAGAACTGCACCAGCGACAATGGTGGCCAGGCGCCTCGCGTTAGCTCCCGGTGACTCTGTACTTGCACCCCTGACACTAAGCAGATTCAGGCAGGCAGACTGTGAAGCCAGCTGAGTTCCGCCTCCAACCGTGCCCACCTTGTGAAGAGAAATTCAGTTTACGGGAAGATCCACAAATCATGGAATGAGACCATAACACTCTGATTGCATCAATTATAGTCCATGGGGTTAACCCTTCTTGATTTGACACCATTTCTAGTCTCCAACAAACACATTAACACTGAAAAAATGTGCATTATTGTCTCTTGAAGTTTAACATTTTGACACTGATCGCTTTCCTTTTCTGCATTTGTAACTACCTCTATATTCTCTCATTCCATTCCCTTTTCCAATTCACAATGGCCTCATTCTTTTTAGTTATGGGGGAATAAAACATGACTGAAGTAGTTTGAAAGGAAAAGGAGAAGTCATTTACCTCAATAGAAGGCATGGTAACAGACATATGAAGATCCTTTCCTTCATTGACAGCTTCCATCATGGTAATGCAATGAGAACTCTCAACATTCTGTGCTGGATCCTGGCCAGTTGCTATAAATATAGCAGACACGATGTTGCTCGCATGGGCATTAAATCCACCAAGAGAACCAGCAACAGCGGATCCTGTAAGATTCTTCAGCATGTTGAGCTCGACTAGTGAGTGTACACTGGTTTTCAAAACCTTCTTCACCACCTCTTCCTTGATAATTGCCTCACAAACAACTGATTTTCCCCGTCCTTCAATCCAATTCACAGCAGCAGGCTTTTTATCGGAGCAAAAGTTTCCTGATGCAAAATAATGAAGTTAATGGCTATGAAGAAAGCTGATCTAAAAGTGATACTTGATTTTCAGTAGTTAACATTTCCTAGAACTATCGACCTTTCCCCAGAGAAATAATTAGGAAAAATCTAAAGCAGTTATTAAACGACTATATGAACTGGCTTCTTACATACAAACACTTGGAAATCTGAAAGGGAAGATGAACACCGGTGATAAGTAACAGATCTGTTAGCTGTCAAAACGATCTGAGAAGTAGGTGTGATATTTATTAATATATATGCCCACCTTTCCATAGATCAAGAAGTAAATAACAACTCCATAATCCTTGCAAGGACCCAAGTCTTTAGTATTCATCATACAAAAGTATTTCCTTTCAGTCTAAAACATTGAGATGAACTCATTTATATGTTCATCAAGAAATCTTGAATTTGGCTGCATGGAGACATCTAGAAAGAGAGTTTCGAGAGAAAAGTAGAAATGGCCCTTACAGATGCAGAATGTTCAAAATATTATCTACTTGGTAAATGCCATAATGAAAATAGTTCACCACTCCTCACAGTATATTAGTGTGTCCTAGATAGATAGATAGATAGATAGATAGATAGATAGATATATGTATCTATATATACATAATGGAAACTGAAATTTGTTTGATCATCTGTATTGCATGAGCGCACATTATAATGTTGCATGGGAAATAGCCAGACGTGTTGGATGTTGCGAGCTTTCCACCAGCTGCACACAAGAAGCTGATGTCTCCGGATCAGCGGAGCTAATCATATATATTGCGCGTGCGCGTATGACTAACCAATCCAATTTACTATGTCCAACAGCCAATGACAAACTCAAGGGCGAGATTCTATTTAACTAACATAGTAGGAACCGAGTGAAACTTTACCAGAAATGCCAATTATATCCATGTCTGGGAAATCGCTTTGAAGGAAATCCAGCACATTTTGCACCCCTTTCGACACCATGTTCATCCCCATAGCATCACCTGTACCGCAGGTGAATCTCATGTAAAGATTCTTTCCAGCGATCGAGCATTTTATACTCTGGAGCCTGGCGAATCTACTCGATCTGCAAAACCAAGAAACGGTATCATCATTGTTAAAAGGTAATCCTCAGAAAGGGTGGAGGTGACCCATCCTTTTTCTGGAAGAGCAATTTTAGGGGAGAAAAGGCTAAAAGTCCTTTTCCAGGTAAAATGATAGCTCATGTTGATCTAAAGCCTCTCTTTTTTTCCCAGCTATTCTGGGTTATCAAACTATACAAATGCTGACAAAGAGTTCCTGGCACGATTTGGAATTATATCACTTGACATTTTGAATGTTTCAAACCCTGCGTCCTCATCACTCAAAAGGGCGAGCAATCATCATCAAATGAATCCATCAACATCAGAAAAATCACAACATAGGAACCGGTCAGACTCAATAATAATTGGAGAACACGCAGGAAATCAAGGGGAAAAAGGTAACAAACACAATATCCGCATAACTCCACGCAACAAAATAAAGCGCGAGACAAAACCTTAAACCCAAGATAAAATTAATTAATAAAAAATAAAAAAAGCTATCTAGAAAAAAACAAGAAACTCCACGGAGCACTGACCTGTTGAACACCATAGCCAAGGTCTCGAAATTGTCCGGATCCTCCAAGAAGAACTTCAGCTCCGCCGCCCGCTTCGCGGAACCGAACCGCACGACCGGCGCTCTCGTCATGCCGTCCTTTAACAAGACGCTCGTGGCCCCGCCGGATGCGTAGATCGCCTTGCAACCCCTGTTCGTGCTCGCCACCAAGCAACCCTCGGTGGTCGCCATGGGCACGGAATACTCCAACCCGTCGAGCAACAGCGGACCGGCGATCCCCACCGGAATCTGCACGTACCCGACCGGCATTTCGCAGCACTGACCCAGGATCGACTCGTAGTCGAACCCTTCGAGGGGCAAGCCCTTCAGCGACCTCCCGGTCATCCGCTGTAACGCCTCGCGCCGGACGGAAGCGGCTCTCTTGCAGTCCCCGAGCATGGACTCGAGCGAGTACGACGGGATTTTACCGTCCGTGACGGACTTCACGACCCCCTCGTCCTCGGCGGACGACAGGGCGGAGTCGATAGGTTCGCGCTCGGCCAGCTTCGGAGGAGCGCACGCAATGGCGGCGCAGGGAGGGCCGTCGTCCTCCGGGAGGAAGCCGTCGCCGCCCGCGGCGACCTCGTCGTCGAGCACGTCCCACGCGTCGTGGGAGGCGCGGGAGATGAAGGACTGGACGAAGCCGATGCCGAAGAAGCCGAGGAGGTAGATGAAGGAGGCGATGAGGGAGACGATGGCGGCGATCTCGGGGAAGGTGACGACGTGGAGCGGGACGGAGCTGCGGATCTTGTCGCGCCACCGGTGGAGGAGGTAGTACGCGACGGAGAAGAAGAGCGTGAAGAAGACAGCGTTCGTGAGGTACAGCGGCAGCGGGAGCGCGTCCGACGCCTTGGGCGACGACGGCGAGGGCTCGCGGCGATCGACGCCCGGGGCCGGCAGCCGGAGGCTCTTCTGGCGGCGGCGGGGGTCGCCGGCAGGGGCGCGCGGGGCTTCGGCCGCCGCCGGCGGTCGTCCATCGCGCTGTCGCCGGCGAGAGGGGGAGGAGATCGGCCTTCCGAATGACCTTCCTTCGAAAGCTCTCGCGTAGAGATAGAGAGAGAGAGAGAGAGAGAGGGAGAGAGAAGGACTGCGTATACAATGAATATGAGCTGGAGCGAGCGAGCGAGCGACAGAGGTGGAAGGTTTCAGAAGGTCTTTTTCCAGCGACAGGGAAGTTGGAGACGACGACACGTGCGACCCACCGTCGGGCTGTCTCCCCCCTCGTGCGCACGTGCCGCCGGGGGGCGCGCGTGTAATTCCCCTCTTGCCCCTGCGCCCCGAGGGGAGCATCGAATTTATCGTTAATTTCCGCGAGATGGGGAGGAAGCATTATCCGAGAACTCGATTCAATTTAATCGTCTTTTTGTCTTTGTTGACTTGAGCAATTCGATTCGTCTCAAACTCTTGGCACTTTTGATGCATTAGGTGCAATCAAGAACCGGCTTCTCAATAAATTCGAATTTTCTAATTCACTCTTGAAATGGACATCGGTTTTTTTTTTTTAAATTTTTAATTGTAAGGAATCTTTTTACCTTATTATAAAATAACGATCCAAACTTCGAAATCTTGTTGCTTGCAATTATTGTTTACGAGAGATTTATATTGACCGAATTATGAGAAGGATGCGTTCAAAGTGAGTGAATATAATTGATTGTTCTTTCTCCTGTCTAATTGAATTTCAACTATTGTGGCTGAATTATAATGGACTTCATTATGGCGTGACTTGACTTCAATCTTAATTACCCAAATGCATTGATTTTTTTTCTTTTACTTTTTTGATCGATGCACTTTAGTTAAAACTACATAATTTCAAACAAATTATTCATGTTGTGCATGACCAAAGTTTTTAGACTTTTGGTCATCGCCACATGGCCACTGTGCAATAACATTTTGTTAGAAGATAATCTTCTACAAAAATGGAAAAAAAAATTCCTTATTAATTGATGGGTGTTTAGGGACATTCATTAACACATGATCTGAAGATACTTGATGACAATATTTGAAACGTAATTATGCCCGTCAATTTCTTCCGATCATTGAGAACCTAATATCATTGTACTCCTTACTTCGCCGCATGGATGGCTGCTTCATTAAGATCAGCTAACAGAACTTTACCGCATGAGTAAGGAAAAAATAAAGGCATTTGTCAGTTCTTTTTTGTCCTTTTTACTCTTAGTTTTAATCTTTCTAAAAGAACTTTCTGCATGAGTAAGGAAACAATTAACTTTTAATTTTAATCTTTCTAAAAGAACTTTACTGCATGAGTAAGGAAACAATAAAGGCATTTGTCAGTTCTTTTTTTTGTCTTTTTTACTTTTAGTTTTAATCTTTTTAAAAAGATTTCTTGCATCTTGCCCAGTCGATCGGCTTTCCGTCAAGTTGGCGTTGGAAGATTTTGCTTGCTTAGATTGTTTTTCTAAATTCTATTTAATTAATTTTTGATTCCTTTAAAGAGGCCATGAGTCCCCCACCATGTTTTTTTTTTTTTTACCTTCGCGTGATTGACGTGTGATTAGCTTGATGGCATCGGTTCTGCCGTTGATCCTGTGATTATTTTTTATTTATTATTAATATAGTCTGCCAATCATGATCGCGGGAAATGCACGCGGGCCCCGTCTCCACATGACGTGATTACGGACAAGAGCCAACGCGGCAACTCCAGCATACTCTCTGTCCAAATTTACCCAATAAAATATTAATTGCGTAATATTATGTGGATCTCCTGACATTTAATTGCGTTTTGATTTCGGTATATATTTCTCCTTGATATGGATAGTTAAGGGATTGAATTAAATATTTATGAATAATTTAAGAATCACATCAAACTAAACGTCATGCCAAATTTTAGGGACTAAAGAGATAAATAATTTATGAAATTTGATTCACAATATGATTTCAAAAATTTTAATTTTGTTCAATATAATTCATAAACTTTTCCCAAATATGCAACATGATTCCTCAACTTTTAGCACATATTCAATTTAGCTATTGAACTATATGGAAATGTACAATCTTCTCATTGAACTTGAATTACTAGAAATACAATATTGAACATTTTTATATAAAAAATCGGGAAACGTATTGAATAATTTAAAAGTTCAAGAACGACATCGTACATTGAGTTGATGTTTATAAACTATATTAAATAAATTAAAAATTAATGGATCACATTACATATTGAGTCAAGTTTTATAAACTATTTGTGTCGTCTTCCTATTAGATCTTCCCAAACAGCTTCATCTAGCATTAGTATAATGGTTGATAAAAGAGTGGGTACTTAACATCCTCAAATTAACTAACCACTAGGGTTGCCCCATTGGCTAGCGGGAGGTTCGATTCCCCATGTTCTTAGGGGACTGGGGGTAGAGATGTTTAGTTTAGGGTGTAGAAAAATTAAGAGTAAGTTGAAAGTTAGTCCAAAACATAGAAAAAAAAAATCCTTAAATTAAGGATGGATGACAGCCTACTTTCCTCGATATATTTGCCCAACTTAAGAAAAGACGAGGGAAGGGCAATATGGTAATATCGCATGAGAGGGATCGTAGTTATTTTCTTTCTGGCCCCAGCGAGTGCAGCAGCAGGTGGCCTTTGGGCATCGTTGATTTTGGACCACATTTCTTCCCTTTCGTAGGAAACAGCTTTGCCATTGCCCGGGGTGATGTGCATACCTCATTTTATTTTAGTATTCTTTTTTTTAAAACAACGGTTGATTATAGTAGGATGCCAAAATGGTCGTATTATAAATAATAATTATAAGGTCATTTGTGATTATTTGGCCACTTTTTTTCAAAAAATATACCACTTATAGCCACACCAAATGTAAAATATAATTAACACAATGTTATGGTAAGTAAATTGCTCGTAAGTTTCATTTTTGATGAAAAGTAATAATTTGAATTATTTTTGTGATAAATCATTAGCTTCACGTGAACAGTAAGAGTGAAAAAGAGCGGTAATTTAAGTTTCGACTTTTAAGAGCATAAAAAAAAATTATAGAATATAGAATATCTCTCTCCTACGAAGGGGCCTTGGTGATCGGGTTGCTTGAGATCTTAAGTGAGATGCGGAAGGTGGTGAGTCCTCTCCTACTCACGAAGGGGAGGAATTCAATTCTCTTTAGGGTTGCTTGAGATCTTAAGTGAGACGCAGAGGGTGGTGAATCCTCCCGCTTGCGTGTCGTTGCAGTTTTACTCGCCGTTCCTGGGTCACCAAAAAAATAAAAATAAATAAATGATAGAATATTAGCTCTCTTGCATCCGATTTTTCCTCCTACTTATGTAAAATTTCATTTGTGACTTCTAAGAGAAGAGACGTGCCGTCCTTCAATTGGCATTCTCGCATGAAAGGACCAAAGTGGCCGACCGCAAAAGTCAAACTTTCCGTCGGGAACGAGTGGGGGGACCACGTACGGCCCACATGCGACGCTGTACGTAGGGGCCGCGCGTGATGTCGTGCGTATTGCGAGTCGTAAAAATCAGTCCTTTTTTCCCTTCCAAATCTTCCATAAAGATCACCCCTTCGTGCTTCTTCCAAGCTACTCTTTCTCAGCCTCTTTTAAGCTACTCATGGCTTATGACGACTGACGAGGCCTCGACACCAGCGACCGCACGGGGGGGCCGCCATCCGGTGTGGCCGAGGTGTGTTGAACGCCAAGAAAATGGAGTGGGGGCACGGATCCGTGCGAAAAGATCCTCCTCCCTTCCCCTACTGGTATGATGGTTCGGGAATACAATATGTATCGATTTGATATAATGGCAAGTATAATCCGAATTGGGTCGGTTCATCAGTTAATTCAAGACCACTCCAAGACCAATTTACATAATAGTGGTCTTGAATTTTTGTAATCGAGAGCCGATCCCATTGAATCTAGGACCAAGATTTGGATCAACTTTGTGAGTCTAGTCTTGTTTTAGGATCAACGTTAGGCTCATTGATTCCTTTTTTTTTTGTTTTATTTTTCTATTTTTTGAAAGGACAAATATATTTTTTAAAATTACGTATCCATAGACAATGAGATATTAAGCAATTAAATAGTGAATATCGATACAAATCAAACAAAAATATAAAGATAAGACAACAACAGAAATCTAAAGCCAACAAACCTTAAAAGACAAACATGTAAGCATAATGTTGGAATATAGAGAGGAGTAGAAGTAGAAGAATAATAAATGTATTGGGGGATGAATACGTAATCCTGTTTATTGTAACCATAAAATTAATAATTTGAGAAAATGATAACGACAGTAATTGGAGGTAAGATATGACCTAAGTAGTGTCGACACTAACACGCGACACAATATGATACAACACGTCGACATGTCGTTTCTCAAAAAATAAAGAATTTCGACACGTGGAGACATGTTGTACATTAAATATATATCTTTATATATACATAATAAATTATCATTTTTATGATTATTTCAATCAAATTAATTTGAATCAAATTCATAAATAAATAAATAATTAAAAAAGCCTAGAATGAATATACACTAAAAACATTAATCCGTCATTTATTAATATAATTCATCGTTTTAATTTGACAAATTTAACTCTATTTCAATAATTCATAAAACTTGGAGAAAAAACAAGCTATGCATATTTTGAACTCGCATGTTAGATTTGTTAAAAGAGGGAAAAAAAAAATTAAGGGGCGAATTGTATATCACGAAAGTGGGAGTTAGAAGAGAATATAAGACTAAATTTTTCTTCTTTCTCCATTTATTATGTTTATTATTATGTTTTATTTTTTCACACACACACACACACACACATATATATATGACCTCTCATCCATTGAATTTTTAAAATTGATGTTGATATTGGAATCATGTGTTGGAAGTTGGAAATTCGTATGTCGGAATTCCGACTCGAGTGTCAAAGAGTGTTAAGAAAGTTAATCAGGTGTCAGATTTTTCGATACGTGTTGATCGAGTCTCCGAGAGTGTCCAAGAGTATCCGAGAGTATCGGACACATGTCGAAGTATTCGACACAACACGAAAACTCTTGGGCTGCGTTTGGTGGTCCGGATTTCTTAATGTGATAGGATTATATAAGATAGGATAAGAAATCCATGGATTTCTTCATATCCCATCAATTGTTTGGTGAACTACGATTTAAAGTCGGATATCCTCATATCCTATTCAATCTACTGTTTGGTGAAGTACAGATTTAAAGTCGGATATCCTCATATCTTATCCAATCTATCGTTTGGTGAAGAAAGCATTGCACGTCAAGAAGCATATTGATCTGCACTAATTAGTGGGAGTGTGGGATTTTTTATTTTCTTCCCAATGGATCTCCCGTGAGATTTAGAATTTTTCTGAAATGACTCATCTTCATTCACATTCACAAGTGGAAATTCGCGTGCCTGCAAACAGGGGAAGCGCAAATACTGGTATAAGTACTTGGACACACCTCATTAAGGCAAACCAAGTTTTTGTTCCTATGTAACAGATTCAAATGAGAACAAAGCATCAACTAGGCCTATTAAAAAATGGAACAGAACTATAAAGAAGTATCTTGCAATTCCTTTTGTTTGGGTTTATTAGCCAAGAGAAGAGAAGCAAATAATAGGGTATAAGTGAGCTAACAGAGCCAACCACACTAATTGCAAAAGCCGGAAAGACTTTTAAAATCAGAGAAAGAAGTTGCAAAACACTCGATAAACATCAATGTATGGATGTCTGGACGGAGTACATTCTAAATATGACAGAATGAAAGCATCATATATCTAATTCCATGCGGAAGGAAATGCATTTGCTGTTGCTGTTATTGTTATTTGGGATAGTCCAACAGTAAGAAAACATAAAATACTACGAGAGATGGGTTCAAGAAGCAACAATTTAAGCATGCTAAGCCAGAAATATCTCACACTTCTTGCTCAAAGGATAAGAGAAGGAACTTTAGCAACAAAGCCATACCCGAGGAGATCCCTGTTCTTGTTCAGCATTCATGTCAGATGCCAATTCATTATCGTGACTATTCGTGGGACATGATTTCTCCCTAGATGTTTTTGAACTCTTATTGTTGCAGGGAGTCCTAAACATAAAATTTTAATCAGAAACTCCATGTTTACAAGTCGATGTAAAAGTCAAAAACACAAACACATGTTTGTTCACATCATTTCAGATGTATGCAGTCTCTTTCGCTTCAACTCCATCTTATGACCTGAGTTGGCTGGATTATTGGCACGTCTCTGCTCTGTTACAAACTTCTTGCAACATGAAATTTAAAGATCATTATCCAGGAAAAGAATTGCTTCGCCTGAGTACCTCTTAATTATCAGATGAACGGTTAAGACCAAAAAATGGCAAATATAGTCAGATCGGGGGGGTGACCAACGGGCGTAATTGAAGTGGGGAAAACATTGTGGTGGGGTAATTGATCGGGAGGGTGACCGGTGGGCGCAATCGAAGCGGGGAAAACATCGTGGTGGGGGGAATCGATCGGGAGGGCGACCGGCGGGCGATTGCTGGCGGACGGGGGATCTTACCTTGGCAGAGGAAGAAGGCTTTCGTAAAATTTTGATGAGAATTGGAGAGCTATTGAGGAGAAGGCTTCAACGTCGATACTTGGAAAACAAAGAGTCGTCTGTAGGTGAACAACGGGGAAAGAAAAAAAGCGTAGGGTTTTATGTTTTGGATAAAAGAAATCCTATCCGACCTTATCCGACCCCTCCTCTCGGATTTTTTTATTTGGTTTATATCCCGTCTATATCCGACCTTATCCTATCCTAGACAGCTACCAAACACGGGATATGATAAAACATATCATATCCTGGTTTTTATCCGGTCAACCAAGCGCAGCCTTGGAGAATGTCAGTACTTCATAGGGTACAACTAATCAAATCATCTTAAGACCTATTTAAGACTTGTGAACGGTGCTAAGTAACTTTACGAACTTTACCTCATTGTTGACACCTAAATTTTTGCCCAAAATCATTTCCAAAAAAAATTGGAACTTATTCTTCCACCAAAATATTTCTTGTCAAATTCTTGCATATGACACCTAAGTTTTTAAATGCGTTTATTTTCCTAAAATAAAAAAATATATTAAGAAAAAAGAGAAAAAAAAAAAGTTGGAGCTGATGATCTGATAGGGGTGATCGGGTCTAGGGAGGGTAGGGTCCAGACCTGGACCCTGTACTCAACTCTATTATAACCGGTCCCTTTTTTGGACCATGTATTCAACCCTGTTTGCATTAGACCCTGTACCCGGACCACCCTGTTTTTTCAATCCGGTTACAGGGTCAACCTTGTTTCCACCGAAACCTATTTTGTTATCATCCGATATCATTGGAAAATACACTTGAAAGAAGTCCAACGGCTGCCTTCTTAACTCGATCACCTCCAATACATGCTTAAGTAATAGATAATGTGGAAGGACATATATCACTCTTGCCCCTATCTAGTAAATGGAGTGAATTCATAAAAGCAGTGGTTATAGGGGTTCATTCGGATAATGTATCTTGAAGAACTCAACACAAAAATGCCACCAGAAGAATTTCTCACACCAATCAAACACGTTAACGTTATTGCTTGTTCATTGCTCCTAATCAGTTTTGAAATCAAAATCACAAGCTTTCCTCAATCATATGACCGGGAGAAATTAGCCAAATTGACCACTAGGCAGTAGGCACAATCAATCTCCATTAAGCTCACTAAAGCAAAGCAGCGAACATTTTGTGCAAATAAAACTACGTTAATTTCACATAAGCAAAACACTGTGATGGAGCAAGAACAATTCAAGATCACCATATAACTCAATCCCCATAATGTCTCAATCAAATTCAAGCTCACTTAATCCAGAAGCAACAAGTTCACCGTGCACAATGAGAGAAGTGAGAGCAAAGGAGCTTCCTTTACCTCCCTGCAATTGTTGGAGAGTAGAAAAGATAGTTATAAAAGTCAAAAAAATGATGACACAACTAGTATTCGCCCCCATGATAGATGAATCGGTACATTGATGTACTAAAACCATCATCCAGCTTGTCGTCACATTGATCCACATAATCAAAAGTAATTGATAATTGCTACCGGCTTACAATGCCTCTACTTCTTTCATCGCTTGAATATATACTTAGCCTTCTTCTCCAATCATGAACTCACCCTCCAAGAGCCAAAACCATATCCAACATATTATGCAAAAAGCATGGTGACTCTAACAAACAATAAAAGCATATCAGAGCTGTTGCGACCCATTTTTTTCGGGGTGTGAACCACCTAAGGTTTGGCTAATGGATTGTTAAGTCTAGACTTAACTCGGGCTCTCCCAAGCCCATACCAATTCGCAACTTTCGTTTAAATTTTTAACATGCAATTAATTTTCAATTAGGAGTCGCCACTAATTTATTTTTGGTGGGTCGATTAGAAACCCAAGCAAAATAATTGGAGATTTACTTTACTCCTACGAACTAGAGATTTGGGTACGGGGACTTGGTTACGCTAGATTTCTCTAACGCCCTTTTGGTACCTTTCTTTTTATTTTGAAAAATGTTTGGCAAGCAGTTTGGATTGATTTTAATTCCTAACATGTGAGGTGACCATGCAGGTGGGCAAACCACCAATTTAACACCCAAGTAAAGTAATAAATAAATTGCAGGACTTACCTCGTAGAACGAAAGCATCTGCGTTATTAGTTTAGAATTCACATAAGCAATCATAAATATGATTTCTAATTAACACGCAATTTCTTTTTTTGTTTTCACTTAATTAATGAAAATCATGCTTTATGCAATGCATGTCACTAATTTAACATGAAATGATATGACATGGCAACATGACTTAGCTATATGACCTAAGCGATATGACATAAATAAACATGTCCTGAAGCATGAGATGGATTTATTCTAAAAAATAATTTTTTTTGTATTTTCCATGAGATTCGAAATTAAAGAATTGCAACACTTAAATATGCAATCTAAATTAACCTAATGACCTAATTCTAATGAAGGGTAATTTCTAATTAAATGAACCTAACAAAAATCATTAAATGACGTGCATTGTATGAACCTAATTCTATATGACGTGCACATGGTTTTTATTATCCTAATAAGCATGCATTCTATCATAATATGCAATGACGTGCAAAGAATCCCCTAACTCTACATGATATATGCATGATACTTTTTGTTGTTTTTCCTTTTCTTTTTTATTATTTATTTCGAAATTAATAATTACCGAATAATTAAACATGCAATTTAAACTAGTGGAACAGAAATCTAACATCCTAAATTATGTTTTTGGTTTTTTATTTAAGAAATTTGAAATAAATAAATTTCCTATTCTAGACATGCAAAATAACCTAAAACAAGTAATATCCTAACATGCATCTAATCTAACTCAAATGCTTTTTATTTTACGAGGACAAACAAATAAAGGCATCAAGGATAGCATGGCAACAAATCAAGCAAGATATCATCAATATCCATTTAATTTTGGGAAATAAATTGACGAATCGTATCTCGCGTACATGAGATCGGATTGGCCAATTTTTAAATAAAATCACGAATCGTATCTCGAGCGTGAGATCGGATTGGTGATTTTTCCGTCTTATCATGCGGGTCGTATTTCGAGTATGAAATCGGACCGTCAATCAATCATATGTACGTTTTGAAATTAGGAAGATTTCCCAACTTAAAAGGCTAATCGATATTTTGTGGATATGACGATATCATTCAAATATTCGAATGAGATAATCCCACAAATTAGGCAATAAGGATATATCAAATTAAAAAAGATTCCTACCTAATATTCGGCGTCACGTGAACCACGTTATCAAGTTCGGTCAAACGACGGATGGCGGGATGACTCACGGGCGGCAGTTCAAGATGACGTGCTGCTCAAAGATGCTGCCTCGCTCAGTAAGCAATAGCAAATTTCGAGTGGTGACCGATGCTTCGCTGATTCAGCTTAGCAAAGTCAACGAGGATGACCAGCACAGCAGGGGACGTCCACCAGAAGACTTGAACAGCAAAAAGGAGGGTTGTTGGCGTGAAGATTTGAACGTCCAGGGCCGGTCACCAATGTAATTCAGATGTGCGCAAGTAACACTGGGACTCGCGGGAACCTGAAAATAAAGCACAAAAGACCGCCAACTTGGTGGGGTAGCGTTCAACAGTGGAGGATCGACGAGTCAGGTAGCAACAGTGCCAGCGCACAGCAACAACGAAACCAAAGCAGCAGCGTAGTCAAGCACAGCAGCTCGAACACGATCGGCTTTTCAGGTGGCACACGTGCAAGGAACAGCTTGGTTGTCGTCGACGGCTCAGCAGGGCAGCAACACGATACGGCGATGTTGGTGACAAAGGCACGGCCACAGGTCTGGCCGTGAAGTGGGCACCGGCTTGGACGATCACCTCGGCCGAGAACTGGTCGAGGTTTCCCTCTCTCTGCTCTCTCTCACGTGTGTTCTCTGTATATTTTGGAATCCCCCCATTTTTTCCCATAATGAGTCAATTTATATTGAAAGGGCGTAAACCAATGAGGAAAGAAAGCATAATCTGTTTCCTTCTGGGCATGCGTTGAAATATATTTTCTTTCCTTTCCTTTTTATTGATCGAATGCCGATATATATATTTTTTGCAAATCCATGCCCGCAATGCAGAACGTGCCCAACATTCCCCTCTCATGCTGATCTTCCGAATTTCCTTTGTGCATATGCTCGTATCTTTCCTCTTAAAATAATGCTGGTCAATTTCTTGCTCCCCACGTTGACCGAATTATGGGAAAGCGCATAATTTTCCTTCACGTGGATGGGCTTCTCTATGTTCAATTCGGTGGCCGCTTACACGCGGTCCTTCCTTTGCATTCGTTCCCTTAAATGCACAAATATGTTGGTGCCAATATGCTGGAAATTTCTTAATTGACTTTTAACAATTTAGGACACCCATGTAATATCAATCACCATGGAGGAATTATCGACTTATCCACAGTTTAATGCTCTTGTTGGCTTCAATATTCAAAGCCATTCACCAAAATCCATTCACCGCCGGCCTAACAAATATGCAATTAAATGAGATATGCTTCTAATGACCATATGTTATGGAATTAATTTTTTTTTTGGGTTAAAATTAATCCCTGATTTTTTAATGTGATAAATGACTAAACGGATCGCCAAAATTTAGGTGTCAACAAGAGCCTCAAAGATTAAAGGATTAGCATGATTTACCTTGTATAAATAACAACTACAAAGTGAAGTTCTTTGCAAAATAAGGCTCTTGAAAAGTCAAATAAAGATGATACAAAAATTATGGTTTAATAAAGTCTATTTACTTACCATAAAATCGGAGTTTCCACAAAATGAAGTCTATTTTCCAGTGATAATGTCTTTAGTAAGACAATCCAAATCTAAAAACCAAAAAAGATATTAAATAAAGTATTCAATTAATAGATAGTTATGCGAATAAATTACAAGATAGAAAGGAATACAACGACTTACCCGCCTCAAACTTTTCCGCATTCTCGATGCATTCTTCAATATTGATCGGCTCACGAACAGCTCTCAATCAATCTTGAGTGCAAATCAAACATTCCACCACTTTAGGAGTCAAAGAGCTTCGAAAGCTGTCAAGTACACGTCCCGACGTACTAAAAGTTGACTCGGAAGAAACGGTAGTCACGGGAATAGATAAAACATCTTGAGCCATCAAAGATAAAATTTTATACTTTGACCCCGTACTCTTCCACTACATCAAAATGTCGAGATTAAGGACATCTTCACTTTCAGCTTCAAGATACCAATCAAGTTCAGATTTGTTTTCATCCAACACTCTTTTCTTGGCATGAAGAAAGCTTTTATGCCAAGCATGAATTTCACACTCATTGTCATCAATATCGGCATTAAAAGCATTGCTACTATTACTCAAAGTTGAACTACTAAATTTTTCTTTACTAGAAGAACCATCAAAAAATTGATCATAAAATTTATATAAACGTTCCAAGGCAACATTCACTTTATTATGCATCTCATCAACTTTTGCTTCATCATCATAAATTTGATCAAAACAAAACTTCACATAATTCAACTTTTTTGTAGGATCAAATGCAACTGCAATCAACACCATCATATTTACTTTATCTAGACTCTCATAATACTTATCAAACTTCCATTTCATTTTTATACCCATAGCTTGAATCTTTGGGTTCAAGGAATTGACCACATTATTCAAATATTTATACAACATAGCCATCCCCTCAAAATATTCATTTGAAGTAACATAAGAGCTTCCCAACATCCTTTTGGTTGCATCATAAAACCGTTTCAGAAATTTAGAAATAATGATGGCATTTTCCCAATCTTCATCTTGAGGAGCATCATGGTCAATCTCCCTTAAAAGAATGAATCTTCTTCTTCCATTTTTTCAAAAGCTTGCCTGAACTTTATGGCGGTGTCTAACATCATATAAGTGGAGTTCCATCTAGTGGCAACATCAAGACAAACCGAATCTTTATATGCAATCCTCTCACTTTTAATACAAGATCGGAATGTCTTAGCTCTAACAGGAGAACTCCTTACATATCTAACTACATTTCGGATACGTGCAATAGAATCACGCACCTCATTCAATCCATCTGTTACTATCAAGTTAAGTACGTGATCAGTGCACCTCATATGTAAAGCATCGCTATTCAAAATCAAAAACTCTTATCTTAAAAATTTTTCCTTCAAATAATCAACGGCCACATCATTTGAACTAGCATTATTCATGATTATTGTGGATATCTTTTTTTCTATTCCCCAGTCATGAATACATTTCTCTATCATTTTTCTAATCTCTTTACCTCTGTGACTATGCATTACCACAAAATTGATGATTCTTTTATGCAACCTCCAATTTTCATCAATAAAATGTACCGTGAGACATAAGTAGTTCAAATTTTGAATGGAACTCCACATATTAGTTGTGAGTGCAATCCTAGATTTAAGCTTACCAAATGAAGCTTTCAAACAAGTATTTTCACTCAGATACAATTTCATACAATTTTTAGCCACCGTAAATCTTGAAAGATGTTGGAAAATGGGCTGTAATTCGGTGACAAAATTGCAAAAACCAACACGCTCAACAATGGAAAACGGTTGTTCATCAATAATAATCATCTGAGCAAGCATGTGCCTACAACGTTCTTGATCAAATTTCCACATCGTTAAGATGCTATCACCACTAATAGTATTTTCCCCTTTATCACCAGTCACATCTCCCTTACGTGATGTAATCAACATTTGCTTTTTATCATGATAAGGATACTTTTTGCACTTTTTCAAGTGCTTCCACATAGTTGACGTTCCATGATCAACATTATACACATATTCAACCTCACAATGAATGCACTTCACCCTAACGGTTTTCTGTGTTTTCTCATCTATGATTCTTGAAAAATTATCCCAAGTCTGCGATTGATTAGCTTGCTTTTTACTTAGAGGAGGACGAGAGTTAGCTGCCCTCACCTTGTTTGTCGCATCCACGGTTGCATATTCTACTTCATCAGCTCCATGGAATGGCAATTCCATGAGCGGACTCATTTCATTATGTCCATCCACTTCCATTGATATATTTTTGTCTTAATCCATCGACCTGAAAATAGAAAGAGCAAATCATAAGAATCTTCACATCAGCTTTGGAGAAATTAATAAGTAAACAAGGAAAAATGTGAGACATTATTCTGTAAGAAAAATTAATAACAATAAGCTTTAACGGTGAGGACATTGTTAGGGAGTGGGGCAGTAACTTTTGAATGGAAGTAAAAAACTGAGGAAAGAAAAAACTAAACATATTAGCATTGTATTAACAAATTCACCTATAAACTAGCAATCGTTCAGGTATGAACAACTTCCTGCCCACTCTGTGGTTGTGAAAGTTAGCGGTCCATCTCCTCTCTCCCTTCGATTCCCCCAATCCTCGAGTTGTGAAAGTCTCTCCGCCTTGCTCCTTCCCTCTGACTAGGGTTGGCCAGCAAGCGTTGCTGCCTTGCTCCTTCCCTCTAACCGGGTTGCCCAACAACTGTTGCTGCAGGATTGGGATCACATGAAATACTGCTGCGATTGAGAGAGAAAGAGAGAGTGAATGGAAGAGGGAAGGGAAAGGGGAGATAGAGTGATTGAGATCGATGAAGAATTTAAAGTTATAGCACTCAGAAAAATGTAGAAAACAGTTGATCATAAATAGCAACACCACATGGGAGAATATTACGTAGTGATGATGATTTATATTGCTTTAACCGTCGGACATCGCACTTCCCCTGTTACTTTTCAAAAAGAACAAGTGTCCCATGAAAGAAAGCATTTCTAAACTCCAACTTTGTGTTGTAAAACCCCATGAAAAGGTAATGAACTGAGCCATCTCTTCCTTTAAAAAACTAATTACATATATAAATGAAGCCATGAAAAAAACACTCAAATTAAGGATTTGAGAATTATTGGTGTGTTTATAGCAATTTGAAGTGTTCTTCCTCACATGTAATGACAAAAAATATATTTTCTTCTCGAATGAATAGCCACATAGCGTTCAATTGTTAAACAAAGAATGTATATGCATTCAATCTATGTTTTAACGGAACAAGACTCGACTGTATCATAAAACAATAGACCACAGATAATTCTTGGCTACTTGAATCAAACTCCCAAAAGCAGTTGATATTTAGCAAATTTTGGGGCTCAAGAATGGCATGACTGTAACTTAAAAGCACCGGCAAAACTTTAAGAAAGTGCGTGAGAAGAAAGAAAGATACCTATTTTCTTCCAACTCTTGCCATTATAAACTGCAACAGCATTTCTCAATGTCTCATCCTGAATAGGGTAGAAAATAATTAGAAAATCTACATTCCCCATAACCAAAAGAAGCAAACATGCTCTACAATGACGTACAGGCTCAGTAATTCCCAAGATGGAGTTTCCGACGATTTTTTAGTCTAAGCAATGCTATTTTCATGCTTCCCTTGATTAGATAAAAAGCTACTTAGCTCTCTTCTTCAACGTATGAAAACATAATTGTATAAAATGACATCAGATGTAAAGTTCCAATAATCAAACAGAAGGAGCACACGCAGAGCAAAACATTCACTAGAGTAGCAGAAAATTAACCTCCTTTGGAGTCCAACCACCCTTTGCCTGCCTGATAGGTCCTGTCGTCCTCCTGAAGATAAGATTGCAAAGTTAACCGACTAGCAAAAATATGCTCTTTAGTAATCTTAGGAGACGAACAAGTAAATCTCATCGATTTAATTAGCATCGAAGGAATGCAATTGCAATAGACAGCAACAAGAGCAAAGAAACAAGGATAGAAAGTGCCGCAAAGAGAACGACTTGACAATTCTGCAGAAGAGTAGCAACGTGTGGCAAAGTTTAGCAAGCCATACCGGTGAGAAGGAGAAGTAGTCGCCAGGTTGGACACAATAGGAGATTTGAGAGTAGCATTGGCACTGCAAAGAAGAGAGAGGGGGTAGCCAGGGGGAAGCGCAAAGGCAATCGCACGAAAGAAGAAGTAGTCGACGGGCTGGACACAACAGGAGATTTGAGAGTAGCACTGGCTTTGGCACTGTGGAGAAGAGAGGGGGGTAGCCCCAGGGGGGGAAGCGCAAAGGCAATTGCACGAAAGAGAGCGAGAGGGGGCAACCGCTTAGGGTTTTTTTTTTTAGTAATATCTCAAAATCGGGTCCAACTGATCCGGTTCCCAAGTGGGTCTTTGTTAGTAATATGCCCTAAATTAACTTATTAATAAATAAATTAAAAAAAAAAGGTAAAGCTTCATGCATGTGCACGAAACATAATGGTCAGCGGTTGCTGACCATTATGCACGTAGCATTGATGGTCAGCAACCGCCGACCATCATGCCATGAGCGGTTGCTCATGCACGATGGTCATGCATGAGCAACCGCTCATGCACGATCATCCACTATGGACGATCAGCAACGGTTGCTGATCGTCCATTGATCATCAACCGTTGCTGGTCATTTTTAATATAAAAATGAATGAGGGATGAGAAAAAAGGGGTTGGAAAAACAGAGAAAAGGTGGGTGTGCATTTTGTGTTTTAGAGAGAAAATGTTTTGCTGAAAACAGAGAGCAAATTGTGTGCATGTTCTTATGTTCTTTGAGACGCAAGAAAGAAGAACATTATCTCGTTCGGGCCGTGACTATTATACATCAAGGATACGACGGTTTGTTTCCACGTGATTGCTAGCACGATCGAAGTGGTGAATATCCGAAATTCTCTCTTCCGTTCGACGTTCGTTGTTGGTGTGTCTGAACTAGAGGTCCAACGCTTGTGGGACTCGAACTGTAGAACATCCGAACCGACTTGTTTAAAACGCGCTTCGAGAGGTAATTCGTTTAACTCCTTTTTATGTTTAGATTTTTGATTAAAACGCACGAACAATGCCTAAGGAGAATCATGTGTAAAATATATCTTTGTTTCCGCTGCGTTTATTTCGTTAATTTTCTTATACATGATTCATGAAACCCCAACAGTGGTATCAGAGCCAACCTTAGGCGTTTCGTGCGTTTAATTGATTTATAGTTCAAATATATTTTTGCGTTCTAATGGCCAATTTACTTTTGTTAAGAGAATTGGTTCTCTTGCTCTTATGTGGCCTATAGAAGTTGATTGATTTATGTGATAAATTTAATCAACTAAGCAAAAAGTTAGAACTAAATCAATTTTGAATCAAAAATCCATAACTTGTTGTACTTCGTGTTTATATTCTACAAATGATATGCAGAATTTTATGCATGCCTTCCAGAGCTTTAAATTTTGAATTTATGGCTCGTAAGGAAGGGTGGTGATCATGGAAAAATCCCTAAATGTTGTGATTGTTGTATGGATGAATGTATGATGATTACAGGTATTATTTTTGGGGATGTAATTATTAAATGGAGGCTGCGTCCTTCCTTTTATTTTACTTTAATTTTTCTTGTTATGTAATTTTAGTATAGTTTAGTATTTCAATTGTTGATATAAATACTACAAGAGAGGAGGAGCCATTGGAGGAGCCATTAAACCGGTGAGCTCTTTGGGCCCGGTCTTTGAAGAGTTCAAAGATTGAAGAAAAAGTGAAGAGCAGGTCCATATAATTAAAACATTAAAATGGCTAAATGGGTGTCTTTGGCTCGAGACCCATTGAACCATAATTCCATGATCACCACATAGGATAGATGTTTATGTGATATCTATTTATTTATTGTTTATGATATCGTGCATGTTAAACCGGTTAATGTGCAAAGTGAGACCGTTAATAACGACCCAAATCTCCTTACAAAGAATATTAAGTCGAAACGGGTTTCGGACTCGTGGCCTTCCATCGTCGTGGTTTGATCTAATATTATAGTGGTTAATTAACCGGTTATGGATACATAGGGGTTGATTACCATTTATAATATTGGACCACTCCATTATGCATATGATCTTTGTGGGGTTGGAGCCAAATGATTTCTAATAACTGTTAGGTGAGGGAATCATTTGTGTTTTCAATACTTGCATGAGACGATGGGCTAGACTTAACTATGATCATGATGCCAATAACTGTTAGGTGAGGCTTTCATGGTCTAGAGGCCGAAGTTATGATTGGGACTCGCATATGATGCGTTGAACAAGCTGGTTCACTCACTAAGTTCATAGGACACCAATAACTGTTAGGTGAGGTGGACTTTGGACTGGTGGGACTCAATCCCCACTAGTAATCTTTACCCAACAAAGATTACCGCTTCCCATCTTAAGGAGTATGGGATTCGAATATAAATTTAGTGGGAGGATCTATTTCATTTAAAGGCCAAAATGAAATAGTTATTTTGAAAGATACAACGGCTAACAATTTATTTTCTGCAACAGATATATTATTACTCTGAAAATGGTGACCACAAACCCACTCGCTTCTATACTTGACAAGAATTGTTTAATTGAACCCAATTTCACTGATTGGATGAGGAATTTGAGAATTGTTCTCAATTTAGAAAAAATTGGGTATGTGCTTGATGAAACGATGCCAACCTCCTTTCTTGAGGGCGGGACCCAAGAGAAATGTGTCACTTATGATAAGTGGCATGATGATGACTTAAAAGTTAGGTCATATATGCTTGCTTCTATGAATAATGAATTACAGAAGAAGTATGAATCTATGGAAGATGCTGCGTCGATCATTTTGCACTTAAAGGAATACTTCGATGAGAATGGTCGAACCTCTAGATATGAGATATCTAAGGCATTGTACCGTATGAGGATGGCTGAAGGATCATCTGTTAATGATCATGCTTTGAAAATGATCTGGCACATTGAAGAATTGGCTAGGTTGAATCTCGTTATGGACAATGAGTTAGCTGTGGATTTGATCCTCCAATCTTTACCCGATTCCTTCTCTGGTTTTGTCCAAAACTTCCACATGCATAAGATGGAGAAAACTCTTGCTGAGTTATATAGCATGCTGGTAGTTTATGAGAAGGAAATGCATAACACGAGGCCAAATGTAGTGGTTATGGCTAAGGCTTCTTCTTCAAAGGGTAAGACCGTTTTAAAGAAGAATAAATGGAAGATGTCTGCCAAACCTGTTATGCAACCAAAACTCATGATTGATAAAGGGAAATGTCATTACTGTGGTGTCAAAGGGCACTGGAGGAGGAACTGTAAGAGGTACCTCGCGAGCTTGAAGGTCAAGACCAAGAACCGACCTTATGAAGGTATGGTGTCTATGCTTATTGAAACTAATCTTATGGTTAGTGCTGAATCCAGCTCATGGGTTCTAGATTCTGCTGCAATTTCACATATTTGTATGTCTTTGCAGAATCTGGAAATAAGCGAGGATGCTAAGGCGAAATGAGATTGTCTCGACGTTTGCCAATGGAGCAAGAGTTGCTGCATTAGCTATAGGGACTTTTCGTTTATGTTTGCCTTCCGGACATGTATTGGTTTTAAAGAACTGTTTGCATTATAAGAATGCTGTTAGGAACATCATCTCTATACCTCGCCTGGGTAAAGAGAATTATGAATTTTCTTTTGTTGATGATGTATGTTCTATTTATCATAATAGAATATGTGTTGGTTCTAGCTTATTAACCAACAATCTTTATACCATCACAATGTCCGGTAATGCGATTACCAATGTCAATAAGCAAAATAGAATTGATATAAATGCCATAACTAATAAACGACCTAGAGACGGTCCAAATAAAAAGTATGTTTGGCATCTCCGATTAGGTCATATTGGAGAAGACGGAATTAACAAGTTGAGTAATGATGGATACATTGATCCTTCAAATTTTGAGTCATACTCGACTTGTGAGGCATGTCTTCTAGAAAAAATGACCAAAGCGCATTTTGTGGGACAAAGTGCGCGAGCTGCTGACATATTAGGATTAATACATACAGATGTATGTTGACCAATTAATGAATCTGCTAGAGGTGGTTATAATTACTTCATTACTTTCACTGATGATCAGTCACAGTATGGTTATTTATACCTCATGAAGTATAAATCTGAATCCTTTGAAAAGTTCAAGGAATTCAAGGCTGAAGTTGAGAAACAAACAGGAAAATGTATTAAGGCTCTTCGATCAGATCGAGGAGGTGAATACCTTAGTATTGAATTCCTGAACTTTCTTAAAGAGAATGACATTTTATCACAATGGACACCTCCGGAACTCCGAACATAATGGTGTATCTGAACGAAGAAATCGTACTTTATTAGATATGGTACGATCTATGATGAGTTACACCGATTTGCCAATATCCCTTTGGGGATATGCCCTTGAGACAGCTGTATATATACTGAATAGAGTGTCGTCCAAATCTGTTCCAACTACGCCCTATGAGATATGGCATAGTAGGAAACCTAGTCTTAATCATATTAAGATTTGGGGTTGTCCAGCTTTTGTGAAAAAGCTGAAAGTGGAAAAATTGGAGGCAAGATCTGAACAAGGTCGCTTCATTGGATATCCAAAGGAAACTCTTGGATATTATTTCTATTTTCATTCAGACCAAAGAATTTTGGTATGCAAGCACGCTTCTTTCTTGGAGAATCAGTTCATCCAAGAAAGTGGTCTTGTGCGGGCGGAAAATAGTCTTACAAGAAGAAAATAATGAAGTACCAAATAACCGAGTTCGGATACCAACCTCTCGATTTTAAAGTGGGAGCTTCGATACACAACCTCTTAGGAGAAGTGCGAGAATGTCTCGCCCACGCTCGTTATAGACACTCGGTTGATCACATTGAACCATTATTCATTGTGAATGATAGTGATCAACCCGGTGATCCTAAAACCTATGAGGAGGCGATGTTGGACATCGATTCGGTAAATGGCTAGAAGCCATGAAATCCGAAATGGATTCAATGTATTCCAATGAGGTATGGACCTTGATCGACCGCTCGATGGTATTGTACCAATTGGATGTAAATGGATCTTCAAGAGGAAGATGAATGTTGAAGGTCAAATTGGAATTTACAAAGCACGGCTGGTGGCGAAAGGATATCGTCAAAAAGAAGGAATTGATTATGACGAAACTTTCTCACCTATGGCCATGCTAAAATCCATTCGGATTATGTTGGCTATAGCTGCACACCTTGATTATGAGATATTCCGAGATGGATGTCAAAACGGCTTTTCTAAATGGTTTTCTCGATGAGGACATCTATATGGAACAGCCACAGGGTTTTGAATCCAATAGTGAAAAACAGAAGGTGTGTAAGCTTAAGAGATATATTTATGGACTCAAACAAGTCTCTAGAAGTTGGAACATCCGTTTTGATGAGGTAGTCAAATCGTTTGGCTTCATCAAAAATCCGGATGAACCTTGTGTATATAAGAAGATCAATGGGAGTGCAATTGCATTTCTGGTTTTGTATGTCGATGATATACTTTTGATTGGAAATGATGTACCAATGATATCATCGATAAAATTATTCTTGTCACAGAAATTCTCCATGAAAGATTTAGGAGAGGCAACCTACATTTTAGGTATCAAGATCTATAGAGATAGATCAAGACGATTGATTGGCCTCTCACAATCTACGTACATAGACAAAGTGTTAACACGGTTTAACATGCAATGTTCCAAGAGAGGATTATTGCCTTTTAGGCAAGGGATCCGTCTTTCTAAGGAGATGTGTCCCAACACTCCTGAAGAAAGAGAGCGGATGGCAAAGATACCATATGCATCCGCTATTGGAAGCATAATGTATGCTATGCTATGTACTAGACCGATATTGCGCATGCTGTAAGTATTACTAGTAGATATCGATCGATCCAGGAGAAGAGCTTTGGATAGCAATCAAGAATATTCTTAAGTACTTGCGAAGGACTAAAGATTTATTCTTGATATATGGAGAAGGAGAATTTAAAGTTGTAGCTTATACCGATTCCGATTTTCAATCGGATCCTAATGATTATAAGTCTACGTCTGGGTTTGTCTTCACATTCAATGGTGGTGCAGTTAGTTGGAAAAGTTCCAAACAAAACATAACTGCTGATTCCACCACTGAGGCAGAGTATGTAGCTGCTTCTGAAGCAGCAAAGGAAGCCGCTTGGATGAAGAAGTTTATTTATGAACTTGGAGTCGTTCCTTCAATTGAGCAACCGATCACATTGTTTTGTGACAACAATGGGGCGATAGCTCAAGCTAAGGAACCAAGGTCTCACCGAAGTCCAAGCATATTGAGAGACGCTTCCATCTCATCGAGAAATTGTTGGGAGAGGTGATATCGCCTTGCAGAAAATTGCCTCAGCAGAAAACGTGGCAGATCCTTCACTAAGGCCTTACCTCAGTCTTCTTTTGAAAGACATATTGACAAAATGGGTTTGAGGAACCAGACAAATTGGCTTTAGTGCAATTGGGAAATTGTTGGATGTATACCCTAAAGCTGCTATGTAATAGTTACATATTAGGGATTTCAGTTTTACTTTCATTATTATTATTTAATTAATGGCAACGACGTATTCATTCATTTGTCCAATTATTTTATATTGATGAATGATTCCATAAGATCAGTTGCAACTAGAGCTATTCTTGAGACGTTAAGAATATATGTGACGGGTTCATAGTTAGACTGAATCTTTAAATTGTTCCCGGTCGATGGATTATTAAATGGATATTAATAATCCTGTTGAGACCGGTGTGTTCTTAACTTCGCCATTAAGTATTGGATACTTAAGGGAATGATGAGTCATATGTCATTGGGTATTATGATGCCTGAGTTAGAACACAAGTGTTTGTATTAGACAAATTCACTGAACGTGACACATGGAACGATTAGCGACATGGAAGCTTTTAGCGTGGTCAATGTCTAATTGTTCATGCTTTGGTCTTGTGTAAATAATCCTTAGACCTGAGGCACAATGTTAACTTGTGTATCGAACAACTATGGTTCACGGGTGCACATAATGCCGGGTCGTCGATCCGTCTTTGTATTTGATGGTCATAATTTGTTCATATACGAAGTTACACGTGTGTGCAATATGGAATCTGTCTCCTTGTTATATGCAAGGTATGATAATGATGTCCTATGCGATCTAATTGTGACACTGCATTGAAATCCTCGGCCGGGGTTGTAACCGAGAATAAATTGTTTATGTCTCGAATAAAATGCATGTCAATTAGATTTGTGCATATGATCGAATTAATGACTTGACAAATATTCCATGGTCTTTATTTGATCGGGACATAGTAAGACAGAGGGATTGAATTACACTATAGCCAAAGCTGACGGGTTCATTATGTTCTTAAAGTATTCACACTATCACGGGTAGCCATGACATATTGCTAGATGTCAATCGTGGCTTGTAGGACCTAAAAGATTAATCGGGACAATTAATTCTTTTGGAAGTACTAATGTGTTAGTACAAGTCTTACTACCAGCTTAGTGATGAACCTAGGGATGTCACACACCATAAACAACTAGGATGACGTGGAACAAGAGAGAAATATTATTGCAAATATGTTTGCAATTACTGCAATTGAATTGAGTCAATTTGAAATTAAATTAAATAAGATTTAATTTAATTTGTATTATAGTCACGAGCCTACTTGCATATGATGCACACGCATGCCCAAAGTGGATATATGTTAAGATACCAAACAACTTGGCTTTAGTGCAAGTGGGAGATTGTTAGTAATATGCCCTAAATTAACTTATTAATAAATAAATTTTAAAAAAAAGGTAAAGCTTCCTGCATGTGCACGAAGCATAATGGTCAGCGGTTGCTGACCATTATGCACGTAGCATTGATGGTCAGCAACCACTGACCATCATGCCACAATCGTGCATGAGCGGTTGCTCATGCACGATGGTCATGCATGAGCAACCGCTCATGCACGATCATCCACTATGGACGATCAGCAACGGTTGCTGATCGTCCATTGATCAGCAACCGTTGCTGGTCATTTTTAATATAAAAATGAACGAGGGATGAGAAAAAAGGGGTTGGAAAAACAGAGAAAAGGTGGGTGTGCATTTTGTGTTTTAGAGAGAAAATGTTTTGCTGAAAACAGAGAGCAAATTGTGTGCATGTTCTTATGTTCTTTGAGACGCAAGAAAGAATAACATTATCTCGTTCGGGCCGTGACTATTATACATCAAGGATACGACGGTTTGTTTCCACGTGATTGCTAGCACGATCGAAGTGGTGAATATCCGAAATTCTCTCTTCCGTTCGACGTTCGTTGTTGGTGTGTCGAACTAGAGGTCCGACGCTTGTGGGACTCGAATCGTAGAACATCCGAACCGACTTGTTTAAAGCGCGCTTAGAGGTAATTCGTTTAACTCCTTTTTATGTTTAGATTTTTGATTAAAACGCACGAACAATGCCTAAGGAGAATCATGTGTAAAATATATCTTTATTTTCGCTGCGTTTATTTCGTTAATTTTCTTATACATGATTCATGAAACCCCAACAGTCTTCACTCAGACCTAGGAACCGGATCGGTTCTAATCGGTTCCTAAAAAATGGAACTGATTCTCGGACCGGTTCTACCAGGAATCGGTTCCTGGACCGATTTTCCGGGTGGTCCGATCCGGGTTTCGGGTGGTCCGGTCCGGGTTCCAGGTAAACCCGGTCCGGTTGCTCACCCTTATGATCTGAATGTGGTTAGCCAAACCTTGGGGGTTAGATTGGAATTAAAATATTAAGTTGGGGCCAAAATATGATTTACAAAAGTTGAGGGATTAATTTGCAAATTTTACAAAGTTTCACCCATTCCCTTAAATCATCATATTGGCCCCCAATTAAGTTGAAATTGAACTTGGGTTAGGTCGAATTAATCAAATCAGGCCAAAGGAACCAAATTGCATTGAATTGGGTATTTTCGAGTAAGAAAATGACTAACTTTAAGGGACTTTCTTGAAAAATTGGACATGGACAATTATGAAGACTAGTCAAGATCTTAAATTACTATATATAAGCTTGCTAATTGATTAAAAATCATAGCCAAATTGATGAATTAGAACACTCAAACCGGCTACCAAAACCCAGTTCACAACTTGGTCTCAATTCAAAGCTGCTAAGTTAGCAAATTTTTATCCTCTTGAACCTCCCAATCAGCCTAATCTCTACACATAATAGAAGACCATAATTAGGAGTGTGAGTGGATGAAAATTGGACACGAATAAGCTACTAAAGGTACGTGAAAATCACAGCAAAATCCACACACTCAACAAGTTGCAAAAGTTGAAAATTTTGGTTAAGTGAGAAAATTGGTGAACTAGTTCAGTAGGCAGGCTTGGTAGGTAGGGCAAAGATTGACCAAAAGATGGCTTAATTCAGTAGATAAGATCTATGAAGCAGATTCTTTTAGGGGATGAAAGGTAGGAGATAAGAGGGAGAAGAGGAAGCTCACAGTCGTTCTCAAAATACACCCTCACAAGTGACTCAGGAAAATGAAATACCCAGAAAATTCCAGACGGACCCTTGGAGAGAGATGAAATTTTCACATATTTTCATTCAAACTTAGCCAAAATTTGCAACTAGAGATTGAAACTTCACTAAAAGCTCTTTCCAACCATAGGTCGCACATCCCGAGTGGATATCGAAAGGTCTCCAAAAGCCAGCCCCCCCCCCCCAAAAAAAAAAACCCTCCCGACGGGCCAAGAAAGTTTGAATTTTTTTTCAAATGTTGAGCCTAGTTGTTCACTGGCGAAGGAAAGCGAGTGTTTTTGAGAAAAGTGAGAGACAAATGAGAAAAATCATGACTTGTAACCTAAAACTAGAATACGTATAGTTTGGTTTGGTGTTAATTTGGCCAACAAAATACGTCTTAAAGTCTAATTTTGGAGACCAACAAAAACCTTTGTTGTCAGTTCTTTTTCTACAGATCTCATTTTCCAATTTAAAGGAGCCAACTTCCCTGTGTTTCTAGAGGATAATTTCTTGGTTTCCTCGATTGAGAACCACTTGCAAAAGAAAGTACAAAGTAAGATAAGAATCATAGATGTGTTTTTGGTCAATTTTGCACATGTTTTAACAATGAAAAATCAAGAGGAAAACCAATACATAAAATTGATTTCTAAAGCTGGAATTTTTCTGGGTGTTGGAAGTCTCTTCAAGAGTCTTATATGTTTGATTTGCTACACCCCTTTTCGTGCATTACTTGTCTTCTGAGTTTGATGAATGTTATATGGGAGTATAAATGATACTTAGGTTAACCCAGTTTAGTCTTTAAATCTCCATATGAACCATAAGATCATCTACAACTTGAGCCAAAAGCCAAGCCAATTCACATTGAGACATGGTTGGTCAATGTAGATCATGCATGCATGCTTCTTAGAGAGTTCATTTCGATGTGTTCAGTTGATCGTTTTCTGTGATGTTTATTGTATTTGAAAGTCATATTACCTATTTTTCGAATGAAGTGATGTTTCCTATGGATCTCACATATGATGAGTGTCAAGGTTTGAATCTGGGCATGCAACATGTTTGTTTGACCTGGGTTCAAACCTAAATTTGCAAAAATAGCTTAAACCCACACATTCGAGGTCGATTTTAGCTTGGTTCTTGCATGTTTTAGGTTATGATTTCTTTCTAATATTATTCTTTGCATGTAGTAGTATAATTTGATATTTTAGTTCTAAGTGAGATTACTTATAAGTTGACATTGAAGGCCACGAACATAGTCCGAAGAAACTACTTTAGGGTGATTTGATGTGCATCAAATATTCGATAAAATGCCTGAACCAAGTTGCGATCTTGAGACAATTGATTTGAGCTCGAATATTATGATATTCATGTATTGGGTTATTCCATATTTAGTGTAAATCAAGCATATATTAGTTTAGGGAATTATTTTCAAATAAAAAATTTTAAAAACTAAAATTTCAAAATTTCAAAATTAAAATAAAAATAACAATAAAAATGTTGGATGGTATCAAATTAGGGCAGAAATGACATCTATGAAATTTTCCTAATTTTATAAAGTCATTTTTCCTAATTGAATGTTGTTTTGGTATTTTAGAATCATTTTTGTAAATAATCCATTTTGCGTAGATTAAAATTATCTAGAGTAATTTCATGTATGTTTAAATTCTCATTTCGCTCACGGGGGTCCTGCCCGTAATGTGATAACAAAGTCATGTAAGATGTTTAATTAACATACCACTTTTTGATAATTTGAGTATAAATTTGTTTTATTTTATTTTATTTTCTAAATTAGGTTAGGATTAGTCTAGACATTAAAGAAAATGACCCCACAAAAAGATTTGCATGCAACAGACACTTTGCGGCTTTGATAAGGACTAATTTGTAATCAAAGATTGTCTGGCCATTTAGATAAACAACCTTCATAGTTAATGGTATCGCAAGGGTGCTAATAGAAACATTAGTGTAAATAAGTCTTCATTCCTATAAATCGCTGGTTGCGTATGAATCAAAACAACATTCTTGTGTCTCAATTGGTTTCTAGCTGACCCTATAAGCTAGTAGAGACTCCTAGAAAAATTTAGGTTGTTAAGAACTAAAATACAAAATCTAATATCACGCGATGTATGGACTTGAGAGAGCCCGTACCTAACTCAGGGCCCATTGGCCCGCCACCTTGGGCTATACCCCTAAATCTCTTCATTTTCCCCTGATAGCAAAAGAGAGGTTGCGACACTCTCAATATACAAAACTTCGAACTTGTTGGTATCAGAACCATATAAACATGACTTTGTCAAATACTTAGTGTAATAGGCATACTTAGAAAAAACTTGAAGAGAGGAGATATGGGTGTTTTTCCTTCTCCTTTGAATGAAGATTTTGAAATCTTTATAGAATTTTAAAATTCATATATAGAAGCGGTACATAAATCATGAATTAAATATATACAAGAATGTAGAAGATACCTTAATTAAATGGATACGATAATTCAGGAGATACATGAATCATGACTTAAGTAGATATAAATCCAAGAGATACACAAATGTGAGAGATACACGAATTAATGACATAAATGAACAAAAATAACGTGTATTGTTTTGCTTGATTTATTAATCCACCATAAATACAACAAATAAACAAGGATTATACAGCTTTATATCTTGCTTGATTTATTAACCCACCATAAATACAACACATAAAACATGGATTATAGAGCTTTATATCTTGTCCATTCATTAATGATTGCTTCAAATGAGTAAAGAGAATCAATCGCTAAGTTCAAATGAGTAGAGAGAAGCCAAAGAAACTACCCTCGAAGATATGAAAATGGAAGATTTCATTAATAATTTGAGATTGAGGAAGAGAGTAAGAGTGAGACTCTAAAAGAGGAAAATGATGGAAGAAGAGGAGGGCAACTTACAGTTATATACTTAAAAGTTTGGACCAAAAAGAAAAAAAAAACTATAGGGTTAGTTTAGACCAATCTCAGAACCCCACGATAAGGGACTAATCCGCGCAATATAGATTTTGACCGCTCTAAGATTAGGGACCGGCCCAATCCCCTTGTGAGGGGATCAGGATCGCTCGGGTTGGGCCGGTCCAAGATCAATCCTGGACCAATGCTCCCCCTAGTTCAGTGGCCATGTCGGTAAATCTTTAGAACCGCGGGAAAGGATCGTCGTTACTGCGCAGACCAAGTCGAGGGTGTTGCGCGAGCACTCCGCTAACGACTACCGAACTTTACTGACGTTGTCGGCATTTCCCATCGTCCTTTTGCTCGCATGGGTCGTTCTCAACCGAGTAGCGTGCGGCCCATTTTTATTCGTGTTCATTCTCCCGCTTCACAGCGAACGAACCCGGACATCTCGGAGAGACAGAGAGAGGGAGAGGTCAGTGGAAAATGGAGAAGGAGAGGGCGTGCGTGACGGGGCGGCAGGATTCGTCGCCTCGTGGGTCGTCAAGCTTCTACTCTCCAAGGATTCCATCGTTCATGGAACCGTTCGACAACTCGGTCTCTGTCTCTGTCTCTTTAATTTCTTTCCCTATTTATTCCTTTTCTGTTCCTGGTCTTGAACTGGTGCTTTGCCTTTATCCCCTATGGATGAGGAGAAACGTTCACTTAATCATTTCGCCTTCCACTGTCTGATCACCCTTGCGATCCTATGTGGAGTTCTTCAATTGGGACACGAGATGTAGTCACTGATTGTGGCTACTGCCTGCCATACTTGACGGTTAGTTTGCTAGAGCTAGTTTCTGAGTAGGAGCAACATCCATCAGTCCATGGCATTTGGGTCAACACGTCCCGTTGTAACAGCTCTGTGTTGTGCTTGCATGATGTTCCGTGGCTTCGAATCGAAACGCAACCAGTTGCGTTTTCTTTTCTTTCTTTCTTTTTTTTCATTTGTAACGCATCTTCCCATGTGAAATTCTATCCTCTGCCGGACAAGACCAGGGATTCCTCAGCTATTCGCATGATCTAAACTGTAACACAAAACAAATATATGCTGCGGGAAGTTTGAATTTACAGTTAAAATATCTTAACCGCGTTCAGGAAATCTGCTAGGATTATACAAAGTCTCATTGGAGCATGTTCCGTAAGCCTGTCTAGTCTTTTACAGGGATTTGGTTTTCTTCCTGTCAGTTGTTTACAAGACCCTTCATTTTAATTTTTTTTTCCTTGGGTATGCGCAGACAGGAAGCACGACCATTTGAACAAATTTGAGAATGCATCCGAAAACTTGAAACTCTTCGAAGCAGACTTGCTGGATTACGATTCTCTCCGTGCTGCTATTGAAGGATGTACTGGAGTTTTACATGTTGCTAGTCCAGTTCCTTCCTCCTCTTTACAGAATCCTGAGGCAAGAACATGTCCATCCTGCACTCACTGAGTACTGCACTTATCTTAGTTGGTTTTAGCATGTAGTCCACATGCGTTGCATTCTCATTGCTGTCCTTATTGCTCAGGAAGGAATTTACTGCATGTTAAATATCTTTCAAGCATTATGAGCTACTTAAATCAATGAATAGGATCTTTCTTGTCCTTTCCACACACCTAATTAACCTGTCACAGATAGAACCGCTCGACCCTGCTGTCAGGGGAACACTTAATGTTCTCAGGGCATGTTGCGAAGCAAAAGTGAAGCGAGTTGTTTATGTATCATCCATCTCTGCAATTGTCATGAATCCGATGTGGCCAAAGAAGCAAGCGAAGGATGAAACTTGTTGGTCGGACAAGGAATACTGCATTACTACCGAGGTATCTTGTAACTGACTCTAGAACTTACGGGATTTAATCTCATGATCTATTGGCAATACAACAAGTGAAATTTGTGTAAAGACTTCCCTGGTATCTTAATTCACTATTTTTTTGAACAATCATTTTCCTTTATAAGTGGGAACACAATATTAAGATATTCAAGTATAATAATTCGTTTAAAAATTTTAAAATTGTAATCAGATCCAGGTGGATGCTTCGCATGCATTATTTTCCTGGAGAAGTATTATTCCTTTCTGCTTCACGATCATGTTGATTCTGTAATGCTGTTGGAATCACTTGCTTGGTAAAGTGCATTTTCTGTTAAGGTAATTACCAATTGTCCCCTGATTTTTTTACCTTGTTGCATTTCACTACCACTAGTTTGATTTGGGTCATACTGCCTCCACAAAGTTCTCTTAATTGTCTCAAGATCACCCCTCAAATCCCTTGATGGTCTCAATTTAACGGGTTGGAGTAGATGACTTGCATTTGAGAAATCTCTGAGGTCAATTTCGCCACATAAACTGTCAATTCTTTTAGTGAAGGGACACATCGTGTGCAATTCAGGATCATGCTATTTGCCTGGAGTGGAATTGAAAGAAACGAGTCAAAATTGACATCTGGTGGGAAAATTGTGCTCAGAACACTTACAGCCGCATGTCGCGTGATCAAAATACTGCCATGTTTGCATCGGTGGTCAGGCTTTAGCTTCATCTGATACAATTAATAAATAGATAAATTAAACTTCACGAGGCAATCTGACACAAATCAAATTTTGGTGGCAATGGGTAAAAAATCAGGGGAAATCTTTTGTGGCTATAAGATCTCGAGAACAATATGCATTGTTCCTGTAGTTTGCTTTGTTTAGGGACATTTTACTTTGTTTCTCCTTAAGTTTCATGCTTTCCTCCATCTATCACCTCTATAAAATTACAATTTGGAGTATATCTTCTATGAAATGACTTCTTAAGTTTTCTTTATATCTGCAACAGTTTGCCATGAACATTTGAGCACAACTAGGGGTACGTCTGATAATTTCCAGTTGTAAGGACTGATGAGGTATCCTTTTCTTTTATTATTTGTAGAAATTCTCAGTTCGAGTGATTCATCAATATGCTTTTCCTCTAGTTTTACCTTGTTGTCATGCGAGTTTGACGTATAAGTCTAAGGCACATGCATTTATAGCTGCATTAACAGCTATTCTACTTATTCCATAGAACTGGTATAGCCTGTCAAAGAGGGAAGCAGAAGTGCTGCTGTCAAGTTTGCAAATGAAAATGGACTTGATATGGTAAGCATTTGCCCCGCTCTTGTTTTTGGGCCTTTCCTACGGTCCACGGTGAATGCAAGCAGCTTGGTTCTCGTAAAGCTTATAGAAGGCACTTATATGAGGCTCGTTGATGGTAATTATTTCTGTGAAGCATATGCTATGCTCCTACAACTGTTGACATGATGTTGAATCATCTTTGGAACCTGTGGGCATTTGCGTGTATGAGCATGAATATGTCTGATGTGTACCCATAATGTGTGTTTTTTTCTATAAAATTAGTAATATACATACAGCTATCTTGAATTATCTGATACTTCTATATCACCAGTTTTATTACATTCAAGGTGCCTTTGTATAAGTTTCCTATGAGTAGTTTGTGACAAGTGACCAAGGAAATATTCCACTTTGCAATAACTATGGTGGTGGCATCGCCGAGCATAGTTGGGGTAATTTGAGGCTAGAAATTCTATAGAAACCGGGTAATGCCATTTCATTTGCATGCTTTGGTTTTGAAGATTTCTGATCTCCATCTTGCGATGAAGATCAAGGAAGCAGGGATTGATGAGCTTTTTCTTATTTGTACATGTTTCAAATAGAGTTTTATCTAATGAAACTCATCATGATCATGCACTTCTCATTTGCAATTTCGTGCCCGAATGCTTCTATAGTGGGCTGATAAGAGCCATCCCATGCTGTCAAGAAAAATAAGAACTTTAAATAACAAAGATATGACCGAAAAAGGCCTTAGCCTCTTGATTTTCTTGTCTCTTTCTGTTTCTGAAGGATGTTTTTTGGTGTATGCTGATGATGAACATTTTCGTCTCATGTCTATGAAATTTTCCGTAAAGGTTGCTAGAGGTATGTTCAGCTTTTCATGACAAAAACTTCGCAAATACGCATGAGAAACTGTTATATACGATGATGGCCAACCTGATGGCATGATCCACAGATGGAAATAATTCAATGCCAAAGAAGCTCTGGAATATAATGGATGCGCATGATGTAGCTGCAGCTGTACTTCTGGGATATGAAAATCCCGAGGCAGAAGGGCGTTACATATGCACGGCACATACTATCAAGACTCGCGATTTGGTGGTCAAGCAAAGGAGTTTATGCCCAAACTACAGTTATCCACAAAAGTAAGTTGCCCAGCTCTATAATTTCAGAATCAATATGCTACTACCTTATTAATTGATTATATTTCTCAAGTAAAGTAGAATTATGACATTACATATCCATCAGATGCTGCATCCTCATTTTACATTACGATCCATAACTGGTGGGAAACTTGCACGATTTCCTATAACTTCGAGATTGTTACGCAAACTCTGTAAGCAAGGTACAAACACAAACAAACAAGTGAGAAATGAATGCACAAAATAAACCTGTCAAAGAGAATTCAAGCAGTTCGGCCAGGTATGCCTGCTCCAAGAGAGGAGATCGATGGGATATTCCCCTATAATTAATAAGAGGAGATTGCAATTGCTTGCAACACATAGTTTACAAGTGTTTCCCCGACCCAGGTATACCTTACACACTCACATTCCATCATGGCTCCTTGATCTCTCTTGACTTAGGCTTTTTTTTTACTTTTTTGGTCTGATTCTTGAGTTAGACTTGACGTCTGTACCTCAGTGACATCTGCTGAATAGCTGCCTTTCGTCGCTCCATCATTCCGAACGTCCATTCCTTAAATTAGGATGTCTGACTCACGTTCTCAGCCACTCTGAATCATGTAGCTCGCTTCGATGTCCTTGAACTTCAATCTTGACTCAATTCTACCTCATTGATTGTCGTCTCTCCGAGGCCCCTTGGAAGGGTGCTCAATCGCCACAAATGTCTATCGAGCCTAAGCTATGCATGGACTCCCTCAAGGAAAAAACTTGGTCTTCACATCGGCTCTTGGCATGCTATCTGTAATCCATTGGTGTTGGACCTCATTAAACTCGGTTTTGTCATGATGTCTCTGGCTCCTTCTGAACACCATATCAGCTCGTTGTTCCGAGCATTGCTTATCCAACTGAGTCCCTTGACCCTCTACTACTTCTCCCTTTGTCGTTATATGTCTGGCAGCAGTCGATGAAACTATTGTGTCCTGCAACAGCTTCCTCAAATTCATAGCACAACCCACAGAAGCAAAGACATACACCTCAGAAATTGACCATCCACCAAGATACGCACATGACCCAGGTCTACACACCAAGGTACTGTCACTCTACCTGAATTATCTTCTCTGAAACACAATTTACATTTGTTGTCCCCAATAAAACCAGTAGGAACTTCATAGCTTACAGTTCCTGCGTGGATTAGCTTCATGCATTCTCCCAATGACGTGAAAATTTTGGCTTAATATACACCAACAATCAGTCGTACCAACATGTGAAGTGTGGTACAAATGCTCCACCTTGAGCTCAATCTCTGTGATAGCTTACATGGTTTATAACATGTAGCAAAGGAGCTGCTCTGACTAGCTCAAAACTGAAGCATTTCAACACTTTGGTGACGTAACTTCCCCAAGTCACTTGAACACCTCAACCTTGGTCTCTCTCTGCATCTCCATAAACTTCCTTCAGAGCTCCTCCAAATCATCCATCTCCACATTTGCATTTGCATTCAACCGTAGCTCCAGCTCATCCACCTCCGCTGGCTGCTTCCACTTAGTTCTCACCTCAGAATTTCTGTCAGTTGCTAGGGAATCTGGAAACAAAGTAGAAACCATAATTTCTCTAATACTCTCCTTATCTCTAGGCTCTCACAAAGCTCCACTTGTTTCAGAACACTGTCCAAATCTCTCTCTACAATTGATCCCTCACCCCTCTCATGAAACGGAGCAGATTTGTGGAAGGAAACATTTATGCTGTGTGCACGGCTGAGGACTATGCATCACTTTGCCGTTGACTCTAATGTGCTTCCACTTCCATGAGCATAAGCGGGGGAAATGAACACTCTCTGTCCAATGTAGTCAGCGGGCTTACTTGACCACATTTCTTAGGAGTTTTATATCCAATTATTGGTTATGGTGATCACAAGCGGTATATGCCGCCCCAGCCCAGAAATTTTCCAAATCTACTAATGGAGAGTAAAGAGCGAGTTTTCTCCCATATGATTATGTTCATCTATTTTGTGTCTTCGATTTGATATGGTGTGTTGGTAACAATGCGGCGCTTTAGCATGCCTTTCTGTGTGCAAAACTGGCTTTACTCCTCTGAACACGGCTTCAACCTCTGGTAGTTCTCAGACATATGATCTTCCTCCCTGTTTGCTCGTCGATCATTGCCTTCATATGGTGAACTGACCAAGGATTTCGCTCTTGTACTTGAGAAATTAGGCCTAGAATCTTGGAAAAATTATCCAGAGGACAAAGACCTGGTACCTCCCTTCGACAGCATTTGAGAAGGCCCCCATAAATGTCAGCAAATGTACTTTACTCAGGTTCTGGGATTTGCTGTACTGAATTGCACCTGTGCTACTTGTTGAGCTTGCAACGTTTGCAAAAATCCAGCTTCCCTGTCTTTTGGTCACACATAAGACCTTTCTCACTCAGATTTTCATGCCTCTGTTTGGTATGTGCTCCAATCGCCTGTGCCATAAATGTGTCACCTGTAGATTCTTAGATCCTGACTATCACCAAGCCCATCACTCTCGATCCCTGAAGAAAGTATAACCCTTCGTCTCTTTTTCCTCTCACCATGGTAAGCACAACTTTCGAGACTACGCTTGGAGTGGAGAACCGGTATCCAACATCATTTAAGGGTACTCAACGAGATAAGGTTTCTCTTCAACTCCAATACGTGCCTTACCTCAATCAGCATCCTCAACACACCACCATGCATCTCGATCTAAACTGTTCCTATCCCCACATACCAAAGAAAGCTCCATCCCCAATAACTACTTTTCCGCCATTTATAAACGGATAGCTAGTAAACCAATAACTATAAGATGTCATGTGATAAGAACATCCGGATTCATCACGCACTCATCACCTGATCAAATTGTGGTGACCGCTAACATATACATGGCATCTATAGAGCTATCACCTGCTATGGAGGCTACACTGCTCTCCAGAGACTCCACATCAGCTTTCGTACCCTTCTTCTTCAAGTAGTCTCTTCTATGCCCTAACTCACGACCATCGACAGTTCATTATACCTCGATTTCCAATGGCTGTTCCTTGGTAACCTCTCATCTACCCGACTCAAGACAATGATAGTTTTATGAAACTTGTCTTCGTGGGCCTTGGCGAATGTACTCTCCATCCCTTGTTCATCTGCCTAGGCTTCCTCCATGGCTGGCCTTCGTCTATTTCTATCCTCTAATGCCAAATCTAAACTGTGTCTTCAACTGCACGCACTTCTTGAAAGTGGCTCAGATTAAAACTATTTTGACCAGTACTCTCCCTCAATTGGAAATTTAATTAGGGAGACTCCAACTCGAATTCTGAAGAATCCAAATCGTTTATTATTTAAATATTCTAATAAAAACTATTTTTGTAGATCCAAGATTGAAGAATCCAAATCGAAATTGTAGATAGATTTACCCAAAACAATTGGTGTCAACAATAACCTAAAGCTTTGATATCAAATTGTTATGCAAATGGCAAAAGTGTGAACAATGGAATGAATTAAATGCAAAAAATAACCACCGTCTGTTGTGGCTTTGCTGGATAAGTACTCCCATGACGTCTACCCAGGACGGAGGAGTTTGAATCCTGCGGGTTGCACGGGATCTTAAGCATGACGTCAGGGTGGTGGGTCCTCCGCTAGCGTCACTCTAGGGTTTACCCGCCGGCTACCGGCTATACAGGGCTCCCTGGGTATAAAAAAAAAATGCAAAAAATAAACCCAACGCCCGGAATTTATATGGTTTAGTGGGAGTGGCTACTTCATGGGGAGAGATCGATAGGATGTTGTCTCATAATCAACTATGGAGATGACAATTGCTCGTGACACACTCGAGTGTTTCCCAAACCTCAAACATTCTTGAAAAGCCTCTTAAACTCAAATTAAAGAGATATAGGCTGCGCATGATAACCTTCCCCAGCCCAAAAAATTCTATTCTTTTCTTTCTCAAAACAAAAAAAGAATAGAAACCTGTTTGATAACGGCAAGTTAGTTTTTTGTTCCCGGAAACAAAAAGTTAGTCCGAGAATGGTTTTGGAATAAAAATGAGAAGTAAAAAAAAAATTGCTTCTTGCTCTCGGGAACAAGTTTAAGAAATAAGTGAATTTTTTTTTCTTTTATTCTTTCTTCTGACCACCATTGACCGCCATTGACCGCCGTTGACCGCGCCGTCATTGTCGCCCGCCGCCACCGCCACCGCCGTTGGCTGATCGCCACCGGCCTGACCTCGTGTTGCCGCTGGCCTTGCCGCCGTCGACCGATTGACTGTCGCCGTCGGCTGATCGTTGCCGCTAGACGCCGTTGCTTGACAACTGCCGACGTCGGTCGCTAGAGGCCGACTGACCACTGCCGCCGCCGGTCGTCGTCAGTCGCCGCCGGACGCCGCCGAACGCCGCCTCAATCACACGTCGCCGCCGCCCGCCGCACGTCGGCCAAGCGGCGGCGTCGGCGGCGGCGGTCTACCGGCAAAAATAAAAAACAAATAAATATAAAAAAGAAACTGTTTTTTACCAAACGCATTTCTATTCTTTTTCTATTTCCAGAGTAAAAATGTTGTGTAGTTACCAAACGGGTTTTTTTACATATAAATTATTCCCCATAATAGAAATAGAAAAGAACTAGTTTTGAAAAAAAATTGTTCCCCGGCCAAGAAATGTTGCCATGCCCAGCCATAAAGTGTTTATGTTACGCACTCACATTCCTTGATCGCGTCATGAGCTTTATCCTGATTTAGGCTTTGACGTCCATCCAAAATTATGTTGAAACCCACTTTTAAAATAAATCCCTTGCATGTTCAGATGTTCTCTTGAAGTGCGATGGACGTACAAATTCTTTCGGAATTCTCCCTGGCCAAGTCGAACGTCAGGCCTTTTGGTCAGATGGTTGAAGTCCTCTTTCGTTGCCTAGCTGAGACAAGGTTGGACGTCACCGGACGTCCAATCCTATGCCCCGGAGGTCTGTGAGCATTGGTTCGAACTCACGGTAACTGCCAATCATTGCTCCTAAATTCCAGACGTCCCTTCCTTAACTAAGGACGTCCGACTCCTGTCTTCATGCAGTCTGAACCATCTCAATTGCTTCGGGTGTTCTCGAATACCAATCTCTAGTTGCTTCCAAATTGAATTGGATCTAAATTGCGACCCCCATTCAACAGTCTTCAATTGCTTTATGAATATTGAAAATTTTGTTGAGTTCACTTAATTTTCTATATGATTCCGATTTAGGTCAGTTTGCAATTTACTCATGGGAACAAACTTCATGGTGAATAACGTGACTGTTGATCTATATATAACACGGCAATGCTAGCTTTTCTTTCATTTTACAATGTATAGTTGATATATGACCAGTTCAAAACATTGCAGAATTGCAGTAATCTAATAGATAAACTTAAAAAGTGAAATGATCTTTAGTGCAAAAGCTGAATGATAGGAAAATCGAATGATCTTAATAATGTCTGATTTGTGCAATGTTGTCCAATAACTTGCGAGTTGGCCAACTTTGTTTCTCTTTCTGTTGTTTATGTAATCTTGTCTTACTTTGTTACTTGCTTTTAGTTTTAGTGAAACTGATGAAAAAGATAGGCTAAGCTCGGCAAAACTAGGGGTGAGCACGGTCCGGGTTGGTCTGAGTCACCCCCTAACCCTAGGACCAACCCGTACAGTGTTGGTCCTCAATTTTTAGGACCGAGAACCGACCTTATTGAGCCTGGGACCAATGACCAGACCGACCCAATGGATTCGGTCCGATTCCAGGGTCAACCCGGGACCGATCGATAATTTCTTTCGTCTTATTTTTTATACTCCCTAAAAAAGCAAACCTACAAATTCAAATTACACATCCATCAACAATACAACATTGTGCAACTAAACTATAAATACTAATACATATTTAGCAAATTTAAGATGACACAATAATAGAAATTTTGTACCTGCTAACCGCTCATCGAGATATGGAACAAGATGGAAAGTTCTTGTTATCATCTATCTTTAATATTCATAACACTATATGCAAAAACGTTTTCCTGCATTCGATCATATAGAGTCCACTCAACCAAAAAATGAGCTTCACACCACTTGACTAGCAAATCACCGTAGCAACTACAGTATTGCTCTACTCTTCAAAAACTTCTACCATTTGACACAAATTGAAAAACAAAATGCAGCTGAAATTCATTAATAGAATACAATTAAACCATAAAAAGTTCAAAATGCTTAATATAAACCATAAATATATAACTTCACATCTTATTAATTCACTTGAACTTCTAAACACCTGAAAACAAAATAAACGACACATAATTAATACTTAACAAAATTTTTAAATTAAAATTACTATTAGTGCTATTGATAGAACATCTCAATATAATATAATATAACAGACATTTTACTTAGGTTTGAATATATAAAAGAATTATAAATAATATAATATAATATACAGGGTTGGTCCAGAGTTGGACCAACCAAAAACTCTTAGACCGAGGACCAACTCATACAATGTTGGTCTTGGAATTTTAAGACCGAGGACCGACCCAGTCCCCTTGGGAACCGGACTAGGACCGGCAGGGTTGGGTCAGTCCAGAGTCGGTCTAGGGTCAACCCTAGACTACTGCTCACCCTAGGCAAAACTGCAGAGGCTAGGTTGGTCTTACAAGCCACTTGAGGAAACTTTGGTTGATTCGATTGAATGCTACCAAATGGCTGGATTGTTGAACAGCAAATAATTCAAGTTTTAATGATTTTACATGCTTGTCAACCAAAAATCACTTTCTTTTCATATCTTCAGCATGCAAGATGCGGTAGCAATTGTTCTTTTTTTCTGCAGAGGATGCTAGTATGTGGTTTGCTGCTTATTTGGAGTCCCTGGCACGGTGGAGACAGTTTCTTTCGGAAGATAACATTTGCTGATGAAATTGTTTGGCTGTTGCAATGAGGATTCAGCATTAGCATTATGTATTGCATTGGCGCCGTTTGTCTCATGTAGAGCCATGCTTTCTTAAAGACTTGTTAATAATGCCCTTCTCAAAAATTAATCCCAAATTAATCTATACTGTCAGACGATGTCTATTTTGTTGTGCCCTTCCTTTTCATATGTGGCTGTCTTTTAATCACCTTTCCGTTGATAATTTGGCACATGCGGTTCTGCAAGTGCTAAAGTGCATGATAATTGCAAATTTTAGACTTGTTAGAAAGAATTGAATTTGTAGTGCTTGAATAAAAAGAAGACAATCTTGGGGTGGCGCAACATCGACTATCAAGCTTAGGCCTGTATCAAGGGCCCGGGGGCAACATCCCTTTCACGTACATGGTCGTATGAACCAGGCATCAGTCATGACCTTACAGCACCTTGGAGCGTTTATCTCGGAGATAGAAGGCTTTGCCCCTAATCAGATGATTTTCATGTAATTTTGTACTTGGACTTGAGACTATGCACATAGTGGTTATTCTGATAGTCGGACCCTTCCTTGTTGGTCTTGTTGCGACCTATATCTGGAGCAAATGTTGCAAACATCAAGCAACCAATGCATTGAACCAATGAACTCCACTCTGACTGATCTTCTGGAATTAAAAGGTTCCTCTGAGGATTCATCTAGGGGTGTCCAAAACCGGACCAAACCGAACCGAATCGAAAAATTGGGTTTTTTCAGTTGGGTTCGGTTCTCATTAAAAACTGAAATTTTTTTAACCAGTTAAGTTCTTATCGCTTCAGTTAACCAAACCAAACCAATAAAATCTAAAAATTTTCCTTTATTTTTTATTTTTTTTTATTTTTTTTTTAAAAAAATCGTTTTAAATTTTTTTTTCATTTCTTTTTCGTCTTCTTCTTAAAAGAAAGAAAAGGAAAAAAATAAAAAAGAAAGAAAATGAAAAAATAATTAAAAAATCGATTTAAAAAAATTAAAAGATTTATAGAAAGGGGTGTATGTAGGGAAAAAAAACAAATACAAAAGTAAAAATTGAACCGAACTAAACTGGGATTTCGGTTTGGTTCGATTTTGATTCAAATTGGATTTGGTTCGCTTCGATTTTTCAAAAAACTTAACTGAACCAAACCATTTACACCCCTATTAGAAAGTAAACTAGAAAACCTCCTCCAATTGTTATGGTGAGTGAAGGACCAGAATCCCATGACCCATATGATGATATTGGATCATTAACTGTTAGGATTCGGAGCACAACCATAAAGATATAAGAAAGAAAGAGAATTTGAGACTCAAGATTTTATCTTTATTTACCCTTAAAAGTAGGGTACATCAAGCAGATGATTCCACCATAATTGGCACATTGCACGTCTCTGTTACATCCCTCATTTACAAGAGATAGAGATTATATCCAATAGCCATTCAGAGGCTACCTGAACTACCAATAAAATATGGGTTTAAACTATAAAAGTCCTCTAATGGATTGAGAGTGCTAGCCCCTTGACCTTGTCGGGGTGACCCCCGAACCCCCACTCGCTCATTTGAGATTGGGACCCTTCTACCTTCTTGTCAATTTGGAGTATGAACCATACCCCAACATTAACATCTGAATCAAGAGGTGAACCCCAAGAACAACAAATTTGTCATGCTACTTCTTCCAAGCTCATTCTTACTTTGGATGATCTCTTTTATCGTAAGTGACAAATCGGTTACCTTAGTTCTCTATTTGGATAACCACTAAGGCTACATTTGGTCGTCTAAATAAAAGTCAGAATAAGATATGTGTTTGGTAGTTGTTCGGGATAGGATAAGGTCAAATATGAGGTGATATAGCTCGAAGAAAAAAATCCAAGGGGTGGGATAGAATCGGATAGAACTTCTCATGCATTATGGCTAGATATAGGGATTAAATAAGCATCGTTACAGGTGTTGAGAACAGTTTGAGTGCGAATTTCTTTTTGATATTTGGGCATGATGTGGTGCGGGTTTCTCCACATCATACATGTAGTGTAATGTATGTCTCGGTACATTGGTGCTTTGTCTTCATTGGTGATTGGCATCTCGAAGCTTTGGGGTTTCTTTTGAGTTGAAAAAATAAGATAAAGGTTTGAGGTTTTTGCACGGTTTTTTTGGTTTCACATTAAATTCATGACAAGTTCAATGGTTATTCTTTAACTATTAATATGGCTTTGAGAATGATGTCAATCATTCTACAGAAATATTTGGGGTCACATAGTGAAAGAGAAGAACATGACAAAATTGAGAAATTGGGGCTACTTGCTTATTAGTTTTTATCGTATCATGGTACAGATTGTTTTACAACCGCTCACCATTCTTTATTGACTAAGTTGCTTTACCAATGTCCAATTTGCCCATATTTTTCGTCTTGCTTTTTCTATCAAATGCATGATATTTAATTTTAGTAAGCAAGTTCATTGCATGTTCTTAAATTGTTGATTGAGTAAGTATTGGCAGTTCACTTCTTCTTTATTGAGGGAAGTTATAGATAATCATGAATCAACTTTAGTTCAATTCCTTTGCATTTATGTATTTCCAATAATAATCGCAGATTGATTAAGTAAGATTATGTTAAAATATGTTGATTTGAAAAAGATGTTGTTTTGGATGATTTTGCTATTATTTAACTTCTTAATTTGTATTTGCCTAATGGGTAGTCTTTGTTTCCTTATTGGAAATGGCTCACAAATACAGAGATGACTGGAGATGAACTTACAAATGTTAGTTTTGTGTATGACATATATGATTGTGGTGTCCACTGCTACTGAAAGGCATTACCATAAGCATAAATTGAAGGATTGCACATCTATTAGAAGTCAAGCTCATTTAGATCACCTTGACCTCCTCATCAATTGCTATAACTTAAATTATGTGGAATAACTTAAGAAGGATAGACGTACATTTACTCTACCATGCGAGTTGGCATATACAATTAGTAGATTAAAAGAAGATGGACTTGTAACTATAGAAGAACAAGTGGCAACTTTCCTACATATACTTGTCCATCATGTGAAAAATCGGGTCATCAAGTTTGGATTAACGAGGTCTGGGGAAACAATAAGTAGGTGTTTTAACTTAATTTTAAGTGCAATGATAAGAATGTATAGTGTGCTTCTTGTCTCACCTATGAAAGATGGAAATGGTTTAAGATATGTTTGCTATGCTACTAAATGGATTATTCAAAAACCTTAAAGATAAGGTTCTTTCATTAATTTCATGTTTCTAGGGTTGCTTAGGAGCATTAGATGGCACATACATTAGGATATGTGTTTCGGAGGTTGATAAACCAACATACAGAAAAGAAAGGGTGAGGTATTGACCAATGTTTTAAGAGTTTGCTCACATAAGATGAAATTCGCTTATGTTTTACCTAGATGGGAAGGCTCAACAGTGGATTCTAGAGTTCTTCAAGATGCTTCAGTTACACCCAATGGTCTGAACATTCCCATTGGTAACATAAGCCTTAATTAATATGTGTAGGTTTTGACAATTTTAAGATAACTAATAATGTCATCATTTATTATTACATAATTATTATCTTATAGATGCTAGATACACAAATGAGGAGGGCTTTCTCGCTCTTTATAGAAGTACTCGATATCACCTATCCAAGTGGACTGAAGGTTGTATGCCAAAGTCCCATTTGAAGAACTTCAATATGAAGCATTCTCAAACTAGAAATGTTATAGAAAGATGCTTCAGTCTACTTAAGTTACGGCAGGCTATTCTTAGGAGTCCATCTTTTTATCCAATTAGGATGCAATGTCAAATAATCATAACTTGTTGCCTTATATACAATTTGATAAGAAGAGAAATGGTTATTAATTCAATTGAAATATAGTTAGAGATGAAGTTGCTAATGTCATTGAAGATGTGAGGTGCAGAGTGCCATAACTTGGCAAAAATGGACACTTAAGTGTCATAACTTTTGAAATATACACTTAAGTGCAAAAATCGGAGCAAAATTGATCACTTGAGTGTCAATCCGGCCAAAACTCAACTCAAACACTGACGTGTGAATTTTCTGGCGAAGCGAGTGCAAAACGATGTCGTTTTGGTGCTGACGTGGTAAAAAATTTAATATAAAAATTAATTTAAAAAAATTTAAAAAACTCAAATTTAAAAAAAAATTTAAAAAATTTTAAAAAAAAAGGAAGGCGGCCCGGCCGACCCTCCCCCACCTTTCGACGATGGCGAGGAGGCGGTGGCAGCATCGTTTTGGTACTGACGTGGTAAAAAAATTAATATAAAAATTAATTAAATTAAATTTAAAACTAAATTTATTTAAAACATTTAAAAAAATTTTAAAAAATTTAAAAAGGAGGCAGCTGAGGGCTGAAATTTTTTTGTAAATTTTGTAATTTTTTTTTTCTAAATTTTTTATTTTTTTATAAATTTTATAAATTTTTTTGTAAATTTTGTAAATTTTATTTTAAAAATATTTGAAATAAATTTAGTTTTAAATTTAATTTAATTAATTTTTTATATTATATTAAAATTCAAATTATTCCAAAACAATAGTGTTTTCGCTGATTTAAAGGCTCTATTTTAGGCCAACACCCGAAACGATGTCGTTTGGGGTGAATTCGAGCTGACTCAGCTCTCCGGCGAGACACATTGGCGAGAAATATTAATATTTTAATGCCACGTATGATTTTCGGTTAGCTTTGCCGGAGGTGGCACTCAGGTGTCCCATTTTTCTTCAAATGTGGCACTTAAGTGTATCTTTCGAAAGTTATAATACTTAAGTATTCCTTTTTGCCAAGTTATAACACTTGTAATGTTTTTATCCCTTGAAGATGTAGAAACAATTTATGTTGTCGAGCTATCAGATCATTGGACGGCATGGAGACAAAATTTGACAATACAAGTGTTTAATGAGTGGATTGCAAGTCGAGGAGCTGGAAGAGTTGTATGATTTGACATTATTTTTAAAAAAATCATTTGTTTACCATTGTTATAAAATTGTGTTATAAGATATTTTCTTCCATTTCTGTTAGACTTGTGTAATATGGTGTTGGTTGGTCATTATTGAGACACGCATTCCTTATGTAATATTTGAATTATGGTTTTATTATTTGAAATTTTTAATAATACTATCATTAAATTTTATCTATTGCACTATCCTTTATCATTAATTTTTTTAAAATTGAAACAAGATGTTTAGGATTGGAAGGTAGCAATTTCGGTCAAACTCAACGTAGGGGAATAAAGAGAGACCGATAGATGAAAAAAAAATGCACTTCTAAATGGTCTTGAAGAACTAGTTGTGTAAGGAATGAAAGCTGATAACAGCTTTAGGGGCCTGTTTGGTTCGGATTTTGGGGAATGCATTTGCAAAAATGCAAATATCTTTGGGTGAATGGGGTTTTCCGAAATACAAATATCGTATGGTAAAATTTATATTGAAAAACAACTTTGGCCAAAATACCGTTTGATAAAATTTGCATTTGTAAAAAACTTTTATTAAATTTAAAAAAAAAAAACAAAATAACTATTTGTATTTTTTTTTGAAGTCCGACCACCGGACCGCCAGATCTAGCGGCCTGGATAGCTGGATTTGGCCCCCAGACGGTCGCTGGGGTTGGGCAACCCCAGGCAACGGCCGCCTGGGGTCACGCGACCTCAACGCAACCTCAGGCAACAGTCGCGGGGTTAGGCGGCCCCAAGCAACGGCTGCCTAGGTCATGCGACCTAGGCGTCGCCTATGGTCCAACGATAGTCGTCGGGGTCGAGCGACCCTCAAGTGGCAATCGCCGGCGCGTTGCCGGCACGCGCAACCCCCGCCAACCTCCGATTGGCTTCTCCATCAGAGAAGATGAAGATGAACAGTGATGAACAATATGGGAACTTGCATTCCGAAAATGCAAGTTCCCAATGGACCTCTACCCCTCCATTCCCCCAAAGGCCTTTGAAGCCCCTTGAAGATGCAATTGCATTTTCCTAAAGTCCTCAAAAAATTGAACCAAACACCACTTGCATTTGGCCAAACCCCTTTAGAGCCCTAAAGCCCATCCCAAATGTTGAACCAAACAAGGCCTAAGAGTGGTTACATGATTATGTTAGAGAAGTTGTTTGAAGAAAAGTTCCTTGATTCCTGCATCAAGGATAATCCTCCCATAGAGTTAAAGATGAAAATCTTGAATAAGTTATACAATCAAATATATGATTTGAAGGGTCAAAATGGCTTTGGTTGGGATCATGAAAATCATTATGTTGAGTTCATCTAGAGGATAATTGGTAAAAATATTGCAAGGTTTATGTCACTTCTTCTCACTTTTTTTCTATACTTGAATTAAATCACAAAAAAACCCAAATAGGTATATATATGATGAATTTACCCAAAACTAATTTTTTCGTTACAAAAAACCCTAAATGGGTACATTGTTCCTTTATTTAGTGCTCTTTTCTTTACATAAGTTTTTTGTTTACTTCAACATAAGAAAAAGTATTCTAGTGACAAATTTACTATCGTTAGTTTCCAAGACCGAGGAAGTAGAGAAATGAGAAGCTCACCATTGCTAGTAGACAACGGAGTTTTCGAGACCAAGAAAGTAGACACAATCTTGACCTTAACGAGGTCAAACTTGCATAAAAGACCATAAGCATACTTGACTTAACATGTCAAAGTAGTGATGGGCCTCAATATGAAAGAAATAGTGAAGTGGTTCAAGATCCTTCATAACAAATTCTAGTGAGAGTCAAGTAATCAAAACCTGTAATAAATTAGGAGTATCACCACTGTCATGGATATCATCAACACACAACGAAAGATACAAATGGCCTTGAGAAGAAGCATACACAAATAAAGGATTGGCTACTTGCCATGAAACCCAAAAATAATAAAAAGCTATTGAAGCGATGAAATCATACACGCAAAGCTTGTTTTTTTAAACCATAGATGACTTTATGAAGACGACACACATGATTCAAGAACTCAAGATAAGAGAAATCGTTAGGTTGGCACATGTAAACTTCCTCACAAAGGATGCCATGCAAGAAGGCTTTTTTAACAAGAAGTTGTTGTATGACCCATCTTAATGAAATTGCAATAGAGAGAACAATCTGAATTGTAATGGGTTTAACAACCAAGATAAAGGTCTTGTCACAATCCAGTTTGGCATGTTGCTTAAATACTTGTGCAATGAGGCGAGTTTTGAAGTGTTCCATAATTCCATCGAATTTTTGGTTGATATAAAATACTCATTTATACCCAACTAAATTTTGAGAAGGATAAAGTGATACAAGATCCCACGTGTGATTGGTGACCAAGACATTAAATTTATCTGTAATGGCCACTTTCCAACGTGGGTAAAAAATGACCTTAGAGTAGCAAGTTGATGTCTCTTTGTGAAAAGAGTGAGAGAAATTAAAAAATTATGGGTTTAGAAATTTCAGATTTGGCACAAATTTGCATAATATGAGTGGAAGAGAACAAATGAAAGTTGATAAGTTAGATAGAAAAGTAGAGAGGATATGTAGGTCAACCATCGGAGGAATTTGATTAGGAAAAGAGTCCGCACAAGACATAGTGAATTTGGGGGGGGGGCAATTGGAAGCATGTTGGGTATGCCAAGAGGAAGAGAGAGGTAGGTTAAGAGATTGGGATGCAAAAGAGAAGAGAGGCAGACGAGGAGCTTGAGGGCCAAAGGAAATTAAAGGAAGAATAGATTAATTGGAAGAAACCAAAAGCAGAGTTAATCCAAAATAATATGATATACTAAGAGTTGAAGGATTTTTTTCGAAAAAGCAAACTTTTCATCATCAAACCAAACTTGACAACTAATAAAAATATGACCACTTGACCGATCAAAGCAATAATAGCCTTTGTGAGTTGATGTGTACCCAATAAATACACATGGCACAATGAGGTGTCAATTTATTGGAGAAATGAGACCAAAAAAAAAAAAAAAAATAACAAGCACACCCAAATAAACAGTGAAAAGGAGAAATATTAGAGAGGCCAAGAGTGGGAAGCCGATTAATAGTAAACAACAAGGAGAAAAGCATCAATCTAATATGAATGAGACATATGAGCATGGATTAATAAGGTTTGGGACATTTCAACTAAGTGTCTAATTTTACATTATGATAGATCATTTTTAGATAGGATGCCTCTGAATATGAAAAATGTTGAATAATATCATTCTCATGTGATATTACCGGTATATTCACTTCCTCCATTAGTTTGTAAAAGTTTAATTTAAGCATCACACATATTTTTGATAAAACAAGGGAAGCGATGAATGTTTGTTAGCACTTTAGACTTATTGTTCTTGGAAATGACCCAAGTGGACTAAGAGGTAGTTATCAATCAACAACACAAAATATTTGAAGCCAAAATTAGATAAAATTGGATTTGTTTGTACATCAAAACAAATTACAACTAAAGAAAAAGATGCATAATGACTAACAAACTCAAAAGGCAATCGATAAGATTTGCCCACAAGACAAGACTCACGCAATATCAACTTAGAATTGACATTGCAAACACTACTCAAAATTTGTTTATTAGAATGGCTAAGACAAGTATGCTAGTGAGTGAACGAAGCAAAGGAAGCCATAATAGAGTGCAAGTGAGATAACACCAATGAGTTGGGAATCGAATAAAGACCATGAGAAGAATAGCTTGGACAAGAATCTTCCTAGTTAATCGGTCCTTCAAAGAAAATGACATACCATTAAAATCAATAGCAGAATAATTTTTACGGAAAAATTAATTAATTGAGAGGAGATTGCAAGAAAGATTAGGGACATTATACATAGAAGATAAACAACAAAGATGGAGAGCTAATATGTCAAAAGGCTTTAACAACTTACTTAATAGGCTATAAACGACGATGACTAATTAAGACTTTTGTCAAATTATAAAAAAAAAGTCTAGGATTTAGGATTTATCAATATCACTAGTTATGTGTTCTGACCTTTGCTATTAAAATACAAATACCATCAAAGGTCTCACCACTTGAGAGAGTTGAGAAGGAGTCCAATAAATCATTGACAATGAATGCATGGGTAAATTGTCATTGACATAGTGGCACAGCGTGCCTAGCTTGTAGCAAATCTGATAAGTAAGATGAAGCCTAAATCAACAAAATACCTCCTTGGATGAATGGAGGAACCCAAGCCCATGAACCATGATGGGACTGACTAAAGAAAGTGGAGGAACAATCGGCATAGTGGGCTAATAAGCACTGTGAACTAAAGTAATTATAGGAGGATTACCAACTCAGTTGATTACACGAGAACTGTGCCCCTTGTCCACGACCAAATTTTAGGCCCTTAGAATTAAGTCCACCTTGAGACCCTTGAAACAGCTATTGGGTGAAGTGGCACAACCGATGAAAACATGATGAATATAAGATGAAGATGAGGCATTCGATTTTCAGGGAAATCATTATTCTTGGATGAGGAGACATGACTACAAATCACCTGTGGAAAGAATTTTAAAGTTACTAGTGATTATGGTGACGAAGGGATCGTAGTGAGATCGGAGCCCATTGAAGGCTTGAATCACCCAGTCCTTATTAAAGATGAAGCAATTAATTGTGGGCTTATGTCAAAGATAATTAGACATGGGATTGGTTTCTTGACGGCGCTTCGAAAATCAAGTTTTAATTTAATTTCCTTGGCCGTGAGCAATTAGTAAAGCATCGTCTTACAGCAAGCCACATCTCCCAAGATGTTTGAAGATTGTGAACTTGATGGAAAATCTTGATTGACTGTCAAATTGATCAAATTATAAACACATTAATCTGTCTTGACCAAGGTAAATTAGGAGATATTGACAACCACAGTGACATCCTGATCAATGAAAGCATCGATTGACACTGAAAATACCTATCCACATAGCCCAATGCATCGTTGCAGATTAAAATAGGTTCAAATTGAGACAAGACTTGTGATGTTAGGAAGAACAAGAGATGATGATATTGATTGAATTACTGTAATTTGAGTAACAACATAAATTCAAACAATAGAGAAGAGGGAAAAAGAGGTTAAAGTGGACGCAACGCTATTGAGAGATGATGGGAAATTGGGATTAACAGATAGAGAAGATGATAGGGAAAGAAACGTTAGGAAAGAAAATTGAAGATATATTGGATATTATTGAGATAGCAATTGAAGCAAAACAAGTGTTGAGTTGGGTTAGAGATGTTAAAGAATTTGATGTGTTTTCTATTATCATATCATGTTAATCTTTAAAGTTAGAGTAAAAATAACGACGAAGTATTTATGTTCGCTCAATCCAGTTAAAGTCATGCGATATGTGTTTGTGAGAGTGATCGATTACAATCAGGATATAAATAGAAATATAATAAAAGAAGATTTCATAATACAAATAAATTACGCATTAATACAATTATCGATCACGTTACTGAGTTACGAGATGCGTGTGAATGATGGGGATTCTAAGGCTAGCAGACACGGCCCTTCACAGCAACCCAACTATAGACATCCTCTCATCTACTGTCCTTCCTTCCTTCCTTTCGGCTCCTCTGTGTGTAGGCTCCATGTTGATTCCTCTGAACCTACAACAGACAGCAAAAGAGAAGGAAACATCCGCTGTCTTTTTCTGTAATCACGTCCGTTTGCTCATCCTCATGTCTCATTCCCAATCCGCGGCCGCTCAAAACCCAAATCAATGCAATTTCATCCAAGATCCCAACAGGAAGAAGAAGGGCAGAAACGAGACGAAAGGAGCAGAAGAAAACAATAAGTGGTGGCGGGCCCCGTACGCAGAGTTTCCTTAATCGGATTGCAATCTCAAGTGGGCGCGCGCGCCGGGCCCCACCGGACCCCCGATTCCTCAACCACTTGACCCGGCATGACCCGAAACTTCCTGTCCAAAATCGAATCTGTGGGAAGTCGGAACGTGACCTCCTCTTCCTTGTCTCTCTCTCTCTCCTCTGCTCTTTTCGTCCCTTGGAAGGCCATTGAACTTGTCCAGGCATCACCTTCCTCAACTCGTTCCTAGCAATTGCTTTCTGATTCGGGTTTTCTTGCCAGCGAAGGAAAAAATATTATTTAATTAGCAGACACAGATAATGATGATGCATGGTAATGAATGTCCATGTCACGGACCCGCATCATGCCGTTTCCTGGAGGGTCCCTTTCGATGCGCTTGGGCAAATGCGTGGATAGCTCAAATGTCAAATCGGCCTTATCCAACCCCAAGACTTATAATAATTGCTCGATTATCTTATGGAGAAAAGCATAAATGTGAGTTTTAGGTGAAACACATAGAGATCGACTTGTTAGTAAAGAGCGATGGTAAGATGTTTTTCCCAATTTAGATCTTCAAAATGAGTGGGGAAAATATTTTACTTTAATAAGATATGACCCAATACTTTTTTTTTCATTTCCAATTATGGATCATAATTTTAAAAGGATAAATTGGGTCGGTTTATCTTTTGATGGAAAGAACCTCTTATTAGAAAGACCCCCTTATTTTGTCTTGTCTTGAGTTTTTGTTCCAAAAAAAGAAGATTATGTCTTCATCTGCAAGAAGGGTTCTCTATGGTTTATGGCTGTGGTTTCTCTTTTCATATCGGGCAGTTACCCCCTTTTTTACTCTCTTCTATTCTTTAAAGTCAGACGATTGTCCAATGGATTTCATAAGCATTACTTTTTGTCATCTTGTCTTGAAGTTCAAGATTCGAACCGTTGCTTATTTTTTTCTCTCTCTCTCTCAAATAATGTAGATGTTGGTGCTCAATCTAATCCAACGGAGTCAATCGGATCTCCAATCAAGGGGCTAACCTGCACCCTAAAATAACTAGTTGAGGCGTCTGAATTTATGATCTCAAATTGCCCTCGGATGCTAAAGTTAGTCAAGGGAAAATTGAAGTGAATAAGCAGAGTTAGCACTTCAAAGATTTGATATGGCTTATTCATACTGCATGAAGGATATGTACACAAATGACACTTAAGGCAAGATCCATTACCTACATCTATGTGTTTCTCCTTTTCCCATTATGAAAGAGACTTTAGATTTATGAATAAGCTCTTGCTATGTGTTCTTCTAACAACGTGAATGCAGCATATAATAGGTGAAAAGTAACTTACATAGCTTTTCCAAAGAGAAAATAGATACAATGTAAACATGAACTTTTTGTAACCCACAAATTTCTACCAAAGGGGAAAGTTAAATTGATCATTATCGATTGGACATGATTAAGAGACAAAGTAGTAAATTGAATCCCACGAATGTTGGATCGAATAGAATCAGTGCATTGATCACCAAAAGATGATTTCTTACTCAAAACAGTTCGCATAAGATCCAATTAAAAACACACTTAAGACTCTGCAACATAGAGATCTCATTGGAGTAAAGAGAATCATATCCTGGATCCAGCTGGGGAGACAACAATAATGTCCAGTAGAAGGTCAACGGGGGAAGAATCCAACGTTTCGATTGCGGGCCACGATCTCTGTCGGTCTCCTCTCGACTCTACAGCCGCCAGAAGAGTTTCAGAAATAATTTTTCTGGGGCATTCCAATTTTCTACGACCGTTTCCTTATATTTTTCCCCAAAGGGACCCCTATGTTTTTTCTTTTTTCGAAATTCAAAATCGTATATTTTTTCTCTTATCACCGCTAATATGGAATCTGGAATCTTAGTCATACTTAAAATTCAAATTTTTTGGGAAAAGTTCTGAATTTATATATGGAAGATAATTGATTGCTTGCCAATTAACTTAATTGTCATAAATCATGATTTTTTCCTTATATAGTCGTGTGCATCGTCGTGTATTATGAACAGATGGGCTTTTATGGAACTTTCCTTTTGTGAAAGAGTTTGGATTGGAGTGGCCATCGGATGGCTTAATTAAAAGTATAGAAAAATCATAGGTTGTGATAAAAAAAAAGTTTCTCCGGAGCGCTTATTTAAGATATTTTGTGAGAAGATGTTCGATTTTTAAAGTCCTAACCTCACATATCATATGAAAAATTGATGAATTAATAATTAAAACTTGCACATCTTAAGGAAATTCTACAACAAAAAATCTTAATTCGGCATACACTAGTTTTACTTAGTTATGTAGATAGGTCTGGTTTCTTTAGATGTCCATTTTTAGTTTGAAACGTTTTTTTAATATATCAATGTTTAAATCAATTTGAGTATAGACAAAGCTATTAAGTAAGAAAATGAACTCTTCTCTTGCAAAATTTAATCAGTGAATTTGTCGCAAAACAACCACAAAAGAACATTTTTTTACTTGTTCATTTTTGTGAGCGATACAAATGATCATATTTAGGAATATATTTTCTAAAATGAATATTCATTTTTCATTAAACAAATACACTTAAGTTAAATCAATATCTTGAGAGCACTCGTTAACAAGATCCTTTTATTTTATCTAAATATAATTGGATGCGAAAAGTATGTGGTACATGCCCTTGTCAAGTATATATTTAGGCAGTCTATGATGTATATACTAATATGGAAATTCAGATAAATTATGGGGTAAGTTGGTGTGTTTTGAATTTTTCTGTTCAGTTGATTATCCACGAAAGGACAGAAGAGTGGGAAACGGGGAGGAGGAGGAGGAGGAGGAGGAGGAGAAGAAGACAAGGGAGGGTGTTTCGGTTGGCTTTGCGGTTTCTTCGTTTTCTCGCTCGCCTTCATTGTTCATGTCCTTTCACTTCAACAGCTTTTTTCCGTTCGTGCGTGTGCTCTTTTCCCACGTAATTCGTACCAATTTATCAGACATTCCCTTCTCTGCCATCCATCTTCTTCACCGCCCACAAACCATAACCACCATCAACAAAAAGCTACATCTCTGTCTCTCTGTCTGTCTGTCTCTCTCTCTCTCTCTCTCTCCTTACGCCATCTATGATCGCTTAACGTTCTACTACAGTTGTCTCTCTGCTTTCAGTATGATTGCTTCACAAAGTTCCTTTTAATTTCCACTCTTCCTCTTTCTTCTATTCCGATCGTTGCCTTCTCTTTTTAGGACATACGTCTGTCTCTTCCTGCGATTCATGCCTCGTTGCTTCTTGATCCCTGCTATTTCACCCTTTATCAGCATACCCTTTTGTCCATTCCTCCAAATTCCCTCTGTTTTTCTCATTATATGACAATAATATTCTGTAATCTGCATTCTCTTGGCCATATCAACACTTGATTTTGTCAAAGTTATCATCTTTCTTGTTGTGTCTTTGTTGGGTGGTGGTTGTTTTTGTGTGTGTGCGCGCGCCTTCTTTTTTTTTTTTTCAATTCATGGATTATCAACGGAGTTCAAGTTCTGGATTTCAATTCGCGAATCCTGCTTTTGGAGACACCACGTACACCAAGGTGTTTGTTGGGGGTTTGGCTTGGGAGACGCAGAGCGAGACACTGAGGCGACATTTCGAGCAGTTTGGTCCGATTCTCGAGGCAGTTGTGATCACTGATAAGACCACAGGACGATCAAAAGGATACGGTTTTGTGAGTACTCGTTCATTTGTTGTTCTTCCTTCTATGTTGGCAGGGGATGATTTAATGCTTATGCATTGATATCCAAGATACTTGGTCTCTTTTGCAATTATCTTTTTGACAGGTTTCGAATTTGACTAGGAAAAAGATTGTCGCTGTAATTTAACCATGGAATCTAGTATATTCGAATAGGATGGTTACATATTTTGATGGAATAAGCGGTTAATCCGATGATGAGATAGTCATACATTTCTTTGACTAATTAGCTTTTTAGAATTCTGACTAATTAGCTTTTCAGAATTCTGGGCTACTCCATGCAGGCAATGAGTTTTGTTGTACTTGGTTGCTGCCTAGTGATCTTGTCTTAGTGCTTCTTCTTCTTCTTGTTTTGCTGTTGTTGTTTTTCTTTTTTCTTTTTGGGTGTTTTTGGGGGTTTCTATTCTTCTTCTTCTGCTTTGCTGGTAAATTAATTTGCACGTCTGCATGTGGAGAGTGTAGGTAACTTTCCAGGAGGCCGAGGCTGCTAGGAGAGCCTGTGCAGATCCCACTCCAATAATTGATGGCAGGCGCGCAAATTGCAATTTGGCTTCACTTGGACGAGCCCGCCCGCTCCTTCCTTGGGTAACGCGTCTCCCTAGGCTTCCTGGTCTGCAATATTGCTTTCTGTAATGGTCTGATGTATGATTATTCTCATTGGTTTTCTTTTGGCAAGTCTCTTTCCGTTACAATGATGTAATGAAAATTTGAAGGCACGATAAGTAGTGAAGTTATTTTCTAGGCTAGAAGTACTAGGGAAGATTTGTTTTCCCTCAATGTGTGACTTCTGTGCTTGATTTGTATGAATTTCTGTTTTTGTCTGTTGAAAACTTTGTACCTTGCTCACTGTCCTCGAGATGCTTTGAAATGTATTGAACAGACATTTGTCACTAATTTATCAGAAAAAACAAAGTCACTGACTATGTATTTTAAGTATGACTAAGATTCTAGATTCTATATTTATGTGGAAACCTTTTAAAAAAACCATTTGTTGCTTTGTTATTATGAGTAGGCACAGCTGTGCTATTTCCTTTTATTAACTTCCTGTAGATTGTATTATAATTCTAATACAATGTCTATGCTAGCCCGTCAATGTATCAATTGTGTGTAGTGCTATTTGTTTCTGTCTCTTGTAGGAAACCAGAGATCAGCTCCACTGTATGGAGGAGGCATGCAAACCTACCAGGGAGCTTATACAGGGAATTTCGGCTACCAGCAACCCGTTTACTACAGCTACCAACATGGATATACTTATCCTGCTCATAGGTATATTATTTTTACAGATTATTCACTTGTTCAAACTTTAAATTTCACTTGGGTTCCATCTGGGTCCTGCGCTTGAATTGTAATGAGTCTCTAGAAGGTCAAAATAGGCATCAATAGCGTTCTGTCTTTCCAGTGTTATTGTGAAAGCTGAATGATCGTATTGACCGGCGTTGTTACTTTCTCTTTTTTCTATATAAGCCCTTTTTTTCCACGAAAATGGCAATCTTCAATTCATGCCTGTTTTTTATTTAGTCTGTGTGTGATTGAAAGTTGAGTTGGCATTGTTAGGTAAACATGGAATATTCTAATGTATTCAATAAAAGACCAAAAATCTGATCTCTCACTTTATTTGGGTAGACTCACTTCCTACAACCCTTTTCTCCATCTACTCCGGCACTTCTTGCATTTATCTGCCACTGAAGGAAATGTTGGTGCGGATCTTTCTGCTGGAAAGCACCTGGCATTGATTTCTAGGACCTTTTAGAGTTATCTGGAATAAATGCTTTAATTCCCTAGAACAAGCACTAGTTGTCATGGCCCCGAATGGTATACAGTGTAATGCTGATAATGTTTGCTCCTATCAGTGTTTTGCAAGATTGGATATCTATATTCTAGATTTCAGTCTCCTTGGCTCTTAACCCAAACAGAATAGGCTCTCTTCATCAACAGCACACAAGAATAATTGTTTATATACACACAAAGTATGATTGTCTTGGTAAACTGAAACCTTTCAAACTGCAGTGACGTGACAACTTATTAGGTTGGACTGTAGTAAACGTGCCTAGGGTACTTCCCTTGATGTGTAATATTCTTTCCCAATATTTACAATGATGCTTGACTTTCGCTTTTCTCACTAGAACTCTTTTGCTCCAAGATTTTTCGAGTTTTAACATATTTCACCTTTTGTTTTACTATGTAGATATTCAGCACATGGCCCTGAGTATGTCTACACACAGGTACCAGACTCAAAACCGTTCCTTACAGAGATTGTAAATAACATTTTTACTTTGATTAGGTTTGACAAAAGGGAGAGGGTTCTCTGCGTTTATTGTTTCACTGACATGTTATCCATGTGCATAATTCATTCTAGTAGGGTGTCTATAGTCCATATATGGGTCAGCAATACCTCCAGATGTACGGAGTGCAAGCGGCTATTTATCCCTACAGCCAGGTGGGTCAGAACATTTCCAGTAGTCGTGGGTTCATTACCGCCCCGCAGTACTCAGTGCCAAGCCATCAGATCATGCAGCTCGGTGGCCCCACTGCTGATGCCATGACAACCCCACAACTACCCACAATACACACATTGTATCATAGCGGTAAAGACTTGTAATTTGGATTTTAGGAGACATATATTCATTGTGTTTTCTTGTATATACAGGCCTTGTGAAATGCAGAATAAGTCAGTAGTGTAATCTCCTGCATGGTTTGGTTTGTTTCCATCGAATCAGATTATTGTGTGGACTCCTAGAACTCCACCTGAACAATTGATTGATTGAAGGTTCTGTTTTAACCTGCACTTCACTTGCTTTCATTGACAGGCGTAGCTACAGCTCTTGCAGCACGACCACAAATAATCATTCCCAGCGCACCTCCTAAATTTATTCAGAGTAGCAGTTCCGACGGTACATCTGGGTGAGGAAGAAAAGACCCGGGTGCGCTTTTCCTTTCCCCCAGTTAAGGCTTACATAGGACATTGTCCATATGCCTGACTTTAATCCAATGTCTATCTAATGCTTGGTTGCTGTCAATCCACAGGTTTTCTTCAGGGTGCGAGGACTAAGAGCAGTCAAGCTGCTACATCAGTGGCGGGCTTCTGCCTTATGCCTTCCAAAGTCTATAATTTCATGTTCTCTAGGTACGATCAGATCCTGTCTATCGTGTTGATGTTTGTCAACAAAAGCATCGCATTTGCCAATGAGGCTATTGTTAGCGGGAGTTCCAACTAGGAGTGTAATCACACAGGCCATTGGCAATTCTCTGTGGCCACCTATCAGATCTTCTGTGATTTGCTGCGAATTGGTTGATTGCGTCTAGAGGGAATCGTTATTGACATCTATCTGTCCAAAAAGTGAACCCATATTTCTGCATCCTGCTCTGCTTTGCATTGATTCTTCCTCCCAATTTTTCGCAACCTGCAGGTCGTCATTCTTAGTCCTCATGCGGGAGTCAACTGTCGGAACTGCTCCTGATTTTGGAGCAGCATGGGAGACCGTAATGGCTCTTCCACGTTTTTGCAGATCCCAAACTCTTCGCTCGTGCTGGGTATCTGTCGCGAGCATTCATATTCATTTTGGTGGGTTGTCCCGTGGTCACTGGAGGTGGTTTTCTGGTGGTAGCCATGGAATCTACTTGTTGGAATCAAGATATGGTTCTTTGTCCTAGGACGGTCACTGCATTTGGTGTGTACATGGTACATTGTATATACATTTTTCTGAGTAGGGTGCATATTAGAACTAGGAGTTCCAATTGGAGATATGAACTTTTGTAATCAGATGAATCTCTGAGAAACATAAGATGCACAATTTCCTCCACTTTTTTTCTTTAGGAATAATGACGCTACAAGTATATGAATTTTTGTCAAGTGCTACAATTTGAATTTATCTCGATATAAGGCTCCTATTTAGTAAACTATCCCGTCATGTGATTTTGCTGATGTGGCTAGTTGGCTTAGCAGAAGTTAAGCCCATTTGTTAACATGGCTTGCTTGTTAAGCAAAATTCTATCAACATGACATCATATCAAGAGGTCATGTTGGATGTCAATGTAATTAGTGAACAATTTGTTTACTCACTATAATATCCAATTTGGCATTTTTATCTGATTATTAAAGGAGTTCTTACATTGAACCATATTCAAAAATTTGAGGTGCTTAATTAAAATAAAAATAAGTCGGATGCTCGATTGTAGAGTTGGGAAAAAAATTTAAGTAGTTACAGCTGTTATCACCCTTTTTATCTACTATATATCATAGGAAAAAAATACATTTTACACCGTTTTTCTTGATGTGGCTCTCGAACTGGAATTCTATATATCATTAAATTCTTGAACTTTTAGAAATCTTTTTCAATTATATCCATCTAGCTCTAATTTTAGCAATTCCAATTTGATGCATTGATTAGTCCAGCCAAAATTCTAATAAGAATGTGAAGAACAGTCACAAATTGCTTAATCATTGTTTGGATTATCTTGCCCCAAATTAGTTTTTCCATGATGGCACGGATTTTTTTAACTAAAAAATTGGATTTTGTTAATCAGTGTCTAAATGCTAGTTTCCTATGCTATTTATAATGATTACATCAAAAATTGAAAGGCCCATAATCAAGTGTACATAACTCGTGTGTTCAATGGGCAGGCCAACTAGATCAAACTGAAATTTAGAGAGAAGATGCCCAAAATTTAGAAATTTCCCTCCATTTTTCTTCCATAGAAATTTCAAAATCTCACTTTTTGCACGTTCGATTTCGGTCCCCTCATCTTCCTCCCTTTCCAAACAAAGCCCTAGGGCCCAATGGGCCGGGCCTTATAATTGTGGGCAGTGGGTACTTGTTCAATCCTTGCCCAAAGCTTTTGGGCCCTTGTGGAAGAAAAGCCTGCCCACGGACACTGCCGGTGTGGATTAAACTGCTCGGCAAACCTAGTGCGTTGTATCATCCTCGGGGAACTGGCTTTATAATAAGTCAGTTTATACAGACCGCTGTTTGAGGACACTGTTACGGCGTCTCTGACGAGGCTTGGGCTTGCCTTTGAGGTACACGGAGCTAGATGAGGTGGTGGAAATCATTGTGAAATCGAGTTTCACATCTCCTAGTGGGTACTAAATGATTGTGTTTCTGTCGAATATGGTAAAATCCTGGGGAGGCGTAGTTCATGCCTAGTATATGGTAATGGGATGGGAAATGTGCCTTGAATAAAGCAAATCTTGTTGAGGCAAATGCTGTGAAGCCTGAGATCCAAACAGGTTATGTATAAGTTTCACCTATAATATGTAATCTACCCACAAGAATATGTTACTTAATTTTTGAAACTTAGAATTAAGTGCATATATCTTGGAATCTGTAACCGACCTTGTCATAATTAACTGACCACGACTTATATTTAAACACATGAATAATATTAAACATTAACAAAATAAAAAGTCTTAATCATAAAATAGAAATTTAGATTAGGGGTTTCAAATTATACAATCATCATTGTCTATCGTGAAATATCGCGAGATTACACAAATGCATAGACCGATAAAATCAAATAAAAAACGTGTTTTAAGAATTAGGTTCCAGGTTCTACTTATTTAAATTCTGAAATTTATCTGTCAAAATAGGTTCATTAATTTTTTGAGTTTAGAATCTATCAACATACATTGGAATCTAGAACCAGACAAGTTCTTATCGGTCCGGTTATCCAGTTCTTCAGTTTCAGATTTTACCCTAAAACCATATCACCCCTAATCCAAAAACCAATACTTCCCATGGCCCCCATGCAGGGAAGATTTGCTTTGTTCATGCTTCGACTAAGGAGGTGATGACTGATGTCTGGGGCAGCGATGAGGAAAGGTCAAGGGAAACCCTATTTGTTGCAAAGAGAGCTGATGAGTGGCGCCACATTCCGTTTGGGGGAATTTTGATCTACATATTATGCACATGAGTTGCGGCCTGTTGGATCGGAAATGGTCCCTTTTGAGCTAGATTCCCGACACCTGTCTGTTGCAATCCCAAAAGAAGTGGCAGACGAGGGGTGTGGATTCTATATTCAATATCTCTACTGAGAGTAAGTAGGATACGAAGAAGAAGACACCAGGTTCAATAACTCAAGTGAGAGTAAGAAGAGTAAGAAAAATAATAAGAAGAATCGATTAGGTATGTCCAGTAAGTACATTAAAACAGCGAGTGATTTGCCATTGTTAAAGGGTGTACAAGATATCGGGTGTCAAGATATCTAAAAGTTTGATGGATCTGAGTAGAGGGTGAACAAGTCAAATAAAATGAAAGAAATGGGAACAATTGAGTTGAATCGGAGTTACAAAGATACTTGGAATACGAGTGACGTACTTATATCACTTGAATAAGAGGACATAAACATCTTTTAGAAGATCCGTGATGTGCTTTATGTGCTTTATGGGATAAATGAAAGTCTATTCTAATGGAAAGGTCGAGTTAGATGAACAAAATTCAAAAATCATGGCAAAGCTGTTTTCTTCATTATTTTAAAAAATGGAGATATTAATTCACTAATTGTGACTAACGATGGCCAAAATTCACTTTTAATGATTTATATCTAATTAATTTCAGAATCCCGTTTTCCTTTTCTTATAAAAAGCCGAAATGACATATATAGACATAAGATATGATGATATAAGGAAGGAAAGACGTAATTGAGTTTGAACCCGCACAAATCAGAACCCGACCCGTTTTGGCAAATCGGACCCGCTCCTACCTAAAATCTCTTCCCTCCTCAAACCTCTCTCCCGCTCATTATGGAGACCACGGCCACCGCGTCGCCCGCCGAAGACCCTCCCCGTCCCCCCGCCGAGCCGGCGCCTGCAAATGTACCCGAACCTCCGTCCACCTCCGCCCCCGCCGACGCCACCCCCGCCACCGCCGCCGCTGCCGCCGCCCCTCCTCCCGTCAAACCAGAACCACCGCCATCCTCCGAGCCTCCCAAACCAACCGCCGCCGCTCCTCCGCCTCCTCCGTCGGAGCCGCCCGTCACCGAAGCCGAGGTCATCCACATCCCCAGCTACTCCAGTAAGTTCCTAAAACCCTAAAAATGGTCGTGCTTTTTCGTCCCCTCCTTTAAGTAATCTTCCAGTGCGACGATTGAGCGCGTGCGATGCGAATTGTCAGGGTGGTTCTCGTGGAGCGACGTGCACGAGTGCGAGGTCCGGTTCCTCCCCGAGTTCTTCGATGGGAAATCGCCGTCGAAGAACCCTAAGGTTTACATGTACTACCGGAACTCCATGGTCAGGCTCTACAGGCGAAATCCTTCGAGGAAGATCACGTTCACCGATGTGAGGAAGACGTTGATCGGTGACGTCGGGTCGATTCGTAGGGTTTTTGATTTCTTGGAGACCTGGGGGCTGGTCAATTACTCGGGCTCCGCCTCTAGCAAGCCGTTGAAATGGGACGATAAGGAGAGCAGTAAGACTGCCACCGGCGGAGGCGGTGGTACTGGTGGAGGTAATGCGGTTGACTCTGCCGGGTTGAATAGGGAGGCGTCGAAGAGGTTGTGCAATAGCTGCAAGTCTGTGTGCACTATTGCTTGCTTTGCTTGTGAAAAGGTGATGTTTTACTTCCTTTTTTGGGGTAGAAGATGTTTTACTTCTTCTTCTTCTTTTTTCGTTGAAGAATTCTTTTTGCTTCTCTTGCTTGTTTTTAGGGGTTTCTTTGATGTCTCAAAGATGTGGTGATTGTTATGAGAGCAAATCCCATCCAATCATCATGAATCTTTTGAGTTTTTGTGTGTGATCATATTTTGTGTCGGAGTTGCAATAAAATGGACATGATTATGACCGAGTTATGATGAGGGATCAGTTCCCCAATGGAACATTGAAGGCTTCTGTTTTTAGATACAACAGCTGAAAAATCGTGATTTGATATCGACAAAAAAGATTTGTCCAAGTTTCTTATTTTCTTTGTGAGTTTCGGGAATACCCCTATTCATAGGTCCGAGATCCATGTCTATGAATTGAAAGATCCGAATGATCAACTCTGCAAAGTTATTAGAATCAATAGGTCTTCAAATTGTTCATTTGAAAAATTGGAAACCATGATTATTGGATGATCATGATGCTTCCCAAAAATCAAAATTATTGATCAATGGAGGAACAATATCACCATTCTTTGCTTTTGTAGCATGTTTATGTGATATCATTTTATTACTGCTAACATGAGAAATTTTGCTGATTTGACAAAATTAAGATGTTAGTGTGATATAGATTCTCTCTTTTGGAAAGTAAGGAGTCTTCTTATTGTTGCTCAAAGGTTACTGTCATGCACATCAAGCACTTTCTGGCTTCATTATGAAGAAGGAAATGATGTGAACTGCACTGTACCTCACTTGTTAAGTTTTCAAATACCTCCAAGATGATTACTCATATAGTGGAGCTTTCAGCTTATATTCTATATGTTTGGTTTCAGACTTATTATGTTATAGGAGTATATTTACTTTGTTTGCATTCAGCTTTGTCTCTATAATATGGATTATATAGCCATCAAGGAGAAGATGATTGATTAGCTGGAAGATTATTGATGGTGAATATTACATTTACACCTACTTGTTACGTGCAGTATGATTTGACTCTCTGTGCAAGGTGCTATGTTAGAGGAAATTATAGGGTTGGCGTTAGTTCTTCTGATTTTAGGCGTGTTGAGATCAATGAAGATATGAAGGCAGATTGGACGGAGAAAGAAACTTTGCATCTCCTTGAGGCCTTAATGCATTATGGTGATGACTGGAAGAGGGTTGCCCACCATGTTGGCGGCAGAACTGAGAAAGAATGTGTCACTAAATTTATTAAACTTCCTTTTGCTGAGGAATTCATTAGTGATCCTTACTCTGGAGACATTGATGGGAAGTATAATACTGTGAAGGACAATAATGATGTTGAATTTGGAATTGAAAGCTCCACAATGTCAGCACCCAGTAAAAGAATGCGTCTCACACCTCTGGCAGATGCAAGTAATCCGATTATGGCACAGGTACCAAATTCTGTTTTTCCCTAATGTTGAAAGTTCTTTTTTCATTCCTGTGTGTTTGTGTTTTTGCTGTTTAGAAGACCACTCTATTAGCATAGATAAAAAGGGCACTGGTTTGGAAAGTTTGTAGGATGTCTGTCTTTGGCAAATGTTGCATATTGTTTTCCATTGTCGTAAGACTATGCGTGATGCATATCTTATATATGATGTTAAACTTCCTAAGATAGAACTTAGGACACTATATGCTTACATGTTTGACTGCTGTAAAGGTCGTGGAGCTACACTTTGTATCTTTGGCTTTTTCCACCATTTTTGCATGAAAGACTGGGCTTTTTGAAAACCATAATCTTTATTAGTAGATTTTAACAATATAATTGGCAAGATTTTTATTATTAGTTATGGTTCTAGTGAATGAATTAACTTCTTCCTCACTTATCAAATTAAGAGAATCTTCTACATAATTGAATCGAATTATCTAGGTCAATGCTTATTAGTTTTTATCTGCTTAATTCAGGCTATCAAACAGCCTCTTAATTTTCATCACTTGATGAGGTTATCCAATATGCCCTCATATTGCTTAATGAGAGGTCGAACTGCATGGGGTCATTGCCATCCTAATTTCGTTTTTGACAATCAAATCATCTCTGTAGGCTGCTTTTTTGTCAGCTTTGGCTGGTGTGGAAGTTGCAGAAGCTGCTGCTCAAGCTGCTGTGACAACCCTCTCTGAGGTGGAGTATGGAGTAAACAGAGGTAATTTTGGATCTTTCTGCTGGTGATACATCAAGATGTATTCACAACTTCCCAATGACAATCCTTAAATATTAAGTAATGTATATAAATCAAGTAGCATTAAGCTGTCTTTACGATGATCCATAGGCAGCATGAGTGAATTTCACATCCACAGTTTTCTGCTAAAAATCCAGGAATATTGTTTCAATCTTGTCCTTTTACAATGCCATTTTTCATATGAAAAATTGCTTGGTTACCTCTTGTTGTATAATAGATATTTCAAAAGGACTATTATTAGCTGAAATTTGCATGTCATCGATGTATTTTGGCGATGGAAAATCTCTTGAGGCTATGGCAGTTTGAATGTGAGGCCTCTTGCTTGAAGTCCAAGACATGTACTTCTCTATGAAGCAAATGGAGGTGGTCGCAAGCTTACATGCAGGAGCAAAAAAAAACGAAGTCAAAGATGTTTATTAACTTGTGAAGCCATCTAACGTAAAATGCAATGAAATTAGGCTTTGATGGCAACTGGAAACGAAGCAATCTGTAGTTGGTCTTGGAGTCCTACAAAGATATGTTGTGTTTTTTTATATATTCATTAGGAAAACCGTGTGTTAGCTCATAAATTCTAGAATTAAGCTCAAGTGTCTAGAGAGAGAGAAACACTTATGGTATCAAAAGACCTCTACTGTTTCTGTATAAACCATATAGTGAGAGGTGCACGCCATTTAGACAGTTTGTTGTATCTTGGAGGAAAGCTGCAAAACACATTTTGCACTTTGTGAAGGGTGAAATTTATCTTTGAGGACAGTATTTGCATGCCTCAGACATTTTTGTTTTCTACGTATCTACTTGTAATTCTCGAGACTGTCACAACACTTCTTAGGCTATGTGACTTCATTTTAGTCATTTTGATAAGTGAAATGTCCTCCATAATACCAGTTGTTGCGGACCTTTTAGGTTAGATTTCTAGTGTGCAATTTTTAGAAATTCTGAATTAGACCTTCTAGGTTAGATTTCTAATTCATGACTGTATTTCAGATGCTGAAGTTTCTGCCAATGGAGAGACGACCCTGAATGCGTTAGAAGGAGCTCTTATGGATGCAAACTCAGTGCTTGAGAAGGAAGAGCTTGATCTGGAGAGAGCTGTATCAGACACTGTGGAGGTGCAGGTGTGTCTTTTGTTCTAATTCGTCAGATGTCTAGAGATAATTGTGCTAGTGTCTATTTTGATCATTGGTCCATCTGAAACAAAATGGAATAGATCCAAATATATAAAGGATCCACCATGCTCTCATATCGATAAAATTTGTCAATTTTTTTGGCAGCTACGGGTCTGTTTGGTAATCATTCTGTTATTGGAAACAATTTTTGCTTAGAAATATATATATATTTTTTAGTTCTATTCCATAAACGAGTTTCTGAGCATTTGAAAGCATTTGATAACTATTTAAAATTTTTATTTCCGTGATAGAAATGTATTTGGTAAGACCTCTAATTCTTTTATAATTTAGAATTTCTTTTAATTTTTTTATAATTTGATTATATTTTTTCTTTTTCTTTTTTTCCTTTTCTTCTTCCCTTTCTTCCTTTGGCCGGTGACCTCGTCGGGCGCCTCCGGCCCCCCATGAGGCCTAGCCTCCCCGACGTTGGGCGGGGCTCGACCTCACTTTGGCTAGGTGAGCTCGGCCTTTCCAAATCTTGGTGAGGCCGAGTCTTGCCTAATCATCGGGGCCTCAACGAGGGCTAGCGACACTCTAACAAGGTCGTCGGCCCTCATCCGGCCGATCGCCAACCTAGGCCAAGCCGGCAAGGCGGCCAAAGGAAGAAGGAGAAGAAAAAAGGAAAACAGAAAATGGACTTGATTTTTAAGTTGTTATCGGGAACAAAGAAGCAACCCTTTTCTACTTCTTAATTCTGTTATAAATTTATTCTTAGAACAAAAAGTTATCAAATGAATTTTTTTTTTTTTTTTTTTTTTTTTTTTGTTCTAAGAAACAAATTAATAGAATTAAGCACCGTTTGGCCAATTATCAAATAGGCTCTAGATGTCTACCTTGGATTATGGATTGAAATGACCTGCTTGGTTTGTCAGATAAAATGGAGGAAAAGAAATCGTCTCAGGGAGTTGCTTGAATCCCCCATTTTTTTCCCCTTTGGTCATCATCTGTCTTGCCTTGAAATATAATTATGGCGTCCATCTGCTGGTGCAAATAAAAACTAGTCTTGTTCTTTTAAAGACTACGGTGTTTTCAAAGCAGGCATCTGCTACTTTGTCTTCATTCTGTTGAACCTTCACCCGTTCCTTGATCTGCACTCTTGCAGCAGGTGCCAGGCATCTTTGTTTGCTTGCTTCCAACTGCTCTCACCATCACCTTCATTGTAGAATACATAATGAAAATTTTGACCGAGGTTGGTGTTGATTCATTAACAATTACACTTTCGTACACTGATGTCAACAGTTGAAGGAAATTCATGACAAGATAGTTTGCTTTGAGGAGCTGGATCTACTGATGGAGAAAGAGAGGCAACAGTTGGAGCAAATGAAGAGTACACTCTTTGTCGACCAGCTTTCCCTGTTATTACATAAAAATGCTGCATCTAAAAATGGAGAGGATGCAAGGGAGATTCTTAAAACTGGTTGATAACGTACTTCATCCTACGACGGGCTTTGTGTATTGTTACGAAGCACTCTAATCGTAAAGGCGATGGTTGCTATTTCATGAATGCCCTTTAATCCTTTGTGCAAAAATGCTTCTGTATCGGTTCTCAATTGCTGCATATTTTTTGTTCAAGAACTTTTTGGCAAAATACACAAGCTTTTGCAGCCTAGGTAACGGCAGAGATAGAGAGAGAAGAGGGGGGGGGGGGGGGGGGGAAGCGGGCTCTATTTATGCCATTGGTGGATCCAGTGGATTTAAAATGGTTAGGAGTGTGCAATACATTGATGGCGTTACAATCCAAAATCAACTGCGGCTCTTTGAGCACAAACTGTTCCCGCTTTCATCTTCTTTCAATTTCAAATAAATTTGAAGGAATTGACTCCCTGCAGTTGCCGCATCAGATAAGAAATCAGTTTATGAATCTATGACGAGGTGTGAGATGTAGTCAGGATTATAAGGTACTTCTTGGGTCAAATGAATACCTGTTCTATCTTTGATCTGTACGCTTCAGACTTGTCTTCCACAAACTACAAGAACACGAAACATACATATAATTTAGCGCCTTGGGTTCCACTAAAAGGGTGAATCACGAAGATAGCGAATCCGATTCCCTTGAGATGTAATACAAGCATACCTGTCCAGTCACTGTATACAGCCTGTTGTACCAACCATTGAATGCCATCCCGATTGCCGAATATATATGTCTCTGACTCTCCCCGGGATTTTGAAGCGAATACTCAATGTAATAGAATCCTGATCAAATCATTCTTTCAGGCAGCCGATATGTACTTACGGATAAATTCAGACTACAGCAATCACTTGAAGTCTAGGAGTGAAGGCCACAATACGAATGCAGATGGACTCTGATTTTCATTTTTTGTGCGAGAAAGGGTTGTTCTGTTTAGCCAGGGAAGATTATGGTTGAGAGACTACCATTGGCATCTTGGCAATCGATGAGTTTAGCCGCCACACCAGGAGGCCTCTGCCAGCTTCTGTCTAAACCGTTTACCTACAACAGCTAGCAGACATTTAGGAGCATTTTAAGCAAAAAAAGTAGTGAATGAATGAGCTTTCAGTAATTGGAAGAAGATGTTTACCAGACTCTCGGCAAAAGCATCGACTTTGCCAAAAGATCCCATTTTTGTGAAGTCCGGGCCGATGCCAGTGATAGCTACACTGACTAAGCGAAACAAGTTGCAATTCAACGAATCATCAGGATTCTAAGTAGTGAAGATATGAACCAAAGGATGATGAGAGATGAAATCTACTGGGAAGCAGAGTAAAATATTACTGTTTGAGGTTGAATCTTCTTTGGGATAGAAAGCAGTAACAGATTTGAATCCATTAGGCTCACCTTTACCCACCAGCCAATCTAAATAAAACAGGATTTAGTACTTCAAACTATCATCACCTCGAAGACCATTCATCTCATCCATTAGAAAGAGTCCAAGCAGAAAAGTAAAGCAGGCAATGCTGTAGTGGTGAAGATTTTATGCAAGAAGATAGTCCAATTCTGACTCTCCAACATATTGCATCTTGATATTGAGACAGAAGAAACTAGGAAAATGCCTTTATTATGATCCGTATCAGCAAAATTAGTACTGTATCATTCATGACTCAGATCGTGCATTGAAAATTAAAACTTGATGGGTTTGCTGCCATTGATATCCATTTCATTCCCTTCAGCAAGGGCTTCAACTTTCAGGATACTAATATACCAAACAATAAAAAAGTGAAATGAACCATAAAAGATCACAGAATTAGATGAGAAATTTTGGAAAAAAAAAAACGGGGTTTCCTTTTGCTGTGAAAAAAACTATGAGAAAGTATGCAATTTGGTGTTCAAATTAACGGGTCATTTCATTTCACCTTGAGGAATCGATATCTTGAACTTGTTCACATCATCCACATAAACTTGCAAATCCTCTTTTCCACCTGCAACTCCGATTGGGTCCAGATAAGAACCTCAAATCCAACCACACATTCCAAACATGTGCTAAAGAGAAAATGAAAAAAACACAGCACCAGTCTCAGCCAATGCATCTGAAGCAAGACCCTGAAGCGAAAGTGCAGCAAAACCCAGCTGCAACACAATCTCTCTCCTCTTAGCTCCACACTGCTCTTGCATTAGCAAACTGGAACTAACCCAAAGACAACAACGATTCAAGTAAGAAAAATGAAACTGTTCATCGATAAAAATGCCTGCCAAAAGCAGCAGAAGTGCAGAAATTACGGTGCTTGAAGTTGCCCATTGCCTAAGCAACACTGCAAACAAGATCTTCTTCCTGCTTGATGGCCTGGAGAAAAACCCAATAAAGGGAGCTTCAATCGGTTATCTCTCGTTTCTGTGAAATAATAGCACGCTGAAATGATGAAATTGGACAGTGGAGTTGGGTGGTGTTGATGACCTTTCTTGTTGGATGAAGAGCGAAGAAGTCGCGGGGACAGAGATTCGAGGGAAGAACAAGAAGCGACGTACGCCATGAATTCGTTCCACTTCAGATTGCAATACTATTTTTCTCCTTTCACGTTCCACTTAGCTACGGTACAAGTCTACAATCTCGAACTTCCGTGCAATACGTCGTCGTCTTCTTCGTGACACATAATAAATATCCTGCAAAATCAGGATATTGTGAAAAAATAAGTCTTATCATCATCATCATCATTCGTGTCTTTTTGGACAGTCCGATAAGATTAGATCAAACCTGGGCTAATTCCATAAAAAAAAACGCCAACTTTAGATTGATGGACAAATCTAGCCAAAACTATTTTTTATCTTATGAAAAAGCACAAACTTTAGGTTGAGGACAAATCTTCAAACTTTTTTTTTGTCTTATAAAAAAGACAAACTTTAGGTTAAGTGACAATTTTGCCCTATTTTTGTTTTGTCTCATAAAAAATAACAAACTTTCACTCTATCCAAAATCTAACCCTTACCATTAACTTTCTATTTGAAGTTAACCTTATTTCAAGAGAAAATGTTCTAGCTGTAAGGTCAGTGGATTTCATCCATGGTTTCTCTTGACCGGCGGTGATCTACAACTTCATATTACGACAAAACAATAAAGTCTAGCGAAAGAAATTCAATTGGGAGATTTTTTTACTTGCTAGTGAAGTATAGGAGATGGCATGATTTCACTGTTATTTTTCAAGCTATGGCTCAAACAAAAAGAAAATGGATGGTGTTAGCCAACAAGTGCACATGAATTAAGGACAATCAATGAATATAAGTAAAGGGTAGCCAGATTTAGAATTTAAGTGAAAGTTGATGATTTTTTTTCCAAACAAAAAATTTTGGTCAAAATTGTCACTCAACCTAAAGTTTGTGCTTTTTTACAAGACAAAAAAGAGTTTGGGCCAAATTTATCCATTGACCTAAAGTTGGTGCTTTTTTATGAGAAAAAAAAAAGTTTTGGCCAGATTTGTCCATCGACCTAAATTTGGTGGTTTTTTTTGGAATTAACCCGATCAAACCTTTGTAAATAGTTTCCCCACTTTCCTAAAACCAGAATAACTGAATAAGAGTGGACCATTCCTGTACCTCTTGTTTTGAAAACTAATCGTGACTAGTAAATTAACTAGTTTTAGAAACATAAGTTTAGGATGTGACATTAATGTCTATGTTGTTAGAACAGTTATTACCACGAAAAATCCAAAAATGATACAGTTATGATAAGGTTATTTTTAACTAATCTCAAACTAAAATATCTATAACAAATTCATTTTTTGTTAGTTTCTGTTAAATTGCTGAGTTAAAAGACACAAGACACGTAGAGTTGATTAGTATATCAATTGGGGATTTCATGGGATTTCACTTTCTTTTTGTTATAGGTGTACCGGTTTCTTTTTTTGTGATATCAATCCAATTTAAAAGAAATTAACAAAGAGTGAATTTTTCACAAATGAACTATTTTGAAATTTTTAATGTAAAAAAATTAAGATAAATTTATCAAAATTAAGATAAATTTATCATAAATTTATTAATTTGAGATTTTTCATAATATTAATCCTTATTAGAAATAATGAAGCGAGAAGGAAGAGAAATGTAAATAAGCTACCACGACACCTATGTAGCACGGACACTTTCCGGAAGCCTTCATGTCATGTCCAACACTTCGACACGTGTCCGACACGCTCTGACACGTCCCGACACACAGTCAACGAGTGTCGAAAAATTTGACACGTGGTCAACTTTCTCCGACACACGAATCTAGAATTCCGACATGCACGGGTCAATTTTAAAAATTTCTAATACTTGTGGGGTCAAAATATAAATATACACAAAATAAGTAATAAAAGAAGTAATAAAAATGCTATACATATACACGCACGGGGTTAATTTTTTTTTTTTTTCAATTTTGTTTTTTAGAATTGTTTTAGTTTTTTAAAAAGTCTTTTAATATGAAAGAAGTAATAAAAAAATGCTATATATGATAAATAAATAAATTTAAAAATATCATTTTAGCATTTTTCTTTAAAACAATGTTTTTTCCTCTAAGTTTTATGTATTATTGTAACAAATTAAAATAATGAATGATATTATTTAGTATTTTTCTTGTAAATTAATACTAGGCTATTATTATTATTATTATTATTTATGTATTTATATATAAAAATATATTTAATATATAACGTGTCGGAACATGTCGAAATTCTTTATTTTTAAGAAATGACGTGTCAGCGTGTCGTGTAGTGTCGTGTCGGTGCTACATAGCACGACACACGCCACTGACGAGGCTATTTACTTCGCCAACTGCCACTGTTATAATATATACACTTGTCCGAGCACAAACAAGGAACGTAATTGAGCCGAGTTCACTGGATACATTGTCGAAACTCGACCTCCACTCAACTCGCATATTAAGTGCGCGAAATTGCCGCCTTGGTCGAGCTCGATTCAACTTGATTCATTTACAGCCAACGGCTAAATAAAAAGCTCAACTTCGATAAACTTGAGTTCACACGATTTTAAGTATTTTGCGTTCACTTTTATCGCTGTTAACCTTTTGTTAAACAATAATGAAAGCTCGATTATAGGCTCAATCTTTGACTGAACAAGATACTCAATAACCCGAACTCAAGCTCAACTTGAAATTAGGCAAGTCGATCTCAAGTAGAGTCATCAAGCTGAATCCGATTTATTCACGAGCAGCTGGACTTGATTTCACCCCGGGCACAAACTAGTTGAAATGCACTCACCATTTCAGATGGATCAAATGCACTAATCAAAGGTATCGTTAAATACTTAGTCATCTACACCTGAGTTAAATACTCTCCTGCATACCAGATGCATTGAGATGCAAAGCATCACTATGTTGGAAGGATCCAATTATGTTGCATTAAAGATGCCCATACAACACTCCAAAATCAATACAATTTTCAGCGAACAGATTATTGGGAAGCAAAACACAGCACAGCCTGCCTAGAAGTTAAGAAACCGCAAAGGGGGGAAAACAAGAAAAAAAACATGACTGGCTTATAAATTAGAAGATAAAACAAAACTTCAACCTCTCACCTTCTAAGACTAATCTTATCCTCGCATGGGCATAAAGTAGCACGAGAAGGAGAATTTCTCCTTTTTTATTGCTTCTCGTCACACAGTATCCACCCAGCAAGTCGATAATAGGTCGAGAAAAACGAGTGGGGGGCGCATGCAAAGTTCAACAAGTTCTAACTGTGTGGTGTGCTCAGAGGGAGTTGATGCCGTTGGATGAAGGCGTGGACAGGACAGAGAGGACTTCGGTTACAGATGCCATGGAACTCAAAGCTGCTTTAAGAACTTCCTGCGAACACCCCGGTTTCACAATGGTGCGGACCTGGAAAAGAGAAGTTGTGCATCAACCAGACTGGAAAAGGAGCGCTGCTTAATAACATGAGTACAAAAATGCTACATAAGTTGCCCTGCAAAACTAAAGCATTCATGAGCATTGAAACCTGAAAAGAATGGAACAGCATGCTGGAGAACAGAACAATCAAAACAGACATAAGTGGCAATTTTTGTGACAGGTAGAATTGGTACCCTTTAGTTCAGTCAAGGAATGGCATCTCTCTGGCCTTAAATGGCAAACCAAACACGAGAATGACAATGATTCACCCTGTTCCCAAGTTATCTTTTACTCACATCCAAAGGAATTGAAATGTCATTCCGAGTATTACCATGAAATTTTGCATCCCGGTCCTAATTTGGCCTGTGTTACACCCACTAAGATAGATGCTCCATAAGGACTCATTTCATCAACCCCCCCCAAAAAAAAAATGAAAATCAATAAACATCGCAAACTCATTCATTGAATAACATACTCCAATTAAAAGTCTATTAATATCGAAATCCCATGCAAAGATAGAGATTGAGCTACAAGACTTTACAGAAGGAGGAACAGAGGATATGGTCGAAAGATGAGCACCTTGTCAAGATATTCCTGAAGCAACTTGATGCGGCCCATGTAGTCCTGGTCTTCCACACACAAAGTTACAGGCTTGGCATCAGCACCAGGACCATCGAACTGAAGAGGTCCTGGATTTCTGTAGAGATCATCCAACAAGAATTTGACTGCATTCTGTTGCAGCAGCCTACACAGCACAACCCAGAACAGATTCATGCTATTGCCAATATGTTGTACACACATCTTTCACAAACAAGGTAAAATTGTCATATAAAGAGGGTAAATATATATATATTCTTTTTTTGGTGAAAGTAAGAAAATAAAGAGGGTAAATATTATCGTGTGGGTAAAAACAAAACAAAAGGGAAAGATCATTCCAGGAAATCATACTCCATGAACTTACTCATATGCTTTGCCTTTCAAATCTACAGTGGCTGGATGGATGGCAGGTTTACCAATAAAGGAGGAATTGGGATTTTGGGCCCAGCGCTTGACAGTCATCATTGCCTAAAGACGACAAGCAATTGAAGAAGTCAACGATACAAACTTCTCAGTAGAAGTCCAAATTGACAAGTGCAAGATTCGGAGAGGCAATATGCAATTTCAGAGAACAGAAAAAGTCGTACTGTTATGGGAGCAGCACCACAGCGCCACTTATTCTGTGGATTCTTTAGATTAGTTACAGTGGCCATGTATCCATTCAAACCAGCAGCCAATATATGGTAGCAAATGTGCCCCAAAACCTGAATAGAAATAAAATCTTAGTCATGGAAAAGGCATTACTGAATGCAGCGATGCAACTGATAGTAAGGAACATACATAGGCATAATCACAGTCGAACTTCGACGGTAAGGATCCCCTAGCTTGATAACCAAAAAAGTGGCATATTGCATTGAACTTTTTCCCCTTGTACGTTCCTTCTTTCTGTAAGCACCAATGACAATGACAGAAGATTTTAACACTTAAGAGAAGGCCAGTTAAACAGAAAGTTTAACAGAAACTTCAAAGTAAGAAAAGAAAAATAAATAAATAAATAAATAAAACCAAGGACTTGATGGAGGTTCAAAAGCAAGTATTTTTTCATTGGCTGAAGAGATAAAAAGAAATGGTGCTCATGAAAAATAGGTCAGCATTTGATATGCTCTAAGGATGCTGAATAGTGAACCCATGTGTTGAACCATGGTGAAACATGCAGCAGCAAGTACAAGAACCAGCAGCAGAATAGTTTACCAGCAGGATCATACTTTTGAGAAAAGATTTAATCACATAATTTTTATTGAACGGCATTTTTCACAACCAAGATGGATGATCCTCCCCAACTAAGCCAAATACAGAGAAAAAAATGGATAGTCTCGTCCTTGCTAGAAGAAATCAATAATAGAGTAAAAATTCATGTTCATCAAAAGATAGGAAACCGACTATGAACATGCCAAACCATATCAAGGTAACTGTGGCATACCAGCCGCTTGTTCATTTCTGCCTCCACGAGATGAGCTAAAAGTTTCTCTGTCTCGATCTAGGTAATTAAAAAAAAGATTTCTCCCATTAGTCTCAAATGTATAATGCTTTAACCTTCATATCAATCTTAATTTGGTGACCTATCCAGTACCTGGGATAACTGTGCGGAGTCATCTGATTCAGGATGAAGGAGTAGCTGGCAAAATGACAGATCAAGACTTAGAATGGCATGATTGTTTTTGAAACTGATAATAAAGCATGAACCTGAAAAACATAATTCCAACCTGCTTCTTGATAAATGGTGGTAAAAATTCAAAAAGTGCCGACGCCCAAGGAGAAAGTTGAGAGGAAATTTTGTCCATGGGGACACCTTGCCTGAGCAATCCATGAATTTCCTGCAAAGAACAAACAATTAGTGCTTCCGTATGATAGCAAATGGGAGGAAAAAAAAAAAGCATTCCCCAATGCACAAAACAATTAAAAAAAGAAAAAAAAATTCCGGTATAACTGCAAAGGCTGATGCATTACCTTCAAAAGAGAATAGACTTCAGGAATACTTTCAATAAGCCCTTCTGGTATTAGGATAACACCATGGTTCTTATCTATTAAAACATAAACTGAGTCAGTAGGTGAATTCAGAAACATAAGTGCATTTCTAGAGATGTCTAAAAAACCTTGTTCTGCCCTAGCTTGAACAGCATCGCATAACTGCTTTGCCAGGTCAAATAGAGTAAGCTTTGACGCAGCAACTTCTTCCCCGAGAATTACCTACATATAACAGGATAGAGAGGCAAACACAGAGATTCATGACATCCGTCATCAACAGCAATGCTAGACCAGTGATTACTGAATTAGGAGGGCCAAAAATAGGTACCATATTAGGGTGAGACTGTAAAGTGCATTCCAGGGCCACATGTGATGCCTTCCGTCCCATGAGCCGAATGAAATAATAGTACTGAGAATAGAAGGAAAAGCAAAAAAAGTTAAAAGGAGATAGCAAGATGTTTAGAAAAACAATTGCAGTTTTTAGAGACAAAATTATGGCCAGAATAAATATGTAACAACAAAGTGCAATGAATACTGACTAGAGGCATCTTGTGGGCCGGATGTGCTACAACAGATATGCCATAGCATCTCTTTGTTATAACAATGATAAATTAGAACAAAACATACTTTAAGCTTGACAATTTTGAATTTCAAGGTAGCTCATCTACTGCAAGTCTTAAAGCTGCAATTCTTACCTTCTCTGCAGAAAGAGCATCCGTGCAGACATTGCTGATGAGCTGGGAATTTATCTGGATACAACAAAATGTGAAGTAATTCACAGAAAGCACTGTCAGTCAGGAAATCATTCTTCTCATGGCACTATCCAGATGCATTTTCAAGGCCATCTGTGCTCTCAGAATTTAAATTGGCTAACTGTACACTTCCTTTCATACTGAGTCAAGCACATCACTTGCCATCGCAAGATTGCGCAATTCAAGCTAATTTATCAATGGGACCAAGTACAGATTTACAATATTAAGTTGCCTCCAGTTAGAAGCAGGTAATGCTCATATTTTTATTTCACCAAACTCATTAAAATTTTCTGTAAATTGAAAAATGGATGGGGATCATGAATCAAATACGTCATATTACATAAAATCTTGTTGCAAATCGCTTCAAAATTAGTCACTGGAACATATGATAGTTAAACATTAACTAATAAAATCCAATGAATATTGAAGTGTTGTTTCTTCCATCTAACTGATAATTCCATAATTTTTGAAACCCTAAAGACAATAAAGATACGAATTTGAATGTATATCAGTAACATGAAAATTTACCATGTTTGTTTAGGCCTAAAAAGGCACTTTTAACTTCTGTTACCTTCCCTCCCAAAAATTAAAATTGAGTATATTACATTGAGCTCTAAAAAACTATGAAAATATAATGTATGAATCTCCATGTCAATATTTGCTAATGTTAAAGAATTTCAGGTGCTGTGTAAAATAAAAGTCATATTGTGAGAGCCACGAAATATAAAAAAAGTTCAAAGCAGAAGGCTAAAAACCCCTTCAAACAGACCCAAGCACACAATCAAGATGGTCCATTTAGTACCTTGCAGATAGTATCAAAACCAACGTCAGTCTCCACAAATGGGTTCTTGAGATCTCCATTTAAGGTAACCGGAACACCAACAACCTACATCATCCAAACTAATTATTAGTATGACAGATGCCTTAAGAAACTCAACATTAGATGGACAATACTGAACTATTAACACTAACAAACACATGTTGAGAGATGCAACCACGCTAAAAAACACACAGGCAGCACAAGCACATGACACGTGTGGATATGTCTGCACCTATCCATGCTCTTGCTTGTGCATGTGTGCGTGACTGCACACATGTGCCTGCATGCATATGCGCGTGCGCGCGCGCGTGAGAGAGAGAGAGAGAGAGAGAGAGAGAGAGGCTACTGCATTGTGCTGTTACTTTAAAACTTCCACCAAATTCAATATAATCGGAGTACCTTTGTTGAGCATTTGGCTTCAGCAAATGTCTCTGCAAGCTGAGCTGCATCAGTGTTTGATGTGACCCCTTCAAAAGCATTAAACATCTATAATTAGACCCCAAATTTTCAGTGGTAAGAAATCAATCATTTGAGGCATCATATGTTCAGTTACCTCCAATAATAACAAGACCATCTAATTTCAAGTTCTTGCATGTTGTCAGTGCAGCGTTGACTTGCTCGGTTGTTCTTATTTGGTCCTTTGTACGGCCCAACAAATCATAACCACCTTGACAAGCATAGCAATGTTAGAAACACTGGACATTTAATATCCATCAGATGATGATGTCACCTAGAATGTACCTTGATTCTTGTAGGTCGAGAGAATTTCATCTGTGATCTCTAGAGTCTTCTGGGCAAACAAACCTTCAGAGCCACCTGTTGACAGATATGACAAAACAATTACCTTGTAACTGATTTCAACAGATCAAACAAGCAATAGTTGCAGCCTTTGCTGGCTAGGCTTTATTGAAATCGGATTACTACTTCATAAAGCATGGATCAGACAAAATACAACATAAGCATTTTTAAAAATTTTAGTGAAAGTGAAAAGAAATCTCAGAGGCCATGAGGATGGCATACAATCATACGTGCATGGTGGATTTAGATCATTAAGAGCTGAGAATGTTTGGACATGTTATTCCCTAAATAGGTAATATGTATAACTCTATTAAAAACAGTTTCAATTACTTGTGATGGTTCAATATATACTTGAATTAGATCCTCAAATGATGAGAGCAAGTCATTTCTATTTTCTTTTGATAAATCCCAAGTTACAAGATTTTTATTTATATTCATTCTGATCATTGATGGCGTCAACTTTTCTCAATCCTTAGTCAAAGAAGAATAATTTAATTAATTTTGATAAACCTCAAGAACATATCGTAAAAATTGTATCCATTCATAAAATATCTATCATGAATTACGATATCATTTACATTAGATTGAACTTCCCAATCCTTCCAAAGAAAAAACCCGATTAGATCCATTATCCACCCTTGAACTCATTAGTTTGACCAGAACTTCTTTTTACATACCAATACAGAGGACTTCCATCTTCTCAGGTAAGCATTATGGAAAACACTACATACAATCCAACAATGTCAATACTTTAGGTTAAAAAGCCAAACATTGTAATTTTTTATTGTTATGCTGGCAATTTTAACACTATTTGAACGTGTATCTGTGGATTAGCTAATCCATAGAAGCTCAGATGCAAAATGCGACTTACCCAGAAAACCAAGTAGGACACTACGGGGGTTGTGGATTTTGAGAGCACTGTAGAGACCCCATATGACATTATGTCCTCCAGGAGACTGTCTCCCACAGAAGACTATTCCAACCCTATCAAAGTTTGAAACATGTGCCAATCGAATTAAAGAAAGGAAAACACATCACAGCACCGACATAGTCCACCGTTCCAACGGAAAATAATTACATGAGAATGTGCAGTCAAATATACATATAATTTTTGTAAAGGAAGCAAAATCTATGTGATTGCTAGAAAATCAGCCATGCAGTTTTTCAGTCGAATCGTACTATAGCTATAGGGAGGGATGATCAGGTGGACCACACAAGAGGACCGAACAAAATTAATACAAAGCAAAAGAATACACAAGGAGGGTCAAACTGGTTAGTGGAATGACACAGGATAAAACAGTGTTTCTAAATGTCATAACAAATCTTCATGATGACATGACCCAAACTATTGTATATATGAAATGAAATAAAACCAACATCAAGGGTATCATACTCGGATGTATAGAACAGTAAACAGAAACATTTCCCAGAAATCACAACGCTTGCATTTTATGCAACAATAAGAAGTCAACGAGAATTGAACTGAGTACCTCTTAGCAGGATGCTCGGTGATGATCTGAGCATCAGCAACCTTGGCAGTTGCCCGAAGGAAATGAGCCAAAGGCTGACCATAGGTGTGTGGAAAGCTTCGACTGATGGTGTGAGAACCAGCTGGATCAGCGGCAGTGGTAGCATCGCCAAATTCTACACGAACGGTCGTCCCCTACACAACAGCTTTGCGTCAAAATACAAACTTGCCATAATTTCAAAGCTCAACGACCGAGCATGACCAGTGTTTGACTGAGTCCCACACACTGTCTTAAGTTGTGCATTCACTAAATTCCTATCAGCCAATTAAAAACTAGGTACTTGCACCGTCAGCATAATTCTCTTTTTTTTTTCTTTTTTTCTTTTTTTGCAGGATGCAGGCAATACGCAACAAAGCTAGAAACGCACGTTCGAAATCAAGATACGTTCGAGGAAAACAGTAAAGCCGCTTCTCAACCCCCATGATCTCAACTGCAATTCACTCCCGAGACAACATATTCACCGACGGAACTCCAACAGACGACATTAACAACTAACACGAAGAGCCGGCGACGGATTGGACCGAAACGAGTACGAACGAGAACTCGATCGGCCCGCAATCATTTCCAAAGGACTCCGCACAGTCCGCTCCAGATCAGATCCACCATAAACCGAGGCGCACAACCACCACCACCACTCTGATCCAACCGCGATCGCAGACAGCAACCGGGGCGAGCCACTCGGAAGCGACGCAACTCAATCCGAAACTCCGATCCGGTCGGAACCGGCGACTGCTCTCGGCCCCGACGGCCGGGGATACTAAAAAAAAAAAGGAGGAGGAGGAGGAGGAGGAGCCGAGCGCGAGCGCGGCGAAACGCGAGAACGAGAGGAGGGAGGGAGGGACCTGGAGGCAAGGAGGGAGCTCGGGCTGGTAGAGAGATCGGTGCTTCTGGAGGTCGGAGAGCTCTCTGGGAATGCCGTAGTCCGACTCCATTTCCGATCCGGCGAGGAGCTCCGGCGAGAGAGAAAGCTCTAGAAGGAGAGAGGAGTAGTTGAGAGAGAAAGTGAAGCAGAAGATGGCGGAGGAGTGCTCGTTGGAGTGACGGGTTTTTATGTGATTGTTTTAGGGTGGGGACGGACGGACGGGGAGCAGATTTTAGGACACCCCGAGCTCCGGCTTCGGGCGTTACTACCAACGAGCGGAAGCGGCAGGCGTGATATTTTTCTTTTTCTTTTTTTCTTCTTTCTTTTCGGGGCCAGGGGAGGGCCGGAAAAGAAAAAAAAGAGGGACTGAGAGAGAAAATAGGGAGATATCGAGGCGGCAAAATGGAAAAAAGGAAGAAAAATGGGGATCCGATTGTAATAATGGGGTTTCGGCCGCGGTGCGGTCCGTACGCAACTACCTAACCTAACTTCCCTTCCTGTTCTGCTGTCCTCTCTGCGCGGGGGCTCTGTTTTTTCTCTCTATTTCTTTTCGTGGATTTGTTTTCTATTTTCCTATTCGGCAATTGGAAAAATATCTTCTTATCGTCTTTTATCTTCCTGTCTCTTTTTGGGAGATTCTTTGCTTTCCTAATGAAATTCGGAAAAGGAAGAAAAATGTTCCCAATTGATGATACGTGTCAGTATTTGTATGTCTTGAAAATTTCCAATATACGATTTTGGATGAAATTGTCGTGAAAATTGCTCCAATTCTCATATAATTGGTGACTTGTCTCAAAAGATGAGAATTTGGAAATGAACAAATAAACATTAGTAGCCTAACATGAAAAGATTTTGTTAGCAATTTTTCATCGAGATTGATGATTTGATATAAGAATTGATTATTTAAGAGTTTCAATAAGTTACGAAAGTAAAATTATGGCAAGTGATGAAAACGCAAATTTATATTACATTTTTACCTGAATTTCCTTATCTTTTAGATTTGGGTACTATGTTATCAAGATAATGCTTATTTCTATTGATTTTTATTCGAGCAAGAAACCCGATGACATAATAGATGCTGGTATTATTGCAACTCTTTAGGTAACCTTTATATTGCGAGTTGATATTGAGATTCATTAATTAGTTGCCAAAAGTTGGTGTCTCCCTTTCCCTTTTCTTCTGCTTTTCTCTTATTCTCTTTCCTTCCTAACCATCCCTGCGTCGGTAACTTGCAACAAATATGGTCATTTTCAAACTACCAAATAAAAGTAGTAACGCAACAAAAACCTGAATTCAATCGGCAACTTCAAGCCAAACAAGTTAAAGCGAATATGGGTTGCTAAGTGGCTATAGGAACAATAAATTCAAAGCGGACAAAATAGTTATGGGCTAACTCAAATAAGAGCCGGTAGTTTTGTGTCCGTAATTTTACATAACTTTAAGATTAATATCACAAAAAACTTAAAATTAGTACACATGTGGAAAATTTATTTCAAATTGATCTTTTAATGACAAAAAATACAAAACTGATATATTCGCGATAAATTTACCCCAAATTAGTTTTCATTAAATTTTATCGTCAAATTATTGAGTTGAATGACATGTGATTATTGAGGTGCATCAATTTAGGAGTATCAGCCTCCGTTTGTTACAGACGTAACCGTTTGTGGTTTTTCATGATATTAATTCAATTTATTGAAAATTAATAAAGTGTAAATTTGTTATAATGTACTAATTTAGGGTTTTTGGCCAAAAAATTAATTTAAACTAAATTTATTGTAAATATATCAGTTTGAAATTTTTTATAATACTAATCCTAAACTTTAACATGACGAGCCCCGTTATTTACGAAACAAGCGGGTGAATATTGGTAGTAGGTTTTGCTTTTCAGATGGGGACAGTGCAACTTGGGAAAGAAAGCATCTGGACCGGGGGATATTCTTGCAAAAAAGGGTGGGTGACTTGGATATTCGGATAGACAAGAACCAACCAACTGGTGGGTCTCCAAGTCAAACTCGCACACCTAACACTCCCCCACCAAACTCTTCCTCTCCTGAACCGGAAGTCTCTTAAGCGCGGGGGACGTCGCCGCATTTCAGCCCCTCTCTACCGGCGGTTGCCACCTACCACCGCCACAAGCGGCGACGGTGGCACGCCTCTAAGTTCAGCAATGGTTTGGTCTCCCGTTGGATAGGAAGGACTGCCGAGGGGACATAAAATCATTTGAGTTTTTCCTATTTATTTAACTTAGCCCAGAACTGTTTTTCCTTTTCTCTGCTCAAATTAAATACAAAGTGACCGATTCCCTTCAATTTTTCTTTCTTTTTCTTCAGTAAATATCTAAGGAAAATCAAATAGGTCTTCCCTTTCGTTTTCTCTTCTTACGTTGTCAGAGTCGGCAATCTCAGATTGAGATCTCTCTGTTATAAAATAGGATCAAGCTATGTTTGACCGGAGGGCGGCATGGAGTTAGATGGAACAAAATGACGGATTGAAAATTACAATCCTTGAACTTCTTTATATCAAAATCACTTATCTGATGACTCATTTTATATATAATCGTACTACGGATGCTTTCTAATATAAATTACTGAAAAATTACAATATAAAATACTAGGATTAGAAAAGAAATCAAATAAACAAATAGAATACCCAGACCCACGAGGTGACTGCCCCGAAACTCTAGGACAACAGGGACGCCCTCCTCGATGGTGGGCGACACCAACACCACAACGACCCCCATGGAGGCAGTCTTCTCCATCGCAATGGTCACTTAAGACAAATAAAAAGAAATAAATATAAAAATATAAATTTCCTTTTTATTTTGTTTGAATTCCTTTTTTTAGTTATAAATAATTCATCCGAAGGCAAAGGCAGGTGAAAGCCAAAAAAAGTTTTATTTGTTTTGTATAAGAGCACTATCTATTTATAACTACTACTGGATTTCCAAATTAATCTCGCGGATACATACAATTCAGAAATTAATCTCACAGATATATATAATTCAGAAGAATATGTGAGTGATTCATACTCAGCATCTCTTTGATTCTACCAATTAATCAAATTATTGATATGTTTCGTAATTCATCATCTCATGCGCACTCATGAGAGATACAAAGGCGACCACCGCACACCGTTCAAGTGAGAGATAGAGAGATAGAGAGACGGAGTGAGAGAGATGGCCACCCAATAACTAAAACAACGTCATAGTTAGATATCATTGTAGCAACAAAATATGATCTTTCCCACCTGCAGAAGCCTCAAATCTAAGTTCGGATGTCCTCGAGCAGCTATATGACAAGCAAATGTTAAAAGGACACACAAGAAGGCGCTGAATCAAATCATGAACCCGCTTAGGCAAAGCAACTGCTATAACCATATGGGCTAATCACGGGTGTGGTTCTTGGGGGATTTACATAAAAAGCTCGGATCACTCGAAAGTCCTCATCTCCTAGCCAATTATTCCAGTATCTTACACCATTTTAGACCACGGAACGAGAAACAAAGGCAAACCCCGATGCGAGAAATCAGCCGAGAGTCACTAAGAAGAAAATCGGCCTATGCCAAAACTCGGGGCAGCAAAAATCCCGCCTTCATCTTCGTCCTTAATGCTTTGTATCTCCTGCTCCTGTCAAGGGTTTGTACCCCACAGGATATAAACATCTCACTTCTTGCTCCTCTTGGAGCTGCCGGAGGTTTCAGATTTCCCTTTCCTGCGTTTTCCCGTAACACTGCTTCCAGTGCCAACAGGAGCGGCGGGCGCAGGGTAAATAGGCATGTGATGCATAGGAACCAAAACAGGGAACCCAGCGGCAGGGGTTCTGCAACACAACAGTTAAAATTGGTATCAGCCGACATGCAAAAAGAAGACAGCAGCAGAAACTTATACTAATTTTTATCATAAATTTCTCTTCAATTTCCCTTCCATGAAGGAGGAGAGGAAATTTCTAGGAACTGATAAACAGCAGGCGTCTAAACCAAGTACACAGAATATCTATAACCGACCAAGACTATGCTACTTGACAAAGGAAAGAACCAAAATCTCGAAACTGCTCACAATGACTTCAAAGATTTAATGACCTCCAGCACAAAATCTTTCCTAATTCAAAACAAACGTGTTGATGCATAACATGAAGGAGAGGCTCCTAAAGTTCTAACACATCAATCATCTATCATCTACTTACAATAGACACGTGGTCAACATAAGCGAAGAACACCATACAAGCAGAATGCACTGCTGGTAACCTACCTTTAGTTTACTCTTTAAAACAGTTCATTCACCCTGCAACACAGGGCTATATGGATGCACAGTAAGATATCATTGGTACTTAGTTCAGCTGAATTCAAATAAACCATCTTTCAAAACATATTTGACAAAACCTTGAGATTGAAAAGCTCAGTCGCTAATTTCAAGGTTCAAGACACATACCCGAGAGCACGGCAGACTCCTGCTTGGCCACACTAGCACCACATGCACTATTCTGCAAATTAAAATGCAGAGCTTGGTTTTCAGCCATAACGCACTGAAGTAACCTCCCAAGTCTCCTACATTCCCCCTCAAGGTATTTGCTCTTCACCTCCAGATCTTTGACATACGCTTTCTTCCTCTCTCTCGACCTAACAGCAGCATCCCTGTTCCTCAGCTGCCTGAAATACATCAAACGACCTTCTGTTGGGACAGCTTCGATAACATCATACATGCTGACTAATGAACAAATTAGCAATTTCTGTCCCTACATACTCATCCCTCACAGAAATTCTCCGTCGGTCCTATTCACAATTCGGAAATCACATGGAAGCGTTTAAGCAATATATCCACAATCACTCCACTGAACAGGAGGCGACCATACGCCTAAATCGATTGAAAGAAATTCAGAAGCACTCCACCCTGGCAAGGCCTCGATGCCCACAACATAAAAAAACAATATTTCACAAATTTCCAGAATGTTGACTTCAATGGCAAAACTCTCTCGCGACTAATTCCATGTGCAAAAAGCACACCCGAAAATCCTAAAATTCAACCAGCTTCTTCTCCAGAAAGACAAATTAGCAAAGATCCCGCAGAATTCGACATAAAGCTACCAATCGAAAAATTCGGCAGCACCGATCAATCAACGTACCTCTTGATCTTCTTAGAAGCAGGATCATAGGCTTCACCGCCACCGTTAGCCCCATCAACCTTCGCACCCTCGACCCCGCCGTCATCCGACGATCCCGGCGACGAGGGCGATCCCGGCACCTCCTTGTCGCCGGAAAGGTCGGCTATCTCGGCGGACCCATCTCCGGGGGAGTCAACGAGCACGTCGGCGAGGAACCTATCGCAGAACTCCTGGCTCGAATCAGCCCTAATCCCGCCACCGACAACTCCGCCGTCCTCGTCGTCCTTCATCAGGATGTTCTCGATCTCGTTGAACCACGAGAGCCCCGAGTCCGGAGACGACGACGACCCGTTCGCCGAGGAGCAAGCGCCGATGACGTCGCCGGCCTCCGGGAGGTCGCCGAAGAAGCCGTCGAGGTCGATGTGAGCCATCACGTCCTCATCCATATGCAACTCCAGATCCTCCATCAGAACACTCGGAAAAAAAAAAAAAAAAAAAAAACAACAACAAAACCAAAAACAAAAAAAAAAGGAAAAAGAAGATGAAGGCGACGATGGGAGATCTCTACAAAAGCATCTGAATTGAGGGAATTTAGGGTTTTTCAGGCGGAATTGGGATTGATCGGAAGGAAGACGATCGAACGCCACAGAGAATAAAAAAGACGGGGAGAGAGTTCTTATATATCTTTAGGAACCCGACTGTTTCGAAATTCGAATCCCTTGGGACTGCGATGCCATCATCGGACCAATGAGGTCTCGACACGTGGAAGTCATCGACTCAGGTCCCGCCACGTCAGGAGAATTACCTGCCCCCTCCGCTTCGCGGAAACTTCCTTGCTGCTTCCGAGGACTCTTTGGGGAGTGTGCAATTTCCTTCCGCATTAAGTTTTGGGACTCGTCCGACCCAAAAAAAAAAATTGGTACTTGACGCTTTTAATTTGTATAATTTGGAGGATCGTTCCGCTCTTAAATATCTATATAATGTATATATGAATTAAACTTCTTTTTTCCAATTATCCTACCCATCAGAAATTACTATCGTCTTGTCCTAAAATTTATATTTCAGTTTATACATTATCCAAATCGCGGAATTAGATGTAAGTCACGGTTTGATAAGTTAAAGATAAAAGTATAATCACTCATAGTCGAGCCGATGTAATGCCAAGTTGAAGCTCAACTTGATTGGGCAAATTCGAGGCTTGAAATCCAATTTGAACTTGATGAGTATCAAAATTTCTACTCAACATCCACGTAAATAAAGATCTTTACACATATACATACAATTATATATATATATATATATATATAATAAAAAGTTGGAAGATATTCCCTCGTTGGAGGTGCAGCAACTAAGTTTATGTATCCTGCCGTTATGCTCCACAAGTTAGGCAAGAAGTAAAACCTAAAATATTAAAAAGATTAATACCTTGACCGGCCGAAAAAAAAGAAAAAAAGAAAAAAAAGTCAAAATTGATAAATCTATGATTAATTTATTCTAAAACCTCAAATTAGTATACCTAAGTTTATGATGATGCTCCACAAGTTAGGCAAGAGGTAAAACCTAAAATATTAAAAAGATTAATACCTTAAAAAATTCAAAATTGATAAATCTGTGATTAATTTATTCTAAAACCTCAAATTAGTATACCTATGATGAATATACCATATATTAGTTTCCGTTAAATTTTATTATCAAATTGTCGAGTCGAATAACATGTCCAATTTATAGTTTTTTTGAATGAAAACCTATGGGATAAATTTGTTAAAAATATATCAATTTTGAGTGTTTGGTGGTCATAGATCAATTAATTTGGGATTTTTATGATAAAAAATTAATTTGAAATAAATTTGTCTCAGATAAATTAATCTATGGTCTTTTGTGGTGTTAGTCCATGTTAAATTACACATTAGCGAGGAAAATTATTACATTTAATATTATTAGGATCTTTGATGTTACGCAAGGGTGCAAATGGGGATAAATTATTTAGAGGTTTCAAACGTCACATCAATTATTGACGTCGCATGCATTTATATATCACATCCAATAATAAGACATGTCTCTAGTAAGTCGGAATAAAAAAGTAAAAGACCAAATTCTCCATTCTTCTTCCTCCATCTTTCGAGCAATAGGAAGGTGACTTGACGACCATGGACGTCCCTCATCCATGACCCTCGTCACCTTCGTTGGCATCCCTTGTCCATGGCCAAACGAACCGTCGTCGCTTGTGACCATGGCTCTAGATCTAGCCGAATTTCTAGATTGACCTTTTCCCGCATTACTTGATGCTGACAACAGCCACGGACTAGCGACACGATGGCCGAACGTGTTTGGCCATGGATGGCCAAATCTAAGGCCCCAATGGCTTTGCATTTCCCCAAATATCCTTGAGAGAATGAGCATTTTAGGAAGGGAAGTGTGTTTGGAAACCAATTTTTTTTGTATGTTTTGCAAAGCTATTTCAAAGTAACAAGAAAAATGAAAAAAAAAAAAGAAAAGAAAAGGGAGGAGGAGATGCAGCTAGGTGATCGTGGGGATGCGGCTGGTGGCGGGGGAGCAGCTGGTGGTGGCGGGAGCGACGCCCGAGGTCGGCACCACCGCCGCGGGTGGCACCACCTAGCCGCTAAGGTCACGCCGACCAAGCGATGCCCGAGGTCGCCCGAGGTCCACCTCACCCGAGGTTGCGCGACCCGAGGCATCTTGCCCCACCTCGGGCCACCCAACCGCGAAACTCGGTCGACTCTCAGGCTAGGGAAGAATAATAAACAATGACTCTTCGCATTTTGGAAATGTCAAAGCTGAAAGTAGCCCTACCCCAGCATTGGGCTTTCAGCATTTGGAATGCCCACATTCCACTAAAGAGCATTCAAAAGTTTTGCCAAACACAAAAATTTTCCCTCAATGGGCTTTTGGGGCCCAAAGTCCCTTGGGAAAGTCCAACCAAATGGGGCCTAAATGTGTTTGCCTAACGTCGACGAAGGTGATGATGACCATGGACGAGGACACGACGCCAAATCTGGAGGTTGGAAAAAAAAAATAGAATAAGATGAAGTTGGAGGGGAGGAGAGGACCGACTGCGAGCAATGCCGGAAAGGGTCCTCCATCATCCATGGCTGGCGATGAGCCTCATCCACAGATCCAGCAACCACAGATTGTCCATGATCGTGAGTTTTGAAGACGGACTCCAAATCTCATCCATGGACGAACGATGTCAACAATGGAAGCTTCTTTGCTTAGTTGGAATTGCAAATCTCTCATCAGCACTACCTGAGTTTTTCTATCATGGGGCTAGGATGGAGGAGAACAAACGGTGGAGGAGGAAGAAGGGAGAATTTGGTCTTTTACATTTTTATATTCCAACTGTCATCTTATTATTGGATATGACTAAAAAATACACCCTATGTTAGCAACTCGCGTGTCGATTTAAAAGCACTGAATATTTTCTTGGATATTCATACTAGGCTGAAACATTGAAAAAGAAAATGATAAGAACCCCTGGCTGTTCTCAACTGGTTATCGCCCACTTATTAGAAGCACCTCTTACAACAAGAATTGAGAACTATCTCACCAGACCCAAAAATTCACATTGTTGTGTTTCTCAAGATCCCTATGATCAATGACTTTTGTTCTTATCCCTTGAACTATCTTACTATGCTCAACTATCAAATTGGCCTCAGCCAAACTTGCCTACCCACACTCCAAGATTCTCCAAGACTCATGAAGAAGCATCCTCATCATGCAACGTAAATATGTAAAATGCACAAGTCACCCAAAGCCCTTTGATATCAGACTTGCAGAACTTAAACAGAAATGCGAAGAATATCTTCTTGTAGAGATGCATAGCTCTGATGAGTCCAATTATGACTACAATGCCTGTGATAGAAGAGAAGCATAACTAGGTCACTGTACCAAAATCACCATAACAAAGTAATATAGCAATGGGTTTAAGGAAATCAATGGTTCACAATCACTATTCATGTCACCGAGAATTCGAGAATGATTCTCGATCGGATTGTCAAAGCCTAATTTATTTTCGGAACATGTGAGCTTGGTCTTTATTTATTTGTGACCTCTTAATGCCTATAAAAGATAAAAGGAGGATGTAATGTGTTGGATAGAGTCCTCTCAAGTAAAGTGAGTGTTTTATGAAAAATTCTTCGTAAACACCTCTTTGAATCTTTTGAGAAATACAACTTGGATGGTTGGAAATGTTACAATCCTAGCACCCCTTAGTATTTCTATGCTTTGAACTAAAATTATAAGTAGTTTGCTACTAAAAGATTGTCCCTGAAAGGCTTAAACAAAGAGTTTGCCTATTGTGGAAAGGCATTCTACAAAAAACTGACTCAATCCTCCCTAGTTTTAAACATAAGCCAATTCAATGGTTAGGAGATGCTCAAGCCCAAAAAGCCTAATTTTAAGGTTCCATTTGTTTCATAAAAAATAAATTATTTAAATTAAAAAATTTCTAAAAGCGATTGCTTATATTCTTTAAAATAATCGATTATTGAAATTGTCTTTATTACTTATAGCAATTTATGTTTTTCCTTTACCATTTCTTCTTCTTCCCTTTCACTCTGACGGGACAATAACAAAGTGCGTCCCCTTCCATCACCACCGCCTCATCACTGTCTCAGTCCAACACCTTGCCGTCGTTTCAATACTCTGTTGTCAAGCTCAAGCTCAGCTGGCAAACTTAGGCCTCCGATTTTGGATAAAAAGTCGAGCGAGCCTCGAACTTGTAATCTAGAGCTCAGCTCGACCTCGACTTGGAGTTAATTCAAGCTTTACCAGGGTTGGCTCAGGCAACGAACGAGGCAGACGTGGAGGTGGCGGGGCGTGGTTTGTCGATGCGGCATAGGACCTAACCTCCTGGCGATGCAGGCGTAGGAACTAGGAAGAGTTGGACAGAAGACGGCAGCACTAGAGGTCGAAGAAGGAGCAGGCGAAGATGGAGGCAAAGATGCCGGAGGCGGCAGTGGCTGATCTAAGATCATGCTTGAGATTGAGGTCGGAGAGTGAGTGAAAGGAAAGAAGGAAGAAGAATGAAGGAAAAACGAAGAGAGAGGCAAGACAGCGTGGGAGGAGAAGGATTATGGCGCGGTGGGCTCGGACAATACGTGTCGCCTAGTGAATGGACCGGTATTTTGACAAGTTAATATTTTTCTCATATGAAGAAGAAATAATTGGCTGCAACGGATGTTCGCGAGCTCACTTAATCTCAGCCACTCAATACGTAAGCCCCGCAACTTTTGGAGGGCTAAGATTGAGTTGCTGATATCTGACATAAAGCAGCCCGACTGATACGAAATTGGTCGAGAAAGCCAAACCGGTAGACCGATCTGAGACAAGTCGTAATGGCGTCTTTCGCTTCTGTGTTCGCTGTCGGCGGGCCATCAAGGGGCGCGATCCCGTCGCCGCCGCTACCGCCCCCGCCGTCGCGCTCGCTGGGATCCGGCCGCTCCTCTTGCCCGCGCGTCGTCTTGCTTCCCACCGCCGCGCGGGGGCGGCGTCGGCGGCGGGAAGGCCGGGGCGCTCGCGGTGAGGGCGATGGCGCCGGCGAAGGCGAAGTACAAGGGCACGCACATGAGGGAGAAGCGGCTGGCGGAGATGATAGAGGAGAAGGTGAGGGAGGCGAGGGAGGTGTGCCAAGGGGACGCGAGGTCCGACGGGTGCAAGGTGGCGTGGGACGAGGTGGAGGAGGTGAGCCAGGCGAAGGCCGATCTCAGGCTCCGGCTGGAGAAGCAGCAGGACCCGCTCGAGTCGTTCTGCGAGCAGAATCCCGACACCGAGGAGTGCCGCGTCCACTTCGACTGAAGGATCGCAAGATCCAGCCGGCGTCTCCTGCTTCGACGATCGCTTCGCTGCTCCGAGAACTGTACATGGATGCGTCGCGCCGGCGATGTGTAGTTCTTTTGATTGTATGCATTCCGGTAGGAATAAGCTCCGACTGATTTTGTGTACGAACAGGTGTCGTTCATGCATCTGAGAAACATTGCCTAATGATTAAATAGCAACTTTCGAACATTGTTCCTCCCCCGTAAGGGAATTCCATAGCCAATCTCAATGGATCATAAGTTGGCGGCATCGATGCCAGTTAATCCCAAAGAAAATCCGACACGCTGAAACCTTCGAATGTACAGGACCGGCTGATCAAAATTATCCATACGTTAACAGATGCAACTACGATAAAATAAAATACATGCCAACGATCTTAACTTGAGATGCGGGGAATCATGACGCTGAAACAAAAAAGTTCAAGGACCCAAAAGGAAAATAATAATGGACCAGTGCAGTGTATCATCTTTCTACTCTGTTCTATTTGGTCTTTCACTCTTCATCGGCCATAGCTTCGCCTACGTTGACGGCAAAATTGTACTCTTGGTCACAACCCAGGTACGAGTCGCACATGAAGTAGAGGCTGTACGTCTTCTTCCCAGCTTCTGAAGGAGCAGTGAATTCGAGCTTGACCTTGGACTTCCTTTGAAGAGACACCCTCTTGATGGCAAGCAACTGGTTGGTCTTCGTGTCGCCGACGACAAGCCACCACCCTTCTTCCTTGGCCTTGGGATACCTAGGGGCGTCAACCGGGCCCACCTCAGTTCTCCCCTCCATATCCCTTTCGAGCGTCACTTGTAGCGTCATGTCGTCCCCGGCACTGACACTCTCGTTATTGAGTACCTCATAGGTGAGGTCGATGTTGGGGAAACGGTTGCAAAACCTTGCAATGTCCAGCAGCTGAGAGTCCGACATCTGCAGTAGCTCTTGCCTCTCCCCATCCTCCATTTCCAGCAGATCAAACACGGTCTCTACACTCTTCCCAGGGTTCTCCTGGCATTTCTTGGCCAGATCCTTGGTGAAATGCGGGAGCTGTAGAAGCATCGAATCACGCTCCCACATGCCCTGTGTCACCATCTGGCTTACTTCCATAGCAAGAAGCGCAAGGCTCAGCCACCCGCTACTTGATATAACATCCACCATCGCCTGAAGCAACCTGCTAGCAGAAAGGAGGACCTCCCGTTGATCCAATGCCAAATTGCCACCCACGGGCTGCCTCGAGAAGTGAGCCTGAAGCAAAGCATTGGCCTTCACATGCGGGTCCGTGGCTTTGGGATTTTCAAAGGAAAACCTCTGGTGGTTAATAAGCCTCCGAACAGCATCCTCCTCCCCGGTCGAATGGGAAGTAGTGCATATTCTGAAGCAGATGAAAGAATCTCCAGAAGACCCTTCATCTTTGTTTTAGAAGTCAAGGAAGTACTGAACCGCTCTATAGTAGTATAACTGATATAGTAGTATGATGCAATCATACCAAGATTTAAAGGAGAAAGGTCCATATCATCCTCAACAAGGACACATTTACTAGCTTCCAGGTCGCTCAAAGTATTCTCCACAAGCTCGGAGAGGTGATCGGACAGATGCCTATGGCTCACCCCCTGGAGATTGTAGTAATTTGGGTTTTGTGTCAGCCTCCTGTACATGAAAGTCCAAGTCAGGTAATCCACGGCATCCTGCTTGTTCTCAATAATTCCAGCAACAACTTCTGCGTTCAGATTATCATGCAGGAAGTGCTGCAAATGGCTCTCCACAGGGAAAGCCTCATACAAGAATTTCTTGTAGTACTCCTTGCGAGGCGCATGGCAAAGGATAACACATTTTCCAGAATTATCTATCAATGGCCGGCTAGCACGACCCATCATCTGCAAAAGATCTGTGACAGGGTAATCTGTGTGCGCATTCTCCCGCCCATCATAGTATTGTGTTCCCATGACAACTACCAAGTATGCTGATAAGGGCACCCCCCAACACATGGAACTGCTCATGACACAGACCTGAATACGACCAGCTTCAAAGAGCTGTGTGACCACCTGTTGGTCAAGACTAGACAACCCCTCATGCAAATAGCCAACCCCATGTCGCAAGGTGGTCCTCAACGTTTCTTCACTAACGTTGTCAATAAAAGTCTCCACATCTTCAAAGGAGCTTAGTAAAAATGCAGGATTCTCCCCACTATCTGCACCCGAATAAGTCATTAAGTCCACTGCAGTAAGTCGGACATGCTTTCTCGTGGGAACAAACACAAGAGCAGGCTTCCCATTCTTAGCATGCTGTACAATTGCTGTGTACGTCGGTTTCGTCATTGCTTGCATCCTTGCCTCAAAATTAGCAATGTCCACTCCTTGTATGTGAATCTCCAAGGGAGCAGGGCGGACATTGGGCGGGAAGTTGAAAAGACCATGGGAAGTGGCGCCAATCCATTCACCAAGATCCTTTGCATTCGCAAGTGAAGTAGACAGAGCCACAATCCGAATCTTGTTCTCCACCTCACTTGCTATATATCTCATCCTGGAGACAACCACTTCCAATACTGGACCACCTTGACCACCAATCAAGTGGAGTTCGTCAATTATAAAAAGACTAACCTGTTGAACATGCTTCCGCTGCTTCCATCTACGAGATAAGGCATCCCACTTCTCCGGAGTGCTGATGATAATCTGGCCCTTCTCAAGCAATTTCAAGTCAGTTGCAGTTTCCCCAGTCAGTTCAACCACTTTCATCCCAAGACCCTCCCTCCCAAACTTCCTATTCCAATCTCGGAAGCGTTCCTTGGCCAGAGCTTCCATAGGAGCAATATAAACAACACGCATGATACTATCAGGTCCTTTCTGGTGATTTCTTAAGATAGCAAACTCTGCACATATGGTCTTTCCACTCCCAGTTGGAGCAGCAACAAGGACATTGTCATCTGTGTTGTAGAGCACGGTGAAGACCTGAGTTTGAACAGGATTGAAATTCTTGAAGTCCTTATACAAGGCTTCATACGACGGGTTTCTTAAAGCAGTCACAGGCAGTGGTTGCAAGTCAAGTAACTCTGTTGGTGGAGGATACTTTTCTGGTAAAATAAGATGCCGGAAGGAAACAGGCAAAACAGTTTGTGACCCAAGCCACCTATCTGACACAACACGAATGAAGTATTGAGGAGGCAATGGTTCATAGATTGGAACAGTGAAATTCAGGGTGTGGTCTTCATCAATGTACTGCTTCTTCAGCATAAAGTATTCATGATGAAGAATGTATTCGCCATCATTGTCCTCCACAATCACCCAAAATGGTTCCACATACCCATGAACTTTGTCCTCCCACTGAAAGTCTGGTGTAATTGTGAGTTCAACCCTCAAGACAGATCGAGTAATTGGCAGAACATGTGCTGCAAGGTTCAATTTTGGGAATTGGTGGATGAACTTATGCAACATTCTTCCCTGCTTTGGTGCACGAATTAGCTCTCCTAACTCCTGTGAAGAGAGGTCATAGTACCTTTCCCAAGCTAAATCCTTCTTCTCCAACTTTGAAAGAATTTCATTAGGAATCCCAGTAAATTGACGAAGAGGTGTTTGGACACTCCACATCCTCCTGTTGACCATTTTGCAGAGGTTCAGAGCCTTCTCAGCCAACTGTGCCCATCCCCTTTTAAGGACAATCTCAAAAAGAGCTCGCATAAGACGTCCAGCACTCTAACCAAAAATAAATAAATAAATAAATTAGTTAAGATTCAAATGATGTACAGTACGCAAGATATAATCAAGATGATGGAAAATAAAGGAAAATGTACCTGAGTTATGAAAACCATATCTGAAGTTAATGAAAGCCCTTCAAGCTTTAGCTGAGAAATATATGCTTGAAGCAAGACATTGATCTTGGCACTAGGCTCCTCCAGACTTTCTTTCACAGGTATGGGAACTCGATCCAAAAGCTTCGCCAGCTCCATCTTCTCATCTTGTCTCACTGTCACATACTTAAATTCTTCACTCAGTGAGAACAACCGACATAACTCGATATCCCCCATTGTCGGCTTCAAGTGTTCATTGTATGTGGATATTGTCCCATGCGTTATGTAATAGTAACTAGCTATGCGACCCAAGTCAGTAACCTGGAAATATCCGCTTTTCCTGTCATACTTAACCAAATTATTCTTATCCAGGATGCTAGCAGCAGTATGAATCTGCACAACAAACAGAAAATACAATATGTATAAGTGAAACAAGAGACTAAATGTCCATGTTCGCCACACCTCCCCAAAAACATAAATAAACAGCATATCTGGCTTACAATGAACAAAGAGAGAAAAGAACAGAAAAACCAGTAAAATGGAAAATCAGATGCCACACAGGAGAGGCACATTCTAACAAATCAAGTTCTCGATCTATGCACAGATATATAGAAGCATATGTACCACCCCGATTCATTGTAAGCAAAACAGGAGTAACAATCCCCACTATACGCCACTTTAGAACCATTAACCTCACTTGACGCTACAGATCACCTCTTTATGGATACCCCAATATCCAAGCAGAAAGAATCAGAGTTCCGGCAAGCCCATGCAGATTGAATGATAAGTGGTATTCCAAAATTTATACGCAGTTCCATAGCATGTCATTGAAGTGACACTAAATTAATATTATCGAGTATTCACAGTAAAATGAGATCTGGCTTCATTCACTCAAAACACACAGTCTACCCTGAAAAAACTTTTCGTTCCTGAAGAAAAGTGGAGCAGAAAAGATAAAACTGGAGAGATTCCCCCATCATTCCGTCTTCCTCTTCACATGATAGTCAATTCTCCATTAGAGCCACTATTCCTTCTATTCACATGTATTTCATCAAATAAACTTTTCATCTAACAGAAGAAAGAGTGAGAACTGAAAGAAAACAACCAGATCAAACAGTTTTTTGTCCTAAAGACATCTGACAGCACATTCTATGTTGTTGTGAACTATTGCAAAACCAACACAAAAAGAACTAGCATAATTAAACTGAATGAGAAAAGAGCTCACACAAGATAAAAAGAAAAAAAAATACCAGAAAGGACGAACATCTAAAACTCGAAAGTTTGTTATACAATGAAATAAGAAGTGGAAAAGACACGATGTCTACTATATTTGAGAATGTATCCATATTAGATAATCTCAAACATTGAAATCATGATGATACTTACCAAATCAGCCCTTCTCTCCTCCAGCGTAATATCATTAGTGAGAACATCTGGTGCTAGACCATATAGTGTAGGATTCCGTAGCATACGGATATACAAGTATGTGTAGCCAATCCAGTTGCATGCTTCTCTAGCATTCTGAACAGTCCCAAGAACAATTTCAGCATTCAACTGATCGGCCAACTTCGAGACAAACTGACTTTCTATAGGTAGCTGCTGATTCATCAAAGACAGATAGTATTGTAGTTCACTATGGCCAGTGATGATTATTCCTTCACCGCAGGTATCGTACTGAGGTCGTCCTGCTCGACCCAGCATCTGCATAACATCCAGGGGACTCAATTCAGTCCATGCTCCCTTTTCTGGATTGTATATCTGTGTTCCCTTGATGATCACAGTGTGCGCAGGTAAGTTGACACCCCAAGCAAGAGTTGCTGTTGAAACCAAGACCTGCACATGGCCATCAGCGAAGAGATCCTCAACAAGTTGCCTATCTGCCCTCGCCATGCCAGCATGATGAATGGCAAAACCGTAAGGCAGGAGGTCCTTAAGATCATTGCTCTTGACAATGTCAGTGTGACTTTGTAGAATTTCACGGCTCACACCATCCTCTTTCAAGAATCTACCAAGAGTATCATTAGCGAGGGCAGAATCTCTTATAGCTCGAGCAGTTTTGGCTGTTTCCTTCCTAGAGTGGACAAAAATAAGAACTTGATGCTTTCCTGCCGCAGCTACTACCTTTTCGTAGCACACATCATTCATCAACTGAAACCTCTGCAGTGGCTTTCTGACTGTTATTCCGATATACTGCTGCGAAAGAGGGACAGGTCTGTAACTATTATCAAAATAAAATAGTCCCTTGTTAACATCTACGTGCAAGAACAACGCAACATCCTCATAATTGGGCAATGTAGCTGACAATCCCACCAATCGAATGTGCTCTTTCGTGGTTTCAATTTGTCTAACAGTTCTAGCAACAATGCTCTCAAGTACGGGTCCTCTATTATCATGGAGGAGATGAATCTCATCAATGATCAGAAGCTTCACAAGCTGTGTGTAGGTACGATCTCCAGATTTTCGGGTAATAATATCCCACTTCTCGGGGGTTGTGACGATGATTTGAGTCTCTTCGATTTGCTGACGGGTCAATGACTGGTCACCACTCAACTCCCTCACCTTGACATCGTACTCTTGCAAACGGTTGGACAGATTACCAACAATTTCAGCAACAAGTGCCTTCATAGGTGCCACATATACAATCTTGTAGTTGCTGTGGTTAAATGATCCATCTGGATCCCTGTTCAAAGCAATTTGCTGAAGCATGGTCAACACGGCTACATTAGTTTTCCCAGCTCCAGTAGGAGCACACAAGAGGATGTTCTCTGCACTAAAAAGAGCAGTCTCATAAACTTTGCTTTGAACACGGTTCAGCTGTTGCATCCCTTTGAAAGCAGGTTGTGCCCAATCGGGCAAGGAAGATATTTTGACAAGCTTCTCATTGGGATCTGGTTTAGTTTTCAAAACTGGCACATGAACTTCCTCATATCCTTTGCTGAGATGTTTGAAGGAGCCAACAGGAAGATCGGTCCTTCTATTTGCCATTAAAAGGCCACCTTGCTCGAAAGCAAGGCTCTCAAGATCAAGCAACTGACGCTGTCCCTTTAACCAACTACCTTCCGCATCCCTATCAACCACGCCTCTCCGACCAGTATCTTCATCTCCAGCACTCTCATCCTTCAAACGACGAGCCTCTTCCCTAATACTCTTCTCCAAATTCTTTTGCCTCTCTTTTGCAGTCGCTCTTGTGGCATGCAACTGTTCCACTATTGAAGCCAGCTCCGGTCCCAAACCCATCATTTCTTCTTCAATCTTCTTCCGGTCATCTTGGTCTTCAGCCCTAGCCAAACGAGTGCACCAGACGATCTTCAACCTATTCCGCAATAAGAACTTAATGAGGCTGAACTTATCAAACTGAAGATGCAACAATAGCTTAGTCTCAACCTCCCTAGCATCCCCTTCAGCAAGTATCTTCAGCACCTCCTCTGCAAGCTTCTGACACTGCTGGGCATCAATCTGCTGTTCATAAGCCTGAGAGATCTTTCTTTGAAGCCAATAAGCATCAATGTCCTGAACATTCAAGCTCATGCCCTCGCTAGCTTCCCGCATATCATCATCATCTATCCCGGCACCCATCTGCATAGCTGAAGAGCTGTTTGGTTCTGCAATATCTTCGTCCTCCTCTTCATCCTCCTGGACCATATCGAGATCACTCTCCTCCTCGTCATCTTCATTCTCTTCAAACTCAACTGCAACACCCACATCATCATCAAGTGCATCATCCCCATTAGCCACAGCAGACCCAGCCGCATCACTCGCATCTTGGAAATCAGTAATAAGCCTCCCAATTGAAACAAGCTGATCAAAAACAGGGTTTGGAATAGGGTTCAACAACTTCTCAATCTCCTTCTTCTTATCAGGATTCTTGAACGTGTCGTTCTTCAACACGGCCAAAATTTCATCCGCCGCACCGCTAACTATATTCAACGGCTGCCCGCCCAACTGCTGCTGAATAACACTGAGCATCGCCTCGTACGCAGCCCTGGTCTCCTTCGTCTTGGGCTGGTAAACCCCTTCCTCCGTGGAGGTCAAAACGCTCTCCTCCCGGAGCCGGCGCCTCTTGGCCTGCCTAGGGGCGGTCTCCGCGACCAAGTCCCGCTCCTTCTTCTTCCTCTTCGCCTTCTGGAGCTTCTCGTCGAGCTCCTGGGGCCTGCCCCGGTACGCCCGGTCGCCGAAGCTCCTCGGGTCGATCTTCCCCCACAGGGACTCGGGCTCGCCGGTGGGCTCATGGGTGTCGCGGGGCCGCGTGTCGGTCGTCAGGACCAGGCTCGAGTTGGCCCTGTACTCGTACTGCTTGAACCGGGCGTGCGCCTCGGCACCTCCTCCCAGATGCGCCATGGCTCAAAACGGCTCGGGGAAAACAATGAGCCGCCCCCTCCAAAAACCCTAGTTCCACGGAAAACAGAGAAAGCTTTCAGGTCCTCAGGAACGACCGATAAACGAAACTCCCCAATCAACGGAAACCCGCCGCCCCCCTAGGGTTTCGACTAAACGCGATTCAATACGGAAACGCCATGGAGATTGCAGGAACGAGGAAGTACTCACCGGAAATGAATGTCGATTTCGAGCTGCAGACCGAGATGGAGAGCTCGCTCTTCTTCCGGCGAATCCCCGTCGGCGAGGGAAGCGGGAATATCGACGAGATGGGAATGAGTTTCTGAAGTGGGAGAGGCTGGATTTATACGCGGGCGCCCGCGAAATAATAACGACGCAGCACCGCCATTGCTCACTGCACTGAAACCTGAAGAGAGAAACGAGGGCTCCGGAAGAGGGCCTAAAAGCAAGGCGGTCTTTTTCCGTCGCTCCGGCCTAATTGTCTTCGTGGACCGGACCGGATCGGTCTTTTACCGAGCCGTGCGTTCTAGCTTTATTAGACCGGTCTTTTTCTTTTTTTTTTTCGTTTACCTATTTTTCCTTTAATTTCTCTTTCTATATCTCTATAATGTTAAGATGAGCATTATAACAATTTTATTTCTCTATAGCAACAGAATTTTTTTCTAGAGGTTATTTTGGGGAATAGGTCTGGACCATAAATCTATTTGGTAATGTAATTTCTGGTGTTTTTTTCTTTTTTGAACAAATTTTTAGTCCAAAAAACGGGATCATTTTTTGGACTAAAAATTGAGTAATGTAAATTTTTTTTATATTTTCTTTTTTAGTTTAAAAAAATTTGAAACAAAAATAAAAACTCGTTTATTCATCATCTTGAACAAAAATAAGAAATAAAAACCACCTATCATCCCACCTGCCTTCGCTACTAGCTCATCACTCATTGCTAGCTACCACCACCCCTACTATCGCTTCTAAGAAAAAAAAATTTTTGCAGCGTTATGAAACGCACATTTTAGCTTAGAAGCTCATCTAAAAAGTGATTATCATTCACATCCTTATAATCAAGAAGTGCCTTTGGTTTATTTTCTTTCTTTTTTTTTTGTTATAATGATTGCACAAAATTCATGTTAGTGATTTCCATCTCTAATTTAATTTGTATATTCATTTCAATTTGGGATTATAAACAATATAATATTTAAAAAAATTTATCAACTTTTTCTCAACAATTAACACGATATTTGTGCTTTCCCATATTACCTGCTCCCCTTTTACCGAACATCTAAATGTTAACTAAATAGTTTTGTATATTATGTGATTATGTCTAATATCGATTGGAAATTCATTTCCTAAAACTAACTCAAATCACATTTATTTTCTCTTTCTTTATTGCGTTTTTTTTTTTTCTCTTCATATTTTGCGCACAAATGAGTCTTCACTTTTTGGCTAGTCGATATTGAAAGAAGACCTTGGCCTACATTGGGCTAAAACAAGAATTCCAGCTTGATCACCAAGTAAACAAAACAATCATTAGCCAAGCATTTAGACAACGCTCAGAAACTTCAACAAGAGGAACAATCAAAGTTTGAAACTTGGGAAAGAAACAACTGAATAGACAAAGAATTGGATCCACCGAAAACCCTTACCTTCAAAATCAACATAGACGGAGCTTTTCTCGAAGGCACAACGGAAGGAGCTATTTCGAGGGTCCCCCGAGAGGAAACGGAGCTCTGCTAGATGAATTTGCTAATGAAAGTTCCAGCTTCGTCGACGCTTCAGACGGAGACTTTGGCTTTGACCGAAGCCTGGAATTGATTTCAGTCGAGGAGAGAGCGAGATGGTGGTAGAGCTGTGGACCGTGCAGAGTTACTAGACACGGTCCGAAGGAAGGCACACGTGCGTTGGGAGCTAGAAATCTTGGGTGCGTTTGTTTGCGTTTACGTTTAAAAATTGTCTAACGAGAAATAAAAAAAGTGTTTACGTTGGGAACAATTTTCAACAAAAAACGCGTATGATAAACTGTTCGGGAATAAAAATAAACAGTAAAACATGTTTTGTAAATTTTGATAATTTTTTTATTTTTCTTATTTTTCCTTTTTTTTTTTCTTTTTCTTTTTCATTTTTTCTTTTTTCTTCTTTTGGCCGGTCGTCGGCCAAGGCTTTGGTCGCGGCCGACTCCGCCCGGCCGGCCCGCGAGCCTCGGCCTCGCCGAGCCACCGCCAGCGGCCCGGCTACAACGAGCCTCGGCCTCACCGTGGCCGGGCGAGGCCGTCGGCTCGTCGGCCCGATCGCGGCCATGGCCGAGGCGGGCGAACGGCCAAAAGAAAAAGAACAAGAAAAAGAAAAAAAAAAGTGTTCTCAAAAAGTGTTTGAAGCAAAAACACAAAATTTTTTGCTTGTTTTTGCATTTTTTTTTTTTAAGGAACAAAAAAACAGAAAAAAGTGTTTAAAAATAAAAAAAAAAAAAAAAAAACATAAACAAATCTTAATGGAAGAGGCCCAGCTCCTTTTGGACCAATTAGCAAATCTTAACTTGACCCATTATTGTCGTTTCGCAAACCAAGTAGCAGAATGGGTCACAAAGGCCCAACGTTTGAATACCTTTTCATCTTTTTTGTTAGCCCGTCCTCAATGGTCTCTACGGGACTTGGTATCTCTAGACGTCCCTGCATCAAGCTTCTCGTTTTAGAACTCTCGAGTTTAATAATCTCGAGGTTTATTTCAAAAAAAAAAAAAGAAATTCATTTGGCCCATGTGAACCGACCTTTTCTTATTGAATTTGATATGTATTCTTTTGCTAAACGGATCATGTTATACATCTTTATGGAAAAATTTTCTGTTTTTCTTCTTGTCTTTCTCATTTTTCACTATGGTTAAAATATATGTCAAGATGCTTAATCGGGTAAGTCACAAGAGGTCTAAGAATTCGTTTGCTTGAAAAAAAAAATTGTTTTAGAGAAATTATTTTCTGACTTTTCGGTGTTTGAATAATGAAAACTAATCAATTTACCAAAACTGTTTTCCATTGACTAAAAGTAACAATTTTTTATACGAGCAAAAAGGATGCAAAAATAAAATTGTTTTTCTTAAACCACCAAACAAATGAAAAATTAACAATTTTTCTTGAAAATAATTTTTATGGAATAAATTTATTTTATCTTGAAGTTTTAAGTGAAACAAACACACTCTTAATTACGTAAATCATGTTACAATTTTAGCCACAAAAAAAAAAAATTCACAACCGTCAACTATACCAATTTACAATTAAAAGCTAATGATATACATATTAGATGATAAAATTAGATTAATCTTTCTTAATTGAAAAAAAAAATATAATGTTAATGAGTACCCTTGAGACATCATTATATCGTTTACACAAGATAGAAATCTGGAGATGACAAGAGAATGCAACGCGAGCAAAGTAAAGTGTCTTGTGGTGAGCGTACAAAAGAATATTCTGTCAATTCCAACTTTAGCTATATTTAACATATGATAAATGTGGAATAGCACGAAACATTAATTATATATAAATAACTATAGTTAATTGAAAATTTCTTAATTGTTTACTTAACGAGTAAGCCTTAAATAGGTTAATTGCAATAATTATTTAACAGATTTCATCATCAAATTTTATTTCGTGCCATCAAGGAAAAAATTATGTTCTAAAATCTGCAAAACCATAAATAAATGACCTTATAATTATTTTATGAAAAAATTATAAATAAAAACCTGAAATGTCATCATTTTTCCAAATAAAAGCCTGAAGTAGATATTATGTCAAATATGAACTTGAAGTGATCATCACAATTTCAAATAAAGGCTTGACCACATTGATCATCAGTTGACTAAATATTGATTGGTCAAGAGCATATTTGTCAAAAGATAATCTTATTTTTAAATTACTTTTATTTTTTTTCTTTTTTCTTTTTTCTCTTTTCTTTGCAGCAAGCACCGGTCACCTCACCCAAGCCCTCACCAACCGTGGGTGATGCAACCCTTACCTAGCCTCCCTAGAAATCATCGGTGACCCAAAAAATAAAGAAAACTCAAAAAGGCAAAAGACGAAAATGCCATTGACTAACCGGAAAGTCAAGCATTTTTTTGCCCTTATTTGAGTACATGAGAGGACTTCAAACATTTATTTGAATAAGGTTTATTTCATGTTCAACCAAAAAAAAATAAATTATTTCATATATTTATTTGAGAAAATAAGGGCACTTCAAACCCTAATTTGGAACTTCCCCCTATTTTATTGATTGTAAAATAGGCCGCAACAATTGTTCCTCTTGATTTGAAGGGTGAAAAGTACAAAACAAATGCATTGGATTGACGTGGCGAACTCATCCCCACATCAATTAGATGGATTCCCACATGAAAGGAACACCAGGGCTGACACGACCAACTGACCAAATTGACAAAATGACCGAACCGACGGAGACCAAAACTGCACAACAATAGTTTAGGGATCAAATTGAACTTGATTAAAAAAAGTGCGAGGACGAAATTCAACAAAATAAAAGTTAAAGGGGACTAAACTGAACATTACATAAAAGTATGAGGACCACTTTCAAATTGTCGCAAAATCAAAATCGGTAGCCAGTGAGCGCTAGCGCGTTTGCGTCGTGCTCTTCCACACCACAAAACACCAACAGCAAAATCCTTCTCGCGCGACATCGAAGCGAAGCATCGATCGCCGACGAACCTCCATGGCCATGCTTCCATCCCCTGTTTCGCCGTCCTCGCCGTCTTCGCCGTCTTCCTCCTTCGCTCTCGCATCGCCTCTGCGCCGACTGCCGGCTCGTCTAGCTCCTCCGAGGCGGCGCCGGAGGCGGCTCCCCAAGTCCGCTTCCGTCTGCAAAGCGTCGTGGGAAGAGGTACTTTACCTGATCTCGTGACTTTTCTGAAAGGGGACGGAAATGGCGTCGATCGCTCATTTTTTCTTGTCCGTCGGCGACGCCGGCTGTCGAAGCTCGCCGGCGTTCTGGTGTTCTCGGCGATCCCGTTCACGGCGGTGAAGGCGATCGCCAACAGTCCGTTGGGAGAGTCGCTGCAGAGACGGATGGAGGAGAGGAAGAAGTTCGCGGTCGAGAACTCGTCGAGGTTCCGGGCGCTCGCTGAGAAGGCGAGAAAAGAGAGGTAATCCACCACGGTAAGCCGGTGATTTCCCCTGTTTTCGGTTGTTGTTCGTGGAAGGTTGCCATGTAGATGCCGAGATCTTTGTCCTCGATTTTGGCCGGATTTGATTGACTATGGAGATGTTGGAACTGTCGATGGAAATTTTCGAACTGTTGATTTCTTTACATGGTTGCATTTAATATTGGCATCCGGTTTTGGACTTCACCAACGATAGAAAGTGAACCAGTTAGCATCAAGCGCGTAGATAAGTATCCTTCCATGAAAATGGAAAGCATGAGCAGTAGAGAAATATCTTGAAACACGTGCTTAGCAATTTTGATGGCTCTACAGTTCAACTGTCTTTCGTGTTTTGGAGCTGGCATATTGAGCTCGGGTTGTTTGCTTTCTTACATCTTTAGAATCAATCGCTAGAACAATTTAAGAGCAATTCCTCCTTTTATGGATCCCATTACCGGCCAATAGACCAAGGAAATTATCAGAACGAGGAAGCCGTGATATTATAGTTTGCTGAAATCATAGAGAGAGTTAATGCTTCCCCCTACTGTAATATAGCTCCTGCTGCGCTCCTCCCACAACAAATGCATCTCTTGGCACAGTTCAATATATGATTTAGTACACATCTCGAAGACTTGCTTCTATGGGATTAAGCTTTTTGTGGTTGATAATTGATGCATGTGAGAGAAAGCTTGTATTCGTCCAGCTTTCCTATGTAAATGATTGGAGAAATATCAGTAATAGCACAAAATTATCAGATTGTTGATTGTTATTATGGATGTTTCACTTGTGGTATCTTTATTAAGCCTTTTCCTGTGCAACTTGTTTAATTGCCTAAAGGAGATACCATTTTACTTTATTCAAGCTGGTGGTCATGTAGTAAGCATGAGCTTCATCGCTTTCTTATGTGTTCTTTGTATTTCTAAATTTCGGCCAGTGAAGGACTTCATTATAGAAGGCAATCAGAGAAAGTCAAAGCAAGCGTGCAACTATGTGATTATTTGAGCGGGCTAGGGCTAATTACATCTTGAAAAGAATTCTTAACCTTCCTTATGTTCTTAATTACGTTTAAACATGCAATTCTTTCTCCATGACTGTAAGACCTACATTACAGTTCAGAAAGATCACTTGCCATATTTGGTGCTTTGAGGTTATTCTTGTATGCATCTTCCAATTGGTTTATCCTTGGCCAGATCTAAGAGTTTTGGGTTCTTTTCATAGCTTCCCTTCTCCACTTGCCTATTTGGAATTTGTAAATGAGGTGCGTTTACAGAAACATCGGGTAATAGTGGTGTTGTTTTGTACATTATTGTCATAAAATCAACCTTCTTAGTCTGAGGCAACTTTTCTGGGCTTACATTTTTCTATTTCATTTGCTGACTTAAAGTTGATTGAAATGAGTATTAATATGAGCTCTGACTTTTGAATCTCTACCCTGAACTTGCTTATAAGTCAAAATGGACAGATTACACTCTACTAGTTTCTGTTTGTGCAAACTAATAGATTACATTCTACTAGTTTCTGTTTGTGCAAACTAAGTCAGGAGTATATTCTTTTTCTATGCAACAGTTCATGGTACGGAGAAGATCGTCCTCAGTGGCTTGGGCCAATCCCATATGATTATCCAGCATATCTTACTGGTGAATATCCTGGCGATTATGGGTTTGACATCGCAGGTCTTGCCAGGGATCCCACTGCTTTTGAGAAGTACTTCAAGTATGTTACATGATATTTCTGTGTCTTTCTTCTCTGATGCCTCTTCATCAGTATTTCTCATGTCTGTCAGGTGGTACTTATAGTATATCTAGACTTCACTTTTGAAAAGTAACCTTGCTATCTCTGTACTGTTGAAAACACGGGCCATTATCTCGTGAGTAGTGTTTACAGTATCTTCGCGAGGTCAATCAACTATCTCAAATGTATGAATTGTGATTTTTTTTGTTAGCTTCTTTGCACCCCATGACTGCAATTTCAGAGCTCAAGATAAAGCATGATATCTTGTCATCCATCATGCCCAAATGAGATGGATGGTTTTAAGATATCATTTGGATTTGTTGTTCCTCTAGTGATGCGTTATTTTGTATGCAGCTTCGAGATACTGCATGCACGCTGGGCTATGCTTGCAGCACTTGGTGCTCTTGTTCCTGAAGTATTAGACATGGTGGGAGCTTTTCACTTTGTAGAACCTGTCTGGTGGCGAGTTGGCTACTCAAAGCTGAAGGTCTGCATCTTCTCTTGGCATATTTCTCCCGTCTATAACCTATCCATATTTTTGCTGCTAAGTTCATGGACTTAGCTCCCACCTATAGTCTTGCTTGGTAGAAGCTTAATGAAAAATTAGTGTCTTATTTTGATGGCCTGCTGACTCTGGATAGAGCTCCACTGATCATTCTTTCCATTAAGATAAATAAAAGTATGAACTACCCTCCCCACCTGCCCCCAGCTCTTCTCTAATGCAAATGAAGCTAAGCTGAATTCTTACTTCTTTGTTTGAAGTTCTGCAATCCCCAGCCCCTAGTCTGTGGGATATGATTGGGAACAATTTACTTTCCCTTGTTTAGAATTTGTGGAGATTCCTACCTCTGGGTTTTTTTTGGGCCATGAGTGAGAATGGTATAATATATGAAAGGCTAGTTACATGTTTAGGTTCTTGTTTTATTTATCTTTATTTGCTGGCATTGACAGAAAAGATGATGTAATGTGTCAGCAAAAGTCATTATGCTATTGCAAATTAACTGCTGCTCCACTTTGCTAGCTTGAGAATCTTCCCTGCTTTTCCTTGCATTACCTAAGACTTATCTTCTGTCTCCCTAGAAGCATACTAGGGGTGAGTTTCTTTCAACTTTGCAAATGGATTTTGGGTGTAATGCAAATGCCGAAAGCCTAACCCTTTGGGAAAATGCCAATTGTGTTTACTAAAAACTTTTACACGTGGTCTTTGAGTCCAATTAATTTTTGGAAAAAAGAAAAAACTTATGTAATGGCTTTGGGGTATTTATTATGTTTCTTTTATTAAATAGGGACCCAAAACCCTCACTGAAGCTAGGGAAGGGCTAGGGCCATTGGTGAGCCAGACTGGCATTGGCAACTATTGACTGAGGTCGCCCGAGAGGTTGGGTGACCCTCAGCAAGGGACACGCCACCTTGGTGACCGCTACCTAGGTCACAAGGGTCGTGCGAGACCCAGGCCACCCTCTCTTGAGGTCGCGAGACCCAAGTGGTGGTTGAGGTCATGCGACCTCTAGTAGAGTTGCTTGGGTCACGTGACCCTCACCACCCCTTTGTCAGGCACTTGCTGACCCTTTGCCGGCCACATCTGGCCTCGCCGGCACTTCGCTGACCGCCCTCGCACGAAAAAAGATGAACAGTTGCTAGGAGGGGCAAAACCGGAAAACCAAAAAAATAATAAGGGTAGCTTTGCAAGCAAAAAATATTTTGATCCTAGTTTCAGCATTCTGCAAATGCTACTTCGCAAGGTTGGGTGGGAGTAGCATTCTTTCAACATTTCCAATGCTAGCATTTGACCGAAAGCTATTTCAAAATGCTTGCGCTTCTACATTTCCCCAAGGGACTTTGGAGGCTGAAAGTCCCTTGGAAAAATTGAATCAACATACCCTATGTTAACCTCATGATAGAAACTTAAGATGGAAAGACTTCTGAATCCTTTTCACTTATTTCAGTAAGCTTAGTAGTTTTGTACATGTTTATTGCTGTAATGTCCATGGTACAATGCTTTGGTTTATTATATTGTCTCAATCTAATATATAGATCGCCGTAATCAATGTGTCATAGATTTTCTAGCAAATAAGCGAACGTAGTCATTCTCCTATAAGCTTACCTTCATTTCTCTTTGATAATATGTGCTCGCAGCTTATGACTTACGTAGATCCTCACATTTTCATTATAACAGGGAGATACATTGGACTACTTGGGGATACCTGGACTCCATTTAGCTGGAAGCCAGGGGGTGATAGTGATAGCTATATGCCAGGCCCTTTTAATGGTAAGAACCATATCTAGCCTTTTCTTTTAATTAGCTGCAAGTTGTTCTCTTACCCCAGTACTTTTCTTCTTATCTTGCAATTCTTGTTTGTATTTCTTCTGCGTATATTCTTTATACAGTCATTTGGTATAACAAGCCTTAGTTGGCTAAATTGAAGAGTCAAAATTTGTCAGGCACTTTGAGGAAGTATCTTATGCGATGGATATACTATGTAGAAGTGGCGACGCGGCGTAACCAACCAATCACCATTACCTGCATGCCATGAATCTCATCCTATTTGGTGCCTTTATGTACATGTCTTTTTTTATTGATTAATTACACCACGTGTCACTATCCTGTGGTGTATCCAACATATGAAAATACCTTTTCCATGCATTTCTGTTAAAAGGAAAGAAAAAAGATTGGTTATGCCTTTGTAGGAAAATTGCTACTTTATGGTAGAATAATTTTCTTTCACTCAACTGAGGAGATTCTTTGTTGCATTTTGTCCAGCATAAAGCATTCTTTTCTTTCAGGGCATGTGTGTGTGTGAGAGATGGGGATTTGAAAGGAGGAGGTAAAGCAACATGTGACTTGATCTTATAAGCATTCATTGCCAATCTTCGGCTTACAATCTAACAATCTGTGCCATATTTGTAGGGCTTTCAAGGAACTTATAAGTATTAGACGTCAACCGTTTTGCATATTTATCAGTGTATACAATAATCTTAAACAGTTCGAGATATTCTAATATGAGTTTGTGGGGTAGCATTTGTACCTTCTTTGTTAGAATCGTTAACTCAAGTCATTTTTTTTGTATTTTAAGACTCATCGAACTATGTGAAGAATTCAAAGCTTTTACATTTTGAAGGCTCCTACTGCTTGTCTTCATAGGTTGGACCAGAATATGCGAGGTATTGTGGCATTGAAGCTTTGGAGCCTCTTGGAATTTACTTGCCAGGCGATATTAATTATCCTGGGGGAGCCCTTTTTGACCCCTTGAATTTGTCCAAGGACCCTGCGACTTTTGAGGAGCTGAAGGTGAAAGAAATAAAGAACGGGCGCTTGGCTATGGTTGCCTGGTTAGGGTTTTACGTCCAAGCAGCTTTGACAGGTAAAGGCCCAATACAGAACTTACTCGAGCATATCTCAGATCCATTACACAACAATATTTTCTCGGTGCTTAAATGGATATAAAGCATTAGTCCAAACATGTATATATCTCGAGATGGTATGAGGTTATTATCTACCGCCTCATGTATAGAAATGACGAGATGAGGTTTTCAATTTTTTTACTCGTGCTAGCGAGTAAAAGTTTGTTCTCTCTTTGTGGCTATTGGGAGCACTGAGTCATCAAAGTTGCTGACGGAGGAGATGGCGATATCTCAGGCAAGAAATCGCTTTAGATTTTTCCTAGGTAGAGCAATCCGGTAATTGTGAGTTTCTCTTACCCCATGCAAATCCCGATATCTTCTTCATATGTCGTTGCATATTAGAATAGTGCGAGGTTATCCCGGGCAACGTTGAAACAGGTAGATGTCCGGCTTAAAGTTCTGTGCACGTTTCGGTCTTCATCCACGGTCCAACTGAATATACAGGTCACATGCAACACATGGGAAACCATGTTAGTTCTTGAATGTTTCAGTAGCAATAGGACAGGCTGTGAGTCCCACGCCACGCGGCATCCACATTCAACCACATCCCTACGGAATCGACGTTTCGCGGACTGTCACGCCCTATAGGCATCGTTTACCTACGTTTTTCCTAGGGTAAGACTTCCAGAGATACTGTTTGAAGTGTCCTTAGTGCGGCGCTACTGTGGAAGCAATGGAAAACAGCCACGCTCTTGTACTATGTTCGGATTCCATCATTCTCTGATCGTCTAGTCAATCGAGAAGCTCCTGTCGGTGGAGGAGTATCGTGACGGGATAATAATTTAGAGAGAATCCGCAAAGATTGTTAGTACATGGGCCCAGGATATAAGCTCGCATCGTTCCACAATCCCTCGACCGAAACATCACCTCAACCTGCGTACCCAGCCATCCGGTTTCCCACTTTCTCGATCCCATTTCAACATTTTCCAGGACCATACTCCCTATAAGTCGTATCTGCGATGCCGATCTTTCGGCTCGGTAATCATCCTCGTCGCTCTATAATCACTCGTTAATAATCCGACATACGAGACAGGAGATCCCAGATGGCTGTTGTCGCCAACCTCATCTTGTTCTCACTTCTAATGTTCGGCATCAAAACGGGCCGAATGAACAGAGACGATTTGGTGTAATTTGTCGCAACACGACTAGTCCTCTCCAGCGAGAATGAGATACTTCACACTTTGACTAGCCCCAGATCGCACAATCAAAATAGAAATGAAGTGCCTCGCTTTGTCCTTTGCGCGGTGAATGTCCGCTAGGGATAAGAATGAAATCCAATGAAAGGGTTCGCACTTCGATCCAAACACGAAAATTCTTGGCACCGGCAGATAATAAAAGAAAGAGGGGAAGAAACGGGCGTCCTCCTCATAATGAGACTACTGTTTCGTCTTTATCCTTTTGGTAAAGTCCAAGTAATTGTCCAATCGGAAGAATTTAAGGCTTGCGGAACAGAGGAAAAAGATCGAAGACCAGTTGCGGTCGCGAAAGAGGCGAGCTTTTATCAAGGTCTTGACGAGGCCTTTTTTTTCTTTTTTGCCGCAATTGACTTCGTTGTCTCCCCGTACACACGCTCCCGCGCATCGCGAAGGTAAGAGCGACATCTGTCTGAAGCCCACCGAGGGGAAGACGATGCTATTAACAAAGTATGCCCCCGTGCTTTTCGTGTGTTTGGTCAAAGCTTGTCCGACATCGAATTTGTCCATATTCAATCGATGTGGCCATTGAATAGGACCAAAGGGTACTGTGGATAAAATATGTGGATGCGCACTTGGACATTGGTTCGAGCAATGTAAACTATATGGATGCGTGATGTGGATAAAATTTAGTTAATATAGAACGTCCAATTAGAAAAAAGGTTGTTCTCGTTGCACTACAATGTGTCCCACGACCTTATCAGTTGAATTTTATAGCATATGGCGTCAGAATGACTTGATTAGATGAATTAATAATACATGAACACGCGTTCTGTTAAACCCTCCTATCTTTTCGTTTTTCGCCATAAAGGAAGGGGGTGTTGTAATTCATATCTTGAAATACAAACATGATTAATATTTGTGCAACTGACAAAGAGTTTCCCCTTCGAAAAGTTTAATGTCTTGCAAGATTCCTCTTGCATCTTTTTTTTTTTTTTTTTGAGGTGCTTAAATTGATGAGCATTGCTAATCGGCAGAGTATATCCATTTGAAAAGGCACAATCTACTTATGTACGTATTATCTATCTATATTGCGAAATATATCCCGAAATACTTCCAACTTCAAACTTTCTGATAATTTGGTCATTGCATAAATCTCCGTGGATACTGAATTTAAATTAATTTTCTCCAATCCTACAACACGGGATTTTACTTCGTAAAGTAACCGGAGATTGCCCTTTTTCCTATGTCTCTAGAAGCTCATAAAATAATCAGGAACTAACGGACTTATCGTTCCAAATGCACCCTATGTCCGCGCACCTACCATTGAATTTACAAGGGAAAGGCGTGATCGAGCAAGCTTCGTCGAAATCAGCAAAAGGACCTCAAGTCTTGTCCAGATCATGATTGGCGATCGCGCATCACATGTTGAACGAGCCCGAACGGAGGAAAAGCAGCAGCGGATTTGCGAATGCATCCGAAAAACGACACTCCCTTTTAGGCCGTTCAGCATTGCCGGCTCGGTCGGTCAAGACGTCGCATCGAACGTGACACCGGTGGTGACGCCCGTAGATGAGCGCACGTCGACGATGACGCCCGCTCTATGAATAAATCAATCCGCTCTTCTTTCCGAACGAGGTAACTCTGCTTGACCATTCCAGAGTTCATGATTTCGGTTGAAAATTTCGAAGAATCCCCTCTTGAATTGGCTTCAAATTCTCGAGACATCGAGTAGAGTAGACCTTGTTTCAAATAATTTTCTTGGCATTAGACTTTGTTCCACGTGATCCTCCAATTCGGCGACGAGAACATTGGTGAGATGGCAACTAAGGGCAATTCACGTGCGCATTTTGATTGGATTCTTGTGGCTTCTCAAGAGCAAAAAATTATGAGATTTGACCAAATTACTTGTGAATCACACAACAAAGCGTGGCCGCCTCAAGTTTGCATCGGTCTATGATATTTTCAATGGGATGATACCAAAAAATTCCTAAATATATTGCTCATGTATCGATTCAATTTAAAATTTTTTAATTATGCCAATTAAATCATAAATATTTTTACATTTCATGAACTAAATCGATCGAATTAATTTTGGCCAAAATTCACTATTGTGGAAGCCAGCCATTTTATGTAGTACAATTAGCACCTATATAACACGGACACTCTCGGGAAGCTTCGTGTCGTGTCCGACACTCCGACACGTGTCCGACACACTCCGACACGTCCCGACACGCGGTCAACGAGTGTCGAAAAATCCGACACGTGGTCAACTCTTTTCGACATGCAAGTCTAGAATTCCGACACGCGATTCCAACACGCACGGGGTCAATTTTAAAAATTTCTAATACTCGAGGGGTCAAAATATAAATATACACAAAAGAAGTAATAAAAGAAGTAATAAAATTGCTATAAATATACACGCATGGGGTCAATTTTTTTTATATTTTTTTAAAAAGTCTTTTACTATGATAAATAAATAAATTTAAAAATATCATTTTAGCATTTTTTATTAAACAATATTTTTTTCCTCTAAGTTTTGTGTATTATTGTAACAAATTAAAATAATGAATGATATTATTTAATATTTTTCATGTAAATTAATTCTAGGCTATTATTATTATTATTATTATTTATGTATTTATATATAAAAATATATTTAATATATAACGTGTCGGAATATGTAGAAATTCTCTATTTTTAAAAAATGACGTGTCGGCGTGTCGTGTCGTGTCACGTGTCGCGTGTCGCGTGTCGCGTGTCTGTGTCGGTGCTACATAGGTTAGCACTAATGTTGACATTTAAAGATAAAATTTAATAATTTTGAATTTTTTATAATTTATTTTTCTTTTTCTTTTCTTTTATGTACTTTTTTTTACTAAGGGCCAACAAAGGTTGCTTGGTAAAGCAACGGCATTGTAGGCCTTGCCTTAATCCAATGAGGACATCCCAACCCTCATTTGTGGTTGGTAAGGGTTGGTCAGTGACCTTTGCCAGCCCTTGGTAAAAAAATGTGAAAAGAAAAAGGAAGAACTTGAAAAAATTATTAAAAATTTCAAAATATTATTTTAAAATGTTCATATCAGAACCGATCGTGTCACATAAGATAATTACTACAATTTTCAGTTAAAAATTAGTCTGATAGACTAAATTGACAAAATATAAAAAGGTTTAAACTCAATTAGCACAATTAAAATATTTATAATTAAATTGACACAAATGTAATAGGACTTTTTGGGCAATGTCCCATATTTTCAACACATTCCTTTCCACGCATACATCAATTGTCACTGGATAAAGGTAGAAATCTTAGAATGAGAAACTCTTCCCCTTCTTTAATAAGGATTTGAAGTGCATTCATTTTCTCAAAAAAGAATCTAAAATATATTTGATTTCAAATAAAGACTTGAAACGCTTTCACGTGTTCGCAAATAAGGGTTTAAAATGAATCTTATTTCAAATAAGGATTTGAAGTAGTAGGCATGTCGGTCTCAAAAATAATCTGACTCACAAACTAATAAGGGCATTTTCTTCATTTACATTTTTTCTTTTTTTCTTTTTCTATATTAATTTTAAAATATATATTTTTTAAAAATGGATGGTAAGGAAACTAATGAAGGCTCTGTGGGCCCCCACCACCACTGTCCCACCATCGTCAAGAAGGGTCGGTGATGATACAAAATGGCCAGCCAAGGGTCAAAAAGGGTGGCAGCCCTCACTCAAATTGGGCTAGAGTCAACCGCAAATGACGATCCTCAACCATATGTGGGCAAGGGCCAATGACCTCGCCGACCCTTCTTAGCGATTTTGGAGTGGGGAGGGCAAGGGCTTAGCCCTTGCTTGATTTCCTTTTGTATGTGTGCTTCTTTTTTTAATTAATTAATTTTTAATATCATTTAAATAAAAAATTAAAAATACAAATTAGATTGAATAAAAATGCCCTTAGTCAGCCGTGAGAGTCAAATCCTAAATTGAAACTTTCTTTACCATTTCAAATTCTTATTTGAAATTAACATAACCACTCCAAGTTATTATTTGAGAAAATAATGGCATTTCAAATTTAGAATTTTTCTTATTATTTACTAGGGAGTTTGGGCTAATTGCACATGATTGCAGTGTCGAATCTCATATTTTTCGGACTAAAACGCCCTCGGAATGGACACAAAATGTACATGTGACCGTGTGGCGTGTTTGCCGTTCGATCAACATTTGGGCCACAACGGCCAAGAGTCACTTGGAACAAAGTTGGCCTCTACGGAATTAATATGAACCAATGTTACCTCTAGTATACTCGAAAAACTGGCCTAAATTTAAAGGGATATTTGGAATTTTCCCCTATTTCAAAAACTTCATGTTTTGTATGAAGACGTTGAAATGGACAATCAAAGACGGTGACGGTAAAAGCATATCAGGGTGAGGATACTTGCCCTGTAATACCAAACATCTAAGATTTAATTTCTAATTGTAATGAATTTTTTTTTATATTACCTACTTAAATTTTCCAATTATAGCTCGAATTTTTGGCTTCCGTTGGGTGACTTCCTCGTAATATGGCCAAGAAATCATGACTAAGGCTGAGTTTGGCAACTCTTTAAGCTAAAGTGTTTCTTACATTTAGGCAAAGGATCCGACTCAAACGATTTCCACTCAAATCAAATCGCGCTTTTCATGATCACAATGCACAACACACATTAGAAACTAGACTTTGTGAAATAGAAAATAAAATTAAGAGAGAGAGAGAGAGAGGTGCCGATGGATTGGAGAAGCGCAAATGGTGCACTCGCCGCACGATCTTGGGCGGCTCGATGTTGAGGTCATGCAATCTTTGGCGAGGCGACCCTAGCATAGTGCTAGTCGGAGGCCAAATCTTGTTGCGACCGTGCTACCATGGGAATCCGAGACTAGGGTCGCGTGGCCCCCTAGAGATCTACCTCTCCTATCCCTTCCCCCCCGCACCTGTCGTCTCTTCTGTCGTCCCACGGCCAAATATTGCTAGCAGGTTGTTTGCGTTCTTCAACTCAAAAGAGTCCCTTGGTCAGGAATTGCAAGCGCAACTCATTGGTGTCCTTGGCTAGAACGGTCACGCGACCCTCAACAAAACATTGCCAGTGTCGACCCTTGGCGAAACTTTAGGGTGCGTTTGGTAATGTTTCTGTTTAAAAATCGTTAAAAATGAAATGAAAAAAGTGTTTGTTATAGGGAATAATTTTTGAACAAAAAACGTGTTTAGTAAATGCTCCAAAAATATAAAAAGAATAAAACATATTTGGTAAATTCGTATAATTTTTTTATTTCTTTTAATTTTTTAATATTTTTATTTTATTTTTTCTATTTTCTTTCTTGTTTTTCTTATTTATTTTTCCTTTTTTTTATTTTTTCTTCTTTTGGCTGGTTTGCTGGCCTTGGCCATGGCCGGCGACCTCGCCCTTTGGGCGAGCTCGGCCTCACTGGGGGCCGATGATGCTCCGGCGAGGTCGCTAGCCCTCTTTGGCCGGTCGCCAGCCATGGCCGAGGTCGGCGACCGGCCAAAGAAAAAAGAAAGAAAAAGCGTTCCTAAATTTTGTTTAAAAAGAAAACAATTTTTTTTTTTTTTTTTCGTTTCGATGTGTTTTCGAGAACAAAAAAATAATTTTAGAATAAAAACGCAAACAAACGCGTTTTTGTTCCTTTTTTGTTTTCAGGAACAAAAAAAACAAAAATTTGTGTTTCTGGGAACAAAAACACTTTTTACCATGCAGACTCTTACTGGCATTGCTTGACCTCTCGACGAAGCTCACACTGGCCCGTCACAGTAATCCATGGTGAATCTAGAATCCCCATACTTTAGGAGCACAAGATTGGAAGAACCCTCAAAACAATAAACAAAATTAGACCCCTTAAGTCGCCTTCCGAAGATGCTCAAAATCCTAAACAAGGGGTGCTACCTATCTCGACCTTCGGGCTTTATCAATCCATGACTTCTACTCAAAAGTACTAAAGTAAGACCTCGGAAAGATCTTTACAGACCAAAAGCGCCGGAACTCCACGAGACATTCCCAAACGCATCCCGCGTTTTCAGACGGTGCACAACGAGTTTTCACACGAGCATTCCGCGACGTGCGATGGATGGAAGAAAGACGGACAGATTTTCATCGCTGACTTTGGAGCCTACCCATCCAATCGCCGTGCGCCAAGCGTCGCCATCTCACGGCAACCCGTCAAGGAAGGTAACTACATCGTTCCGCGTCGAAGAAAACGGGCGGTCCGGTCCAAACCCAGGACCCGGCCCGAATCTTCGTCCTTTCCGTTGGGCCCACATTGTGGGGAAAGAAAAAACTCACGAAAATAACAGGAAATTAAAAATAAAAATAAAAAAAAGAAGGGGAGAGAAAAGGACGTGTACAGAACGGTGTGTCGTGCGCGCATTCCGTCAAAGGAAAAGAAAAAGATGACACTGACTCTGCCTTTCGTACGACGGCAGCTCCCGCCCACGCGCGCGGACAGGCGCGTCGCTCCCGATGCGACAGGCCGTACTATGTTTAGGTGCCCTCCCACTTTTGACGACGGACCGCATTTAATTCAACGACGATAAAACTGAAAGGGTGGAGAGAAAATAAAATTAAATTAAAAAAAAAAAGAAAAGCGACGAGCACTTATAATTATTACTAATGATGGAATGATTTTTACAAAGGTATTATCTTATGTTGTACGGTACGTCTTTTGGGTTCCCGAGAAGTGCCGTGATACACGCGAGATAATCATAAAATATTGTAAGATCTTTTACGTCTGTATCTTGCGGTTTTTCTACTTCAGATTTTTTTTAAAAATAGTATTATTGAGTAGGAAAATTATATGAAATTTTACACGCCGATATTAAATACTTTTTTTCGAGATATTTTGGATACTTTAGTTTTTTAAGAGGCAAAGGGTATGTTCTATAAATCTTATGAAAAATCGAAAGTTAATTTTGAAGATAGATCCAATTAGTCATGCACGTTGTGTAAAGAATAAGTTTGTATAAATGGGCATGGCCCATGCAAAATGAGTTGATGAAATATAAGTTTAAGTTGTGTTAAAAAGTCTTATATTAGATATATTGTGTGAAATGTGCTAATATTTCTTAATTAGCTAATAATTCGTTTGTTTAGGATTATAGGTGAATGCAGGATTAACATAATATGCTAATGGGTTCGAATTTGAGTTGTCTCTTAACAATTTTCCTCGATAAAAATATTGGATTTTGTGCTCTTAGCATGCGATTTACCCCACCAACGCTTCATGTGATACGAGCCAATTTTGCCATGGTAATAATGTATTGTGAGCCACCTTCCTACTTGCACATTTTTTGACAGAAAATTGTTATTTGGCGATTCTTTTTTTTTTTAAATTTCATCACATTATTATAACAATGTGTTTTTATTATGTGTAAGGAGAAAAGGTCTTATGGAGGGGGTTTAAATTATGGTGGCCTCATGTTTATGGAGTCAACTTCTCCAATGAGCTGACGTGGGACGATACGAAGATAGAACACATTGGAAACAATTGTTCTATTGCTTATCCAGAGAACTTTTCAAATGCCGACTTATCGGCTCAGTATCTCCGGTCAAGAGACACTATGCGAAAAGGTCTTGTGGATGATGGGGGTGTATGTAATAGTGGCCTCATGTTTATGAAGTCAAATAAACTTTAATCTTATCCAATGAGTTGATGTGGAACAATATGAAGATAATACACATTGAAAACAATAGTTATATATTGCTTAACTAACCAACATTTTAATTGCCGAGTTGTCCACCTAACACCCCCGGTCAAGAGATACCATCCGAAAAATATCTTATGGAATGGGAGTGTGTGTGACAGTGGCCTCCTGTTTATGGAGTCAAAATAAACTTAATATACTCCCATGGGTTGACAGGGGACATTATGCAGATAAAAACACATCGAAAACGATTGTTTTATCTTGCGCTCGCATCTCTTGTAAAAGTAAGAATTACACTTGCACCTAGTTACTTATTCAAAGAAATAGAATTTTGTTTACCATAACATAATACAAAATGAATCGAGCTAAGGCTAATTCTAACCCCACCTATCCCAACCTCTTGTCCTGACAAAGAATATCTATCACATTCGAGGCAGTGCACCAACACTAAGACGTGCGAATTTTCTTGCGTCCCAGCAACATCCATAAGGCATTGATTTTGATTACATTTCCATTATATCTAGGGTCCGCATGACAAAATTTATAGAATATAAATTAATTTTTAGCCTGAAATTGATAAATTAAAAATTTTAACTTCTTATTTATTCTTCAAATCTATTTCAAATAAAAATCTGTTTTTTAAATAAAATAAAAAATTAAATCGCATTATCAAACGATTTTGTTTCAAACTTATTCTAAAAACAAAAAACACAAAAATAGAGAGTGTAGAAATTTTATCATGTGCGCCCCTAGCTTCTCAATTGAAATCGATTGATAAAATTGACTCATGACGATGATGAAACAGTTGGAGCCCACTTGGACGAGCGTACGATCCACTTCCTTGTGCTCGTTTCTAGATTAATAAAGCCCATAGAGGGACAGCTGGCGCTCTGCCGGCCCTTGATTCCCGAGACCAAGAACCGTGCGAGCTCGTAAATGGACTAGGACACGTGGCAAGGCCTTCGCCGTTGATCACGGAGAAATTCTCGTCTGAACTCCGATGACGTTAGCCCACTTCATTTCGTCCGTGACTCAGCGAGCACTCACGTGATCTAATGGCTGATACGGAATGGGCTTAAGCGTATCGTGTACGTACCAATAGTTGCAAATGTACGAACGAAATACGAGCACAACGAGATGTAAACAGCACTTTGTCAAATCACAGTACTTGACCTAATTACAATATCAAAATAAATCTAAGGAGGTTTTTAATACAATAATTCTCACATTAATTAAATCTAATGTTGAGAAATTGATCGAATATCACGGAATACAATATACAAAAGTTCAAACCTATGCATAGCTGCATGATTTCAGGTAGGATATGTAACGGAACCATTCAAACTGGGAAGAGATCATAATTTTTTATTCCAACGGTTCTTAGGTATTTTAGGTTTATAAAGAAAAAATTATTATTTCAAGTGATACAGAAAAATCTCATAACAAATTTTAAAAAATTATTTGACAGATGATTCAAATATTGATGTTCCATTTGTCTCGTGAAAAATGACTGATTTGAAATATATATTTTTTAAATAATCTATTTTATTACTCGAAATAATTAATCAATGAAAATATTATCATTAATAAAAATAACTTCTAATTTTTTTTTTTAATATTCATTCACTTTCGTAAGTCATTACTTTAAAGAAAATGTCTTTCAAATTAGTTATTTTTCATGAAGCAAATGGAATTTTAACTTGCTGATTTCGTGAATTGAATTGTAGTCACTTTTTCCGGTTGATCCGCACTTCACCAGCAGGGAGATTTCTCGTGCCTTTTTTTAATTTTTTTTTTTTGGGGTGTTTCATTCAGCATCCTTATAGTAAGATATTGGAATATACCCTCTTTCTTTTCTTTTCTTTTCTTTTTTCCTTTTTCGTGCTCCTTTTTTTTTTTTTTTTTTTTTTTTTGGGTGGGAGGATATGTTCTTTATGCCTACCACGTTGTTAAAACACGACAACAATGGAAAGTGTCGGATTCGATAAAAGCCAAATTGGACCCCATCCTCCTTCCGTCCGGCTTTAGAGGGACCGAGAAAACTAGCATCTGCTCGCACGCGCGCACGGAATATAGATAATTTATATGATTTTATCAAGAATAAAATCGGTGGTGTATGTATATCTTTACACACTACATATATATTATTGTATATTATGAAAATTGACAATTTTTTTTTTATATTTAAAGAATTTTACATTTTTGCCCATGAATAATATATATTTAACTCTAAATAAAACATTACGAATACTCAATGAAGAAACAGATGGAATTAGTTTCCTAAGAAGTAGGAACTACTCTTCTTTTATATTCTATAGTGAAGATAACAGTTTGACCGACGTAATGAATTTTTTTTTTGTTTTCGTAGTATCCTGGGTGCTTATAGACTTTGACTCTTCTTTTTTTTTTTTTTTCATGTTATTAGTTTATCGACCTTAAAATGATTCATGATGAATCTAATCCATAGCGTTAAAGTAATTTAAGTTTTATAGGAAACTGAACTAGTTGCTCATATAAATTAGTCCTAAACACATTGGACATGGTTTACTCATATTCTTATTTCCCAATTTTTAATGTTATGATTTCTATTGATATAGAGGGATTTTACAATGAAAACGAAGGAGCTTATTCTCTTGTTCATCTACCACAATAGAAAAAATCAACAACAACATGTCCTTCCCACGAATTTTAAAATATGTACATAACATTTCATGCCGTGTTGCCTAATTACAGCATAATTATGTGGAGAAACTTTAAGATAGCTAGTATCGTGGAGTTGAAGTGATGAGTTTGCCAATCTCAGATTTTCGAATCGTCAGTAGTGCGCAGCAATAATTACTTAGACTAAATATTCCGTAGTGAGTGTGGAACTCTCACAGAAACGTTAAGAAATGATTATTGGTGCTGACCGCCCTTCGCATCATCAATAAGCTATACCCTTCCTTTGATTCGGTGAGCATAGAAGAATTGGCTGTTCGTTGCTTTTCCCTCACGAAGCCAATATGAAAAATGTGGGCGTCTTAACTGCAAAAACGTAAATTGCCGCCCGAAAAATAAAAATGAAAAATCGATAACGTTATAAACAAAATTTCATCAATAAATGAAAAAGGACTTACCCTTTTCGAAATCCACAAACATCATCAAATTCGCATAATTATAACATCTCGACACTATGGTAAATCGATGGAAAAATGCCCGTCGCTATGGCTTTTATCTTAGAAAAAATAGACGTCCTTTATCCGACTTCATAACAACAAATGATGTGGGACTTCGGTTGATAAATTCCAAAAAAGAAAAATGTAAAAAAAGGACAGGCACATAAATATGAGCCGGACCAGATGCATAGCATTTGGAGGAGGGACCGTACCCTAATACAGCTGGTTCCCTCTCTCCCTTTTGTCCGGACGATAAGGTCATAACACCGTCCCTTCCCTCCCCTACCTTTAACCCACCCTACCAAAGAAAAGTCCCCCCCCCACGTGCTGTAAGGCTACTCTCGTCATTTCACGCTCACTCCGTCCCTTAATTTCTGCCAAATTTCATTCGACCGTGGAGGAAGAAGTCTTGTCTGGACCGGATCCGTGGGACCAAACGGGCACGGGCCGTCGATCACGTGAGATTCACGTGTGGATCCAGAGTCGGGGCAGTCCTTGTCTCGACGGGGCCTCGTTTGAGTAAAATGGAAATAGAGAGAGTCCTTCGAATTTAGGTGAACGAGGAGCATCGCGTAGATGTCTTCCGCATGTTTGTTTTTCCTCCGTGACCATCATTAGGGGTGTCGTAGGTTTGGTTCGGTTCTGTTCGATATGTTAAGAAACCCGAATCAAAATGAACTGTTTAAGCATGTATTAACTTTGAAACCAATCTCATCTTGAAATGAAAACTCTATTCGGTTCGAATTGGATTGATTTGGTTTTTTATTTTTAAATATTAAAAAGAGGTTTGGTGAAAAATGAGAGAAATTGTGCAAATTATAATATTAAGAAAATGGGCAATTTTCAGTTCAGTTCGAAGCCGGAATTAAAAAAAAAGAAAAGAAATGGTTACTTTTTAATTATCCGATTTGAAAATGCATGATAATTTAGTTTTGTTTGGATTGGTTCTAATTTCGGTTCAGTTTTTTTGATCTGGGTATGATCCCCTACTCACAATACGACACGATTATTTATTTTCTTTAGAAAACTCAATATCACTTTAGACTCTTTAATCAACTAGGTTAGGGTCTTTCGATTCGGGGAGTTAATCATCTGTCGTGCACCTTGCGGCTCAAATTCATTTTCATTTGAAGGGTCGCGACGAGTGAAGTACATCGGACATTTCACGTGCCGCGTGCTTTATAGAAAAGGTACGACAAAAATGAACAAGGGCTGCGAAGGGTACACGAGGAATTGGTCCCTCCTGAAAGATCGTACCAAATAATTTATTGGACTCACTAGTCAAAATTTATACTGTTCGTTATTTATTGAATTATGAAAAAAGCTTTTGTACAGATTTAGGTTTTGTGGTTCATAGTTTTTAAAGTTTTAAAGCGCTACTCGACATAAAAAAGAATCTGAAGTCAACTACAGATGAGCGGGATGATAATAAAAAAGTCACGAGTACTTACGTGTTATTTATTCATCTAAAAAAGGAATTTAATTAACCAATTTATTAGATGGGAATAAGAATCCAGATATTACTCCAATACTCAGAGCGATCTCGAGACTTGATTGAGTTTCTTTTTCTAAACTCGAATTATTGACTAACGAGCAAAATCTTACATGATGTTGCATTTATCTCCTTTTTCATCTTTAATATTTCAGAATTGCAGCATGAAAGTTTTGTTTTTTTTTTTTATTGATTATCCATAGATATTTTCCTCGTGTTTTGATGCTCGTCATGAATTTACTGATTATCTATTGTTTTGATTGATTTCTTCAGTTTCCTTTACAAGCGATGGGCGTGCTCCTTTTCTAGTACCATATGAATGGAAAGCTTTCTTCGTAAAGATAATAATAGTTATGTAAACCACATAAAAAATTCTTAGAATTACATTTATACGGTTTTTGAAATTCAACTAATTCGAACTTTTTTTCATTTTTTATGCTTAAAAATGCAGCCTTTATCAATTATCCAAATGAAAAGTCAAACCAAAAAGCGTAAATTAATTGGTAAAGGGAGATTGCACGAATATATGGAGCGTATATGACCCGTTATCAATCAACGAGGGATAATATTCCGAATTAGAAGTGGCATGTAGAATTCAGCCGACGGAAGGTCGACTCGCATCTGTGAAAGGGACAGCAACAGCTTTGAATGTGTGAAAACCAAAATTGTAAAATATGAAGTCACAAAAATGTCAGCTTTCGCGACCCTAATTTCTCTCCTCACCTGGGCTTTGGAAGTATGAAACCATGCTTTGTCAATTCCGAGTACGATGATCTTTTTTTTCTCCGTGTAAAGTCACACATTCACATTTCCTAGCTGCCAAAAAATTAAAAGGCGTAGAAAATAGAAAAAATTGAAATGAAGTCAAAAATTTCACTATCATTGGCGTGAAATCTTGACTGTTTTCACTTATCCAATGCCATAAATTCTTGATTTTATCCAGAATAAATACGACTTTTTGTCATATATAGCTGCTCCTGCCTTTTAAAAAAAAATATTTATTTATTTATTTCCGGTGGCCCAAGAAAAAAATAATCTGAGATCAAGTCCAGGAGAAGAGGGGAGATCATGAATGTACTTTGTAAAAGGGGGAAAAATGGGAGGATAAATTGTCCATTATTTGAGAGGAGAGGGGGAAAAACAAAGACGATAAATTCGAAAAATATTCATCTACTTATACACTGAGATAAAAATAACTCACTTTTTAGATAACTCGAAATAGGATAAATTGTTCATTATTCGAGAGGAAAGGGGGGAACAAAGATGCCTATGCGAAAAATATTTTTATACTTATATATCGGGATAAAAGTAACTCGCTTTTTTAGATAACCCAAAAAAGTATGAATTTTCGCTCGTGGGACAAAATCTAGTGAACCAATATTAGATAAATATTGTTTGGTGTAACTAAGCATTGAAGTTTTCTAAAAATACGTTTAAATAAACTAAAACAAATAAATTGATTTTGTGGGTTATAAATGAAAACAAAATAATTTGACAAAACCATGCCTAAGTACTTAAATTGGTTTCGGGTATTTGGCCAAACTAAAGAGAATAAAATGTGAGGAAAAAAAAATCATTCCATTAGGCTCCAATCGGCCAATATTTCGTCCTTAATTTATGGGGGAAATCCAAAATAAACCTCAAAAAAATGAAGATAGAAGACAAATTGGGAGAGTACTGTATAGTACTGTTAAGATAATGAACGATTTGTTCTTCGTCCAAACGACTTTGGGACTTTTCTTTCGAGTCTTCCAAACAACAATATGTCATGGTTATCCCTTCGACCCCTTTCTCTTTTCCATGTCCAATCCCTTTATTTATTTATTTTTTCCTAACTTCGTTTCTAAGGTAAACATGGTGGGTTTTCGATAAAATTGAAAAAAAAAAGTAAGGACACAATCGTAACGACTGTGGATGAAGAAAATTAAAAGATAAATTTGGAGGATAATAGCTGAAGAGATATAAATATAGTTTTTGGGCTTTACGCAATTAAGTGAATCATTTAAATATCTCTCCGAGACAACATGATTTATTAGATAAATCTTACAAAATATGAAATCGTGGATAGTGTGGGTACGTCTTACAAATCCAAATAATCGACAGTAATCTAAATCTCACTAGATATATGTAGTTGAATGAAATAAGTAACCTCTTTTTTACTAAATTCGGTGTAGATTTTGACTTAACAAATATTTTAAATTGGATTCCTATTTCATTATTAGACATGCTAAATCGCATTGAATTCTTTGATTTTTAACACTTTAGGGGGTTTTTGAATAAACTTGACATTTGATTTTTTTTTTTTTAAGTAGGTGCGAAAAGTAAAAATTAAAAACATAGGAATGGAGAAATGATTTCCATCTTATTGCTAGTTAAAACTGGAAAGTAAATGTAAGGAAAGTGAAGAGAGTTGAAATGATCTTGCGTGAAAAGAGAGGGAAAAATAAAGTGGACAATGAATATTTATCCCAAGTTACCATCTTATGTTTTACTTTTACTTTTTGGGTTAAGTGGGCAGAATGTAATAACTTTCCACTTTTGCCCACTTTGGTCGTCCTGCTTGTTTTTATTTTTTATTTTTTGGTAGTGTTGGTCGTCCTGCTTGTTTCACTGAACGTATCATTTTTCCTTGAGATCACGAGTTGATTCATATTATTAGCGAATCTTTCAAGGGTTTATGCCATGTTATTCAACTCTATCATGCCTTATGCAAAAGACTTCTTAATTGTTAATTTTAGACTTTTGGATTGAAAGTAGCATAAAACGATTATTGCTGAATTAAAATGTCATGACATGTGTAAAATCTCGATAGCAATGTCAAAGAAAAAGAAATGGCTAGTACTGATAAGCACTTTCCTTTTTTTTTTGGTCCATACGAAAATCCTGATAATTGAAAATTATGGCCATTTCGTTTTCTTCACGAGATTAACCCCAGCAATTCCTTTGCTTCTTCCGAAACAAGAAACATATTCTCATTCCAACTTTGCATCATCAGGAACCGCCTTGCAAGAATTCCACCTCTGTCAAGCACAGTATTAACCAACTGTTTTTTTTTTTTTTTATTGGGTCAAATATTCAATTGTTTAATCACTGCTTTTCCACACTGATTTTTATTTTAGCTCAGTATTATGAATTTCCCACTTCTAAAAAGTGGGTATCGAAACCATTACAATTATCAAAATTTCATAATTTTTTAGCATGCGCAATAAAAATCAAAAGCGGACTCGACTTAACCCGAAACTCTCGACATTAATTTAGCACGCGACCGCAAAATATCAAAACGCCCAAGATCCCCAAAAATCTCCGTATTTGATTTTCAACACGTGCGAATGAAAAAAACAAAAGAAAAATTACTTTCTTACGGCTCGACTCAACCGAACCCACGATGTGAATTCAGCCCGCGACGGCAAGACGCCTTGCGCCGATAAAAAAAAGAAGAAGAAGAAGCAAAATCTCATTGTCCGGACCACCTACCTTAAAATAACATAACCAGACCGCCGAACGATTTTAAAATAAGCCGCGGGATAATAATGCATTTAACCCAATTCCTAAATATTCGAAAAGAAAAAGAAAAAGAAAAAAAGAAAGAAGGGCCCACCAGTCCCTCTCCCTTGCGTAAAAGTCGTAGCCTCGGGGAAAACCTAATAATGCATTAATTATTCTTTAGGATTACGAAACCCCGTCGAATAAAATATAAATCCGGGCAGCAAGCAGCTGCAGCTGCCCCCACCTATGCCCAGCCAATGACGCGACGCGCTCTCGTGTCCCAGTACGCCGGTACAGGCCCGGCTCGTACGGCACACCAGAAGAGAGAGAGCGCGGGCCTCCAATTTTTACGTAAAGGGAAATCGTCAAGATCCTTTTTTTTTTTTCTTTTTTTTTTTCCTGCCCTTTTCCCCCCGTTCGCCATTTCTCGTTTTCCCATTTTTTTAATTTTTTTAATTTTTCCTTGCTGTTGTATGCGTTTAAGAAAAGGCAAGTTGATAATTACTGCATGGGGCGAGAAGGAAGGACGGAAGGAAGGAAGGAAGGAATTCGAGGAGAGAGAAAGAGGGGGGGGCGCCTTTGCGAGCGTGAGAAGGCTCTTGGATTCTTCGCTCCGTCCCCTCGGTCGGCATAGGTTCGGAGCCCCCGTCGTTGCTTGGATTTACGGTTCCTGCCACCCCCTCCTTTCCCTTCCCTTCGCGCAGACGCACGCACACGCTCGCTCGCTCGCGCGCGCGCACACACACACACCGAAAGAGAAGTTTGTTGGAAGGGAGGTAAGAGAGAGAGAGAGAGAGGAGAGAGAGAGAGAGAGAGAGAGGGGCACGAGAAAAGGTGAAGGGAAGGGGGAGAGGGAGGAAGGGATAAAAAGAAAAGGAGGGAGCCAAAGGGAAAGTTGCTGCTGGTGCTGCTGTTGCTGTTAATGGTGGTGGTGGTTCGTCCTTCAAAGTTGTGCGATTTTTTTTCTTTCTTCTCAGCGTTTTGCGGATTGGTCCTCTGTCAGTCAAGTATTGGGAAATCTCGGGGAGGGATTTTCTCTTCTGGGTTCTGATCCATTCTCTCTGGCGTTGTTCGTCTGCTTTTTGTTCTCTTCTTTTCCCCCTTTGAGAAGCAAGAGGCTTTGAAGGGTTATGCTCCAGATTTGAGTTTCGTGTGGATATTTAGATCTGAGTCCAAGCGGCGAGTTGTCCTGTGCTGAGCAAGATGTGGAACTGGTCGTCTCTGTGATTACTTTGAGGTATGGATTGATTTTGTCTTTGATTTCCACTGTTCATCTGCTTCCGGGGATTGTTCAAGACATGACCTTTGTGTGAAAGGATGAATCTGTGCTCAGTATTTACGTATGCCTGAAACAAAGACGCTCAAATCTGATTGAATTTGGTATAGTACGGATATGGACCTGAAAGTCCTGACTTCTCCTATATTGGGTCTGTTTTGAAGACCAGATTTAGCGTTTCTCTCTCTTGTTTGTGATGTGAATTTCCATGTATGGAGAGGTATACCATGATGAAAAGTCAATAAGGAAATTTTCTTGTTGGGTCCAGGTCGGTGGGATAGAAAAAGGTTCAATTTTTCTGAGCTATGGAGGAGGTGGGAGCTCAAGTAGCAGCTCCTATGTACGTCCATAGTGCTCTTCCTAGCAGATACTGTGAAGCCCCTCCTATGGCAAAGAAGCGTGATTATCTTTATCATCAATATCAGCCTGAGCAAATGCAACAGCAGATTCCCCAGATTCAAGATCTCAGAGACAATTGGAGCCCCAGTTCCTGGAATTGGGACAACGTTAGGTTTGTGGCGAAGCCGCTGGAATCTGCGATTTTACGGCCTGGCATGGCCACGGTTGAGCATAAGAATAAAGAGAGGGCTAATGGGTTGGAAAAGAATGGTGTTGGAGATGAAGCTGACGAGAACTTGAGGTTGAATCTGGGCGGTGGTTTGAAATATGTGGAGGAGCCGGTGTCGAGGGCCCCCAAAAGGGTGCGGTCTGGGTCACCGGGTGGTAACTACCCAATGTGTCAGGTGGACGACTGTGATGAAGATCTTTCGAATGCCAAGGACTATCACCGGCGCCATAAGGTTTGCGAGCTCCATAGCAAGTCTGCTAAAGCCCCGGTGGGGAAGCAGATGCAGAGGTTTTGCCAACAGTGCAGCAGGTTGAACATTTAATTGATCCCTTTGTCATGCATTTGTAGTTTCTGCTCGTTATGTGTTAATGAAATAGTTCCATTATTTCTCCTGGGTGTTTGATTTTATGGCGAAGATGGTGATCATAACTAATTTATGCATCAGTGAAAGTGGACAGCATTCCTGCTTGAGCATGTAGTTGTGAAGCCTAGTGATAAAATAGTTAGTATTTTTTATCCGTAGCATTACATGTACTACTTGTTTCCGGCAATTTTGCTTTATTTGATGTTGGAAGTTGGGTTGATGCAATCTCATTTTCCCTGCTGGGGAATGATGCAAGTAATGCGGAAGATATTTTCTAAACAGGTTCCACCCCCTGTCCGAATTTGATGAGGGAAAGAGAAGTTGTAGACGCAGGCTTGCTGGTCACAATCGCAGGAGAAGGAAAACACAAGCAGAGGACGTTAATTCGAGGCCTTTAGTCCATGGAAATCAAGAGAGCACTGCTCCTGAAAATTTAGATATTGTCAACTTGTTAGCTTCTTTAGCTCGCCTCCAAGGTAATTTGGCAGTTTAGCAGCTTTTATCATTCGAACCTATGTTTCTCATTTTAATGTGAAGTCACTTGTGCTGTAGGGAAAACTGACGAGAGGAGTGCCAATAATATGTTGGTTCCTGACAAAGAGCATATTATGAAGATTCTTAGCAAGATGAACTCCTTGACTTTGCCGAGGGACCTTGCTGCTAGGCTTTCCACTTTCAAAAACTTGGATGGGGCAGTGATGGGGCAAACATCTTCAAAGCATCAGGATGGATCAAACCATGATATGTCCTCACCGTCTACTATGGACTTGCTTCAAGTGCTTTCAGCCACTCTTGCTTCATCTGCTCCAAATGCACTTTCGGCTCTATCTCAAGGAAGCAGCCAAAGTAGCGATTCTGATAGAACCAAGATGAAAAGCCCTGATCCGTCCACTGGTGCCGTCATGCAGAGGGGTACTGTTGACTTAACTTCAGTCAGAGGAGAGAGGAGCAGTTCCAGCTACCAATCTCCAGTTGAAGATTCGGATTGCCAAATCCAAGAAACGCGGCCTAATCTACCATTGCAGTTATTTAGCTCATCACCCGAGGATGACAGCCCACCGAAATTAGCAACTTCTGGGAAGTACTACTCTTCTGACAGCAGTAATCCTACTGAAGAGCGATCTCCATTGTCTTCTCCTCTGATGGTGCAGAAGCTGTTTCCCATGCGGACCTTGAAAGAAGCTATTGAACCTGAGAAGATGTCAACCGGCAGGGAGATAAATGGGAGTGTTGAGCTTACTCAGAATTGTGTTCATACGGTGCCTCTTGAGCTCTTTAGGGATTCTGATAAAGGACCTGACTGTGGCCCGTATCAAAGTTCTCCATATCAGACTGGTTATACGTCCTCATCTGGGTCCGATCATTCACCTTCTAGCTTAACTTTGGATTCCCAGGTAGCTTAGTTCCGTCAGTCATTTCTCTCAATGGTGGCCTGCAAGCATCACACTGAGTTTTATTTGGTTTCTTTTGTTTTTAAGCTGGATCGGACAGGCCGGATAATGTTTAAGCTATTTGACAAGGACCCCAGTCATTTCCCTGGGACATTGCGGTCACAGGTACTGCGTTTGCAGCTCACTTAAAGTTGGTTTACTTCGTATAATTGACACACACCGCAATGGTCTAAGGTTCTTAGCCAGTGCGAAATCTATTGTCTGATTGCCAAATTACCTGTTTCAGATCTTCAATTGGCTTTCTAACAGTCCTTTGGAAATGGAGAGCTACATAAGACCTGGTTGTGTGGTTCTTTCTGTCTATATGTCAATGTCATCTGCTGCTTGGGAGCAAGTGAGTGAACTCTGTTTAAGGTGATTACCGCATTTTATGTGGCTATTGTCTAACTCTGTAATAATTTGCAGCTTGAAGGAAACCTGCTCCAGTGCCTTCAGAGTTTGGTTCAAAATTCAGATACCGACTTTTGGAGAAGTGGAAGATTTTTAGTGCATACAGGCAAAAAGTTAGCATCACATAACGGCGGTGAGTAAAGGAAGAGCGGATCTTATTCCTTTCATTCTCACTTTTTGCTTCAATATCTGTATGATTTTAGGACTTTGGAAGAGTTGCTAAATGTGGTATATATGATAAATGATAGAGATGGAAATTTTGTGTAAGTGGGCCTTATTGTTACAACTGCCTTCAATTATAATAATTCCTGATCGTTGTCATTTGTAAAATTCAGGAAAGCTTCACCTATGTAGATCCTGGAAAACTTGTTCTCCGGAATTGGTGTTGGTATCTCCATTGGCCATCGTGGGTGGGCAAGAGACTTCACTTTTATTGCGGGGAAGGAATCTTGATAATCCTGGGACAAAGTAAGTTGGATCTGTTTTGTAGCTGAGCTTCTCTTATATAACTATTTCCTACATTGTGCTAGATATTTGCGTTTGACTTGTGCAGGATTCATTTGACATACGAGGGTGGATATATATCGAAAGAAGTCACTCAAGTGAGTAGTCAGGGATCCTTCAATGAAATAACTGTGGGGGCTTTCAAAGTTAATGCCGGGCTGCCCAATGCTTTTAGTCGCTGTTTCATTGAGGTAGTTCTTCTCCCATTAGATTTATGCCCCTTATTCGGGGCTTATTTCGATTTGTTGTAATTCGTGGGAATGTTGTTTGGTGGGTGGATGTTTCTGCACTTTGACATGTTATTGTCTTAGTCAGCTTAGTTCATTGGTTTCTGATATTCAAAGTGTCTTTCACATCGATTTTACCAACAGGTTGAAAATGGTTTCAAAGGCAACAGTTTTCCTGTGATCGTAGCTGATGCTAAAATATGCAAGGAATTGAGATCGCTTGAGTCTGAACTGGAGGAAGAGCCAAGATCAAGGGATGGCAGTCCAGATAAGGCAAATCAAGATTCTGGTTGTCGGGTCAGCTCGAGAGCTGAAATCCTGCATTTCTTGAACGAACTTGGATGGCTATTTCAAAGGAATACAACCTCTTCAATGCTTAGGGATCCTGACTATTCTCTCCGCCGCTACAAATATTTGTTCACTTTCGCAGTGGAAAGGGACTGTTGTGCCCTGGTCAAGACACTCCTTGATATATCGGTATCAGGGTACTTAGATGCGGATGGTCAATCAAGTGAGCCCGATGGTCAATCAAGTGAGCCCATGAAGGCTTTGTTGGAAATTCAACTCTTGAATCGGGCAGTAAGAAGAAAGTGCAGGAAAATGGTTGACATGCTTCTGCAGTACCATATAAGTACGAGCGAGGGCTCTGGCGGCAAGGGCTCTGGCAAAACATACATTTTCGCTCCAAATATGGAGGGACCTGGTAGTATTACGCCTTTACATGTGGCTGCTTGTACATCAGGCTCAGTTGAGATAGTTGATGCCCTGACAAATGATCCACAAGAGGTATTAAAATTCAACTTGGTCATATTTTAGTGGCATGAAAAATTGTATTATGACGTAACCATGTAGGGCAACGCGAATCTATACCATATGTATTCCTTTTTGAGATAGCATGCAGTTTCTTATTCATATGTGATGCTGAATACTTAGGTATTAATTGCTTATTATTATTTTTTTTTTTATATGTAGTAAGTTTTACGAAGTAGACATATGTTAAGTATAGGCGTACGCACATTAGCATGTACTCATGTGGTTGCTAGATCTTTACATCAGTCCTAACACTTACTATTATCATTTTCGTCTCTTTCTAGATCGGATTAAATGGCTGGAACTCCCTTCTGGATGCAAATGGGCAGTCGCCGTATTCCTATGCTGTGATGAGGAATAATCACTCCTACAATGAGCTCGTGTCCTGTAAACTTGCTGACAGGAAGAACAGTCAAATTTCTGTGATAATTGAAAGTGAAATGGAGGAATTGCAGCCATCAGTTGTGCAAGAGTCTGGCCAGTGTGCCCAGTCTCAGTTGAGTGCGGGCTCGTGCACGAGATGTGCGGTCGCAGCAGCGAAATATGGTAGGAGATTTCCAGCCTCGCGTGGGCTGCTTCATCGGCCCTATATCCATTCGATGCTTGTTGTTGCTGCTGTCTGTGTCTGTGTTTGCCTCTTCTACAGAAATTTACAGAAGGTTGGTTGTCATGCTCCCTTCAATTGGAAAGATTTGGATTATGGTGCTAGTTAGGGAGTACATCTACTAACATATAAGAGGAAGCAAAAGGAAGCTAATGTAAATATGAAGGCAGACTGGAGTGCATTTGTACCTCTGGAGAGGAACTGCTTCGTGATGACTATGCAAGTGCAAGGTTTCAACACCCATCGAGAAATTAAGCAGGGTTTGGCATATCTGAATTTGCATACCCCTCTTTTAATAAGCTGTGATGTGAGAAGTACCAAGTTTTCTCTGACCTGGTGGTTCTGGAGAATACTTGGACATAGGAACCGGTTAAATTCTGTGTGTACTGCAGCATGAGAGTAATTTGGGAATGAGATGAGAGGAAAGATGTTGGGCGAATTACAACTAAATATATGTGGCGAGCAGGACAAAATGCGCTTTGCCATAATGCCAAAATTGAGGGAGGATGTCTGCAAAATGGGGATGAGCTAAAAAATTCTTTATCATAGAGGAAGTACTAATGTGGTAAGTTATATGTTTGTTATTTCTGTTCCTTTTTGGGTTTTTAATTTCTGATTTCTTTGACTCATGGGTGCTAAACGAGCGATGCCGACTCTGGATGAGTAACTGAGTTTGTTTTAACTGTAAAGTTGATCGCGACTCCTTAGGGCTGTTGAGATTATTGTATTATTTTATTAGTTGAAAATATTTGTTCGGGTATATCTTGCAATCTGCTGTATTTCCTCCTGGCCTGTTCGGTCATCACTGAATCTCAATGGCTTCCAACTTCATTTGGGCGCTTGGTTTGGATGTTTGGTGCTTCTGTATCTTTGCTTATTAATTTGCAGTTGAGAATGAGATGCGAAATGGTCATTGGGACTTTGGACGGCATGTATCTGCATTCTTTACTGCACCGGACTTTCAATAATCGTTCTTCATTTTAGTTTGGAAAATTGCCTCTGTTCTAGCATCCTGAGGTAACGAAGTTTGGAGCCTATGTCCTTTAATTGTGAAATGTCTGACAGTGTTTGAAGATTAGATGTGATTAGGGCTTCCCGGGAAGATGGAGATTCTGGGATGTACTTGTTCATTTTATAGATCGGTCGCATACTAATATGGTGCAAAAAGTCGATCAAGATGTTTATGCGCTGTGGATTCTAATCGACCTTGCGTACGAGTTTTGAAAGATTGTGTTGCACTTTGACATTTGGGTGGGTTCTTGGATAGGAACTCTGGCGAATTGTTTTCTTGATTACTTCTGGAGATGCTGGATTTGTCCGTGTAATATGTCTAGTCATGCACCGATTCCATCGGCACGTCTTAAGCATTTCGAATTGACAATGCCAAGGTCTGCTTTTTTTTTTTTTTTTATCGATTTAGCTTTGTGAGAGTGATTTTGAGGGGAATATTCGATTAGCCTTATTGTTGTTTTGGGCTACGAGGAAATGTTCAAACTCACCAAATAGGATCAGAATTTTCTCAGAGATCTGCAAATATCTATTTAATCATCGTTGTAGGTAACCACTGTATACACCATTTCGGTACTGGAAAATCACAAAAATGGTGATGAACCTGTTGCAAATGTATTGATTCTGTTCTACTTCATTTTTTTTTCCAGTTGGGTCTTAAATTTTTTGTATTTGTATCAATTTAATCAATTCGGCCAATCTCGAGCGGAAATTATTAACATGGACGCCGGTTGTGACATGACTTGTGCTCACGGGGATAATTTTTAAATAATATTTTAATATTTTTTTGATTTATTTATTTATTTTCTTTTTATTTTCTTCCCTTCTTCCTCCAGTGGGTTGTTGAGGTCCACTCGTGCCAAGATGACAAGCATAATATCAAAGATTTCCGGCCAAATTTGGCCAAGTTGATTCAATTAGCAATATTTGAAAAAGGTTTAGGATAAAATTGACATGATTAAAATGTTTATGATTGAATTAACTAAATTAATTCAATTGCGATAAGTTTTAAGATTTTTTTTGGTTACTCTTCCTATTAACAATAATTGCCTCTGAAATTGATTGTCAATTAATCGGCATGTCACCAAGAACTATTTCACTTTTTTCATGTATTTTCACAAGTAATTGCCTTTCTTGAATGTCTGCTCCTCCTTAATGTATGGTCGGTTCCACCCACCCCCCCCCCCGGCCCAACTTAATGAGGTTTCTTGCATTTGCTTTTGTTTTGTCTTTCGTTTGTGGTGATTATATTAATTTTAGCTTTCTTTAATTAATTTGATTGTTAGTTATGTGTTAATATTGTAATTAGCAATTCTTATTCTTTTTTGCCGTCATCATATTTTTCACTCATCACTGAACTCTGGAGGTTTCGCACTCCATTAAGCCAAAATAAGTTATCCCCACTAATCTATTCCTTTAATTTCTGTTAATTTTCATTCGATTTTGTTACTTTTTTTTACAAAGTACTATTTGTTTTTCATTCTATTCATTTCACTGTTAGTAATGCTGTGTTTGTGTTTGGGAGATTGGGGAAAATGGCAGTGATGAAAATTTAAGTGGAAAAAGCTTGAATATTTTAAATTTTCCGCGAGATGAGAAAACGGAAGGAAATCTTAAAATTATACAATATGTTTTCCAATTTCGTTCACCCAAGGGCTCCCAAACAGAGCCTTAGCGTGCGATATCTATAGAACGCAGAAGCTTTCATTTAAGAGAGAGAGAGAGAGAGAGAGAGAGAGAGAGAGAGAGAGAGTATCCAAATTTTGGACGGAGGGTTCGCCAAATCAAATTTCATGTTGCGAGTTTTTTTAAGTAAAATTCTAAGCCCACGATGAAGTTATTATCAAATAAATTCCCTGATTCTTCTTTCTTGATCTTGTGATCCTCTCATATAGGTTTGGATAAGAACTCTTTGTTCTTATTCAATCAACTAGAATAATGTAAAGAGATTATGAAAGAAGAAGAAAAGATAAACGGGAGTGAGATTATGATAATGTCGAAGGCTATATGTCAGCCTCCTATAAGTCCACTTCAACACACGGCTTTTACATATATTATATTAAATTCTCACGCTTGAACTTACAAAGATGCTTCCACAAATATAAAGTCCAAAAGCAAATGGCACACATAACATATATTCAAAGCACACGATGAACCCTAGAAGTCCTTACGGGCAAATTGACAGACATGTCGCTATGGTAATAAAGGATCAGATGCAGGAATCCATTCCCAGACAGGAAAGACAGCTTGAGAGATCATTTGCATCCACTTCTCGTTTGGTCTCTTCATCCTCTTCTTTCTCTTCATCCTCTTCTTTATCTGTCGAGATTGGGTAGACATTGGTGAGTTGCTCAGCCACAACACTCATTGCCGGCCTGTTCGCACCGCTTTGGTCCAAGCACCTCACTGCAATCTCAGCTATGGTTCGTATTTTCTTCATTTCATCTTGACTAGCACTCTCAAAGCTTATGACATCGGAGAGTGTGTCACCCTTCACGGAAGAGATAAAATGATGGATGATATTGATTGACTTTTCAGACTTTGTAACATGAAGTTTCTTTCCCATGAGCAACTCCATAAGGACAACTCCAAAGCTATATACATCGCTTTGAATTGTTAGCATGCCGGTGACTAAATATTCTGGATCGATGTAGTGCAGGGAGTCTTTTTTCTGAATGGCTACGATATGTCTATGCTCTGGTGATATAAGTACCGAAGTTCCAAAATCGGATATTTTCACTGAGTTGTTTCGACCCATAAGTATGTTTGCTAACTTGATATTGCCATGAAAGATTGGGGGTTGTGTGCTGGAGTGCATATGATTGAGTGCAAGAGCAGCTTCAGCAGCTATTTTGAAGCGTTGTTCCCATGTCAACTCATTTTGTTGGATGAGTTTGAAGAGGGTGCCATTTGGAATGTATTCATAAACCAGCAATGGTATTTCAGTCTCCAAACATATGCCTTTGAGCTTCACCATATTTTTGTGGCTCTTTTTCATCAGAAATTCAAGTTCATCTTGGAAATCCTGCCTTATTATAGACTTGTGCTCATCTTGAGGCTTCTTGACCACGACCACGGTGTCCCCTGCTATTGTCCCTCCATAAACGGAACTGGAATGGTTGTCGTTGAGCTTATTATTGTCACTATAGTTGTTGGTTGCTTTTGCCAGCTCTTCCTCTGTGAAGATTTGGACTTTGCGTTGTTGCAAGAGCTCTCCTCCATTTCGTCTAAAGTTGATCTTTCTGAGTCTCAACCTCATCGTGACCGAGACAGAACCAGTAACAGTTATGCCGAAGACGGACACAGCAATTGCTGCCAAAGAGTATATGTTGCCAGATTAGTAATTCAAGCATGTAATCCTCGTACAATCCACATAATTCATTTAAAGAAATAAATTTCGAACACACAACCATTTACCCTTTTTTCCTGCGCAAAATCATCGATCACTATCGATTTGGAAGTTAGTCAATATTTTAAAATATAATCACCCAATTAAATGTTAACAGAAATGGTTTATGTAACAAATGGGTTGCACGTATGGTCCAACAATCCTTACAAAAGTTCTTATTAAAAAATGACACGTGTCATCATAAACTGAACAAGTAATCAAAATGAACCAAAGTCTTCTATTACTCCTCCAAATATCTGTCTTGATTATAATAGAGACGCTTAGTAATAAAACAAAAGAGAATGAGAAAGCATTCACCTCACATTGTTTTAGCTCTTTCCATTTACACATGGTACGAAGACTCAGTGGAATTTTATAACCACTTATGCACGTTATCACTATCATGATTAAATGTTTTTCCATCCATTTTATTAGAGGAAACTCTAACCGACGGGGCTACGGACATATACATATACGCATATATATATATATATATATATATATATATATATATGTATGATTCATAACCCACCAATGGAATGCATGATTGAAAAGATTTTCTCTAACTAAAGACGAAAAACATTTTCTTTTCATAGATTTTATCTTTTTCTCAAAGAAAAAGAAAACTAATCCACTTATTAGACGACCATTTGACATTTTTTTTTTTCGTTTTTATAATTTTCATTAAAAAGAAAGGCCTCATGGTGGATTTTACAAAAAGGGTGGCGTCATGGGTTGCTTGTGGTATTATTATTATTATTATTATTATTATTATTATTATTATTATTATTATTATTTCATATTTTTGTAACAAACATATGTTTCTTCTTTAAATTGTACACGGGGTGGGTTTGCGGAAAAAAATTGCCCCATTCAAGGTGGTGCCCCCCGGAACACAGAGTTCTCACGCCCCATGGCTATCCCGTGCCCACAAACATTCACGTTCAGATCCATTCCTTTTTTGTTGCTATCATTATCCAAACTTTCCACATTTAAATAAATATTTTCTAGTGTGTGTATATATAATTTCATTAGCTTTATTTAAAATGAGAAAATATTTCTTATAACCTGAAAAAGACTAATACATCCACTATAAAGTCTAAATTAAAATATGAATTATTATACTTGTCGCACATTACGGCGTAATAAGATAATATTGAGATGGCACGGTATAATAATCCAACCGCATCGCTTCTTCAACAATCACCTTGATATGCTATTACTTAATATCGTGCTCCTTTTTACTTTTCCTTTTACTAGTTCAAATTCGCTCACTTTCGCTAGAGATTTTAGGGGTTTTTTCCCTCTTGAAATCTGCTGGTCTAGTTGTTCTTTTTGGCTCAAGATTTACAGGTTTAGTCGGAGGAGGGATTTTCACTTGGATCTTGCAGTGTATCTTCCCACGAACGTAGTTTCAAAGTGCAAGCTTCAGATAAACGGGAAAAAAGGCTAGAAGGGAGGTAAAAGAAGAACAAAAGAAAGTTGTAAACGGGTTTAGCCTGGGACTGAATAGGAACGCGTGGTAGCATGGGGCTCACTGCTTGTGCTTACCAGGAATTTACATAGGCTAATAATCCTTAAAACAAATATGTCAAACCTACCGCAAAATCAAATATAAGTTAATAGAATATAAACCATCCAAGAATGGAGGGATATATTTGGAATTACCTGCACCAGCTATGGCGCCGGGAGCAATTTGGCAACGGTCTTTATTGCGCTTCTTTCCATTGTACTTCTTTCCAAATCGGCAAATGGCTACATTATGCAAAAGACAAATTGAACCGTTATCTTGATTAATGGTAAAAACAAATTGAATAGGTTGGTGCAGGGATTATTAGTCAGGTAATGCTATCCCATTCAGGTCTTGATTGTATTATTGCGACATGTATCCACTCTCTCTTAAGATATCTCTTCTTTCCCTACTCTCTATCTCTTTCCCGGTCGAATTTAAGCTCAACAATGGCATTGTTTGTTGCCATCAACGGAGATTGACGCTGCCTTGAACTTTTGCGATGATGCATGAAACCCTATATTGCAAGAGGGAGGGGAGGTTTCATTGTTGCCATAATAGATATGGTCATTGGGGACGACGACTTGGCCTAGGAAGGAGGACATTGGTCTTGACATGTGTGCATGCATTTATTAATATAAGTCACTATTCTATGAGCGAAATGGATGTACTAATATGCATATATATCACTAAATATGATGGATCGACAGATTTGTCCATTTAGATGCATTTTAGTATCCGTACCATGTTCAATATAAATAAATAAATAAATAAATAAATAAATAAATAAATATATATAAGGGGAAGGGGGACATTGATCTTGGCATTGCAACGTGAGGATAGAATTGCATGATTTTGACCATGATGTTAACAGGTGGTGGCAACTGCCTTTCACTTATCCTAGTAGGCAAAAAGTTGAAACTTCAAGAGAGATATTTTCTCTACATTTGGATTTACTTGATCGAATCTACCTTAATTATTGATCATGTGACTCACATGATCAAAGCTAGACATAGACCTGGGTCCAGGCAAAAATTCCTCAAATTTTATATAGACCTCCTATTAAAATTATACCAATGAGAAAACACACTTTTCTCTCTTTTCCCATTGTCACTAACTACAGCCATCGTGACCATGGCATCGCCATCCCCATCACTGTCGAGCCACGGCCTTGTCGTATCCTCATTAGTCTCCTCTGCTCATGGAAGAGACTAATCAAGCAAATCTCATCTCCTTCATTGCAGAGAAGATGGTACCGGGGACTTGTCACTGCCAGGATGAGGTACAAGCCAGACTCATGAAGGAAGAGAGAGAGAGAGACCGCTGCAGTGGTCCAACAGCGCGTGAAGGCCGATGGTGGCTCGCCTAAGGTAGGGGGCGGATGATGGTGGCAGCGTCACTGGCGTGAGGTGCTAGCCGGAGAGTGGAGGATTAGGTTGAGGAGGAGGAGAGAGAGAGACAGAGAGAGACAGAGAGAGGGAAAGAGTAGCGCAAATTAAACGGCGGCTAATTAAATGGGTAAAATTAGATGGAATCAGTACTACTTCTCTATTCGGCTCTAGGATGGTGATTCATTAATTAGCTATCCACATAATTCATTCGAGTGCGATAATGCATGAGGAGTCGTATATGTATTAATTACCTGTACACCCATTATAGGGATTCCCCTCGTACCCATCATTGCAAGCACAGCGATAACCCAGTTCATTCCCGAAGTCCGTACAGTTCGCGTGGGGACCACAGGCATAGCTCGAATTTTTCCGCTCGACCGTAACGCAACTCACGTTCGATTCGACCATCCAGTCCAGAACAAGGCCCGAGTTGTTGCCCGCATCCTGGAAGCTCGGGAGAGTCAAGTTTGAGGTTTTGAATGACCTGTTGTCCACCACAAAGGCCCGTGCACAGTGGCCCCCTCGTGAGCCCGACGCGTTTGGGTCGACGGAGGAGACGTTAATTTTGAGCGTCTTGAGCCCCTCTGGGATGGATGCTTGACAGCAACCTTGACCGGAGCAAGTGGTCTTGTTGGCGAAGTTGACTTTGCCGCCGCAGTAGGAGACGCAACCGCTCCCGAACATCCCTTCTCCATTGGCCACGACCCCGAGGGCGTTGCAGCCAACGACGGTGAGATTGTTGTGGGTTTCTGAGAATCTGTACCGAGGATTTGGAGGTAGATCGATGGCCAGAGGACTGCTGCTGTTTGCTAGGTTGCCATTCTGATCGTAGCACTTGTATGCTTCGGGGAGGCTGACGACCATGGTCGAGTCCCCGACCGAGATTTTGCTTATCGTAAGATTCCCCAACATTAGTCGAAAACCGCTCCCTCCGATGTTGGTGCAATCGAGCAAAAAATCTGTGGACCTCGAACAATTGGGTTCGAGCCCGAATGGAAAAGGTACGGTCACGTCCCCACACCGGCGTGTGCAGTCTCTGCGCACGGCGGCGCTGCCTTGTTGAAACCACCAGGCCACAGCCACCGTTAGAAGCCAATGCCCTATCTTCATTCCGAAAAAAACTCTCTTAAACTCTCTCTCACGTAATTTTTGTCCGTTTTGGGACCTTTGTACTTCTGTCCGCGTTTATAGAGTGGAAGCCGTTCTCACCGACCTATTATATACACATCGACGAATTGGTGAAATTTAAGTACAATAATGGAGGGCAGCAGGGGAAAATTGTGTCAATAGAACAAATTGGAGGGACCCGATTGTATATATCAACAAATGCAAGACAGAATTAAAAAAAAAAAAGCAATATACAAAGGTTTTACACATAAAGGTTAATGCGCCCTTAGTCCTTGTCCTAGTGAAAGGGATGGTCAATTGGTCATAGCATATGAAGATGAATACATGATTGTGATGTTGAGGCTACTTAGCAAACTTTACTCTACCTTGTATCAAAGAAGAAACCAGCATGCATAGTAATGAGAAATTCTAAATGCGTAAAGAACTCCTAGTATTAACTTTTTTACCAAGTGATATGACAAATTTTAATTGAGCATTCAAATAAGTGAGATCTATTCTTTGAATGCTTGCCTTGTCAGAAGCCTAAAAGAAATTGTCACATTATTTATTATAAAAATCTTAGGGTGACCGTTATGTTTTAAAAGGACATTCACGTATCGGCCACAAGTTCCACTATAGGAGAATTGCCAACCGGCTTGAAAGGTTAATGAAACTCAAGGTGACACTAAGAATAAGATTGCCCTAGAATTATGATGGGATTTAAACATTTTATTAGAGTTATGTTTAAGATGGCCTTAGAATTCTAAATACAAAGGGAAAAAAACTAAGAAAATTTTCGTATAGTTCTTTTTTTTGGCCATCATGGGTATAAGATCACAAATAAATAAAATCTATACAAGACCAAAAAATCAAATAGAGCTTTTGATCATAATCATTTTACAGTTTCTCAGGATGCAAGATTTTAAGTTCAATTGGAAGATTGATACCAGAGAAAATAATGAAGTTTATCTATGACCCGTAATCGGAACAGAATTTTAATACGATTTCTTTATAAATATACCATTACTCTTATAGAAATAGTGAAGATGAAATAAAACGAACATTAGGAATTATCACCATTGGGGAAAAGGCTTACTTCCTAGTAATTTTAGAACTTTTGAGCCTTACTAGTCACATGTTTGAATTTGCCCAGGTGCTTCTCGACCCCAAGAAATCTTAATTCATTTTTGTTTAAGTTCGACTGTACCATGACATAGGATTATCTTGATTGTACTCTCATTATATCTTGGTGAGCTGATGGTGATGGGCCTATCCAAATTAGGAGTAGCTCAAATGGAATATAACGTCACGCGTGTGGAACTCTTATGGTGATTTTCTAAGGTAGTCATCAGTAGTGGTCACCCTTTCCTTCCATTATACCTATCAAATAATATTATCATAGTAATGCTATTGTGACGTACAATGGTAAATTTTGCATAATTATCTTGTAAGATGAGAAATGCTATACCGGAAAAAAATGTGGAATAATTATAGGATATACAACTAGTGTAAACAAACAAATTTATTTGTGGTTGATTAATTATAGGAAAAAAATTATTTTACATGAGCGGGCGCATACACCATTGACTTGAAAGAGTGTGTAGCTATAATCCTTAAATTAAGGATGAAAAAGACTGCCTATGTAAAATTTCTTTTATAATGGTGTGTATGATCTATTTTTCCAAAAAATATATAGAGATATGCTTGCTAGATGATGTAGTATGTAATTGCTGGTTAATTAAATGAAGGCACACTTCGTTGGTCTCATGCTTTCAATAATTAATCGACCACAAGAATGTATGATGCCACATTTTGTGATTTAATTTGTGATAAATAAATTGTTGACACATTTTTTAATGGCTTAGATTCTTTTTTTTTTTTTTTTTTTTTGTGGGAAAAACAGTAAGTTTACCATGGTCTCTGAACACACCGACTTGAATTCTGACACTCCCTCTCAATTTTCTCTTGCTTGTTATTCCTGTTTTTCTCATATCCTGTTAGTCTTTCTACTCATTAATTATCTAGTAGGAAAATAATCACGTGTCAACTACATATAAAATTGCTTGTATAGAGAATTTTGTAGTTGTGGTGTTCTTTTTGGATTTTTATTGTGAGTACACGGTTGGAAAGAGGAGTGCTAGACATTGCCCTAAATAAACATATGAAATCTTGTTAGTGAGTTCTTAAGCGTAATGGTGAAGTATACTTTATGGAAAAAGATTTGATATACAAATATTAATTACATCATTATCATAAAATTAAGTGTCTAAAATTATCAATGTAGATATCTTTTTCTATTTGATTACTTACTAAGTGTCATAAGAGTACCCCTTCTTAATATGTGAAAGTTTATAGAATTCAGCAATTTAAATCTCTAAACTATTAGTAAATACAATGTGGTGTAATTAAGATCATTTATAGGAGAAGACTCTTCTTAGGCCGTGAACAGAACAACGATTTTATTTTAATTTTGATTGTATTCGTCTTAAATTAAATGGTAATCGACTTGCTATCACGACCCTGAAACTTTGAATACGATCCAAAACAAAATAGTACCTTTTTTTTTTTTTTTAATATAAAGAATCTAGACTATTTGCCTTAAACAAATATCACGATGTACGTAATTTGCCTCTTCCCATACATCTAGTAAATTTCTATCTACATGGAGGTGGGTAAAGTTATTTTGAATGTGAGAAGAAATCTATCGTATACAAATTAACATTCAATTAATAATTCGAGGTTTTAAAACGACATGAGAACAGATTATTTTGTTCGTCTGGTCCTATTTCGGGCGGTCACTTTTCATATTATCCATTGCACAGCTCTATCGAGACGGAACTAAAGCAACGCGTTTCACGACAAGTGGGAAACATAGAAAACCACCTTGCCCTCGACTTTTGGAGAGACCTTTTCCTTTCCAGTTGGCCTGACCCCGCACGCACTAACAATAACAACATGCTCCGTATTTTGTGATGAGCCCAGTGGATCTCCAACGTCGATTTATGTGGGCTCCACATGAGATGGACGCCATCTGACTGCTGAAAGTTCACTTGGATTTTTGTGCATCTGGTCCGGGCAAGTGTGGCCTGGATGCGAATAAAAACCTCAGGGCCCAACGCCCGGTGACTGACCGCGTGATGTCTCGTACGGGAAGACTTGGCGCATGGTAAAATTCTGAAACAGAAATTGATTTCTGGCCTTAAATCAATTTCTCAATTTCTATTAGGACAAGTTTCGAAAGAAAAAACCCGTTTGATAACGATTTCAAAATTTCTATTTCTCAAACAAAACCGTTTGATAACAGAATAAAATTTTAATTTAGGAATAGAAATTGATTAGATGACAACATGTGAAATCCTCAAATACAAAATAATAAATCAAAATAATACTAAAACAACATAGGAAATCCTCAAATACAAAAAATAATAGTCGAAATAATTAAAAGTTGAAAATACAATTTCATGGAATTTCCTATTACATGTGTTTCGTTTGCCAGATTACGTAATATTTTCTTTCGAAAAATAAACGACGTGGCAAAAAAAAAAAATCAATTGAAATTCAATTGTAGTGAATATGTCGTTATGTTTTTGCCGAAATTGATTTCACATTAATCAAATAAGTCTAATGATAGCCATGATTATAATAGTCTAATCTCCTAAAAAAGTCCTAACTTCAAGTCTAATTCCAATTTCTTTCCAAATTTTGTTAAAAAAATCCTCACCGTGTTCAAAAATCGTCACCAATTTTTTTCAAAATTATCAACACTAGGATTATTTAAAAATTTATTATCAAAATCTGTATTTTCATCAACACTCTTACAAGAACAACAGATTCCTTATTAGATCTATTTTCCTTATAAAAGAAAAATCGGATGAAACCCTAATGATTTGACCCCTTTTTACCGTCTTAATATGAAGTTTATGAATAAAAAAATAGTTAGCTAGATAGAGCCGTTGTCCGTGATCTACGGAAGAAAGTAGGTGAAGAAAGACTCGTTAGATATGAATGTGGCAAGTTGACTATTACCATGCGTGAAATCTCTTGCGTGCAACAAATGAAGCCTTGTCCATTCAATTCCCACCATTTGGCCCAATGGTTAAGATTTTCAATCAATATTGATTGAAATGATTATATTAAAAAATTATTAAAATATTTTGGACTAAATTAACTATTTCTATTTCTATTTCTATTTCAATATTAGTGATCTAAAATATTTTGGACTAAATTGAAAAGTTGAGAAAAAAATTTCTATTTCTTTTAAACCGAGAAGCTAAAAATTTCAAACGATTTCTTCGATTTCTCTATTTTCGGAATAGAAATCTTTTAAATAGAGAAATCAGATCGCGTTGCATTAAACGGATTTTGCCCAAACCTGCTCCTAACAGAGAAACAGTAAATCGAGAAACAGAAATTTTATCACGCGCACCCTTGGTGACTGTGCACGAAGACTTACGAGTCGTCTCGAAGTCTTTTGCAGAACAAGACAAAATGCAATAGAAAAACTAAAGAAAAGGGAGATCGTGGGATTCCCAAGAAAATAATTATGATTACCTAAACAAAGAATTATTTTTTTCTTCAGAAAATATTATTTTCAGGTTAATATTATGAAAAATCCTAAATTGATATATTTATGATAAATTTACAAAAAAACTAACTTTTTGATTACGAAATATTTGAAATTGATACATATGTGACTAATTTATCATAATATAATTTTTTAACCACTAAAAACCTCAAATTGTGACATTTATAATAAATTTACCCTAAATTAATTTCCATTAAATTTGATTAATATCACACAAAGTCACAAGCCAGTATACTTATGACAAATAGAAGGTAAAACTCTAAATTGATAAACCCGTCAACTATCACGTTATTCGGTTCAACAATTTGACAGTAAAATTTAACGAAAACTAATGAAATATAAATTTATTACATGTGTACTTGTTTAGGCCAAATTTGTCGTATATGTATCAGTTTAGAATTTTTCCATAATATTAATCTTTTTCTAAAAAAAGTTACTTTTCACATCTCGAATAACAAAGATAATGGTGTACTAGTGTTTGAAAAAAAGTAGTCCCCTTATATGTATATGAACAAATACCGTATACTCACTGCGAAGCCTCAACATTTATCCATAATTGTATTTTTGGTCATAGAATATGTATTAAAATAAAAAAAATCTTGCAATAATCTCAAGTATTTTGTAATGATATACAATAGTATTTGGTTAAATGAGATAAGCATTCAAAAGTACATTTGAATATTAGTTCCATAAGTGTAGTTAAATACATCATTAATTAATACAAAGAGTAATAGTGTAGTCATAGGACAATGTAAGGCATAACTTTATTATTATTATTATTATTATTATTATTATTATTATTATTATTATTATTATTATAGTATGCAAAATAAGATCTCTCTTAACCTTTAACCACCTAATTTATGGGTAGTGTTCAATGTTATTCTAATCTTTTAGTGGGGTAATTGGGCAAAATTGCTTTGAACATGTTTTCTTATCAACAAATTTCTTTTCATGTGCCTAGGACCACTGGATCAGATACACCATGGCTTGATCATGTAGATCACACAAGTGAGTCCCGCATGATCAACGTCTACAATTGCATTGAGTTGATGTATGAGTCCAAGCAAGTGATTCTTTTATTTAAGCAATGTACTTTTAATGGTCATAGTCCGTTTGGGTTGGAAAATTGCCTCTATTTAAAGGTTATGAGACAGTGAACTTTGGAGTCATGTCCTTTATATGCATTATTTCAATATTTAGCGACCAAATATGGTTAAGAGTGACTGTAAGATGAAATACTCTCCCTTTTCCTAGAATATTTTTCTTTATATTATGAATCGGTCGCATACTTATATGATGCAAAGTAATCACAATGTCCATGTGATGCAAATTCTAGTCAACCTTGTGTATGAGTTTTGAAAACCTCATGCCGCCTTGTTATGGAAAATATTGGATTTATATGCATCGGTTACACATATAATGATAAAAGCATTATTAAAAATAATTAATATTTATTTTTGTTTGGTTACTTTTTTTTTGGTCGGTTTTGTTTGGTTACTTAATAAGTGTCATAAGGTGACACCTTCCTTAATATTTATTGTTTGGTTACTTAATAATTAAAATTTATTTTTGTTTAGTTACATAAAATGACGTTGCAATCTAATCTCTAACTATTAGTGCTACTGCGTGTAGCCATTAAGATCATTCATAGGAGAAGACCCTTCTTTTATTTTTGATTGAAATCATCTTATATTAAAAAGTGTAATTAACTTGCTATCACAAGCTGAAAATCTCGACACGTAGTCCAAAAAAAATTATTAGCTTCTCTTTTTGACAATACAAAGTATTTAAACTTTTCGACTTAAATTAATGTTAGTATTGCAAGCAACTCGCTTGTTCGCATGGATTTAGTAAATATCTAAATGTGAGTAGTTGTGATGGAATCTACCACATTTAAATTCGACATTTAATCACTTAGTCAACAATTCGAGCTTTTAAAGCAAAACGATATGACTAAGGTGAAAGTTATCGCCAAATTATTTTGATCAAAGTCTAGAACAGCCATTTTTTATATCAGATGGAAAGTTCATTTCACCCTAAAGTAAAATGTGTTACCCAACAAAAATTAAACATAGGGAAGTACCTTGTATTAACTCGTGATGAGACCTTTTCGCTTTTATGCTAGCTTTAGACTCGGTTGGCCCGACCTTATCCCAAGAAAAAGATTAAAGTAACATGTCAGGCGTCACGTGAAACTGACATTATCTAATAATTGAGATTCGCTGAGATCTTTTGCATTTCGTTCATGCAAGTGTGGCTTGGATCCGCCCTAAAACCACCGGGCCCTATGCCTGGTGACCACCATGGGACACTTGGTGATGGTGAAACTAGACTGGCAACGCTCTCTTGATTCATCAAGGCTTCAAGTCGTCTCAAAGTCTTTCGAAGAACAAGATAGCACGCCGGAGAAAAAAGATGCCGTGGGGTTCACCCCGATCCACCGGAGGATGACGTTTCTCAGTGACGAAAGCGACATTACGCGAAATGAGGATGTCAGGTGGGGGAGACAATTGAAAGATGCTTTCGCTCGGTTTGGTAGGACAACGACCATTCTTAATAGCCATTGAGGACCGGAGGAGCGCAGGGTTCCACGAAGTGTGTTTCTCAGTCCTCTAAAACCTAAAACCTACTGCATTTTGTTGATGATCTCTCCGTCTCAGACCAAGATGATGAGGTATAACAACAGTGGAACCCAAAAATAGATAATTGATGTTGTTCGCGATGCCGTGGATGCCTCTTCCTATTTTAGTACCTTCGTTTTAATGAGCTCTTATCATATAAGATCGTTGTTAATTTAATTATAATACTTTCATACATTTTAAGTCTTTCAAATCTTGGAAAACAGAAAATGTCGAATTCATACACTATAGATATATGTCTATAAGAGAGAAAAATAATTAACAATTATCTTTCCAGCAAATTATTGATTTTACTCGGAGAACTATAGATATATGTTGGATGATATGGATCTTGTACAATATTCTTTAGGATTTAGACTGATATGCCAGATCAATTAATATTAGTCTAATATCGGAATTGATTTTGTAATATTCTTTATTTCCTTTTCTTGTACATGCCTAGTGCTATAACTGTAGAGCATTGTACATTACTTGAACAAAATAGAATATACAAAAATTTCCACGATTTTCCTTGTTCTTCCTTGTTTTCTTTCATGGTATCAAAGCGGGCTTTGCTTCTGATTCAGTTTCAGCTTCTGCTTCCACGCCTCTTTTTTCTTTTTTTGATTGCCTGTTGGTATTCTTTTGAGGAACACGCTAACTTGCAAAAGTCGTTCCACTAGTGCTTTTTCGCTAATTCATGTTGATGTATCGTGACTGTATCATACACCTAATCATGATAGATCAAGATATTTTCTTACTATTGTTGACGACTATTCTTGAGCAACATGGATCTTCCTCTTGCAAACTAAGGGTCGGGTTCTATCCCACTTAAAGGAATTTATTTCCTTATCAAAGACCTAATTTGGAAAATTTATCCAGCAGATTAGGATAGATAATGGAAGAGATTTTTTCAACTATGAATGTGCATCATTACTTGCATCCTATGGCATCTTGCATGAAAGTTCGTGCACATACACTCCACAACAAAATGGACTAGTGGCAAGAAAGCATCGACATATTCTGGAGGTGGCACGTGCCTTGAAGTTTCAAGCCTCTATTCCATATAATTTTTGAGGAGATTGCATGATCATGACAATCTACTTAATTAATCGGATGCCAACAAAGATGTTGAACGGTTGAAGCCCTTTCGAAGTCATTTTCTAGAGGAAGCCAAAACTGGATCACCTAAGAATATTTGGGTGTTTATGCTACGTCGCTATGGTAGGCCCTCGGGACAAAATGAGTCCTCATGCCCAACGGTGCATATTCATGGGATACCCAAATCTCCAGAAGGGGTATTGCGTGTTTCAACCTTCTATAGGAGAATTCCTCATAAGTAGAGACGTAGTCTTCCATGAAGACATGTTTCCATTTGCTGAAGATCAATCCTCAAAAGAAAATGATCTCAATCCTTCTCGAGCTATTTTCTCTGAAGGCGATATATCCAAGGATCCTGAATATGTTATGATAGGAAATTCGAGAACTTTCAACAGTGCTTCCACAAGCGATCGAACTGCTACTAAGGCTATTTCTCCGTCACCAAGATTTGAGGATGCAACTACTGAAGAAGCTCCAGATCTCATGACGGCACCACCTATGGAAGAGTCTCTATCATCAAGTTCGGATCCTCCTCAACGTTTAGGGAGCACCATACGCCCACCAACCTGGACTAAGGATTATGTTTGTGCCACACACAAATCACCAGGTATTCACTATCCCATCTCATCCTATGTCTTTTTCAATCAATTGTCTCTGGAACATAGACAATGTATTAGTCGCATATCTGAAGAAAGGGAGCTAGCTAGTTATGATGAAGCATCCATGGATACACATTGGCAAAAGGCCATAACAGCAGAATTGCAAGCACTAAATGACAAGCATACATGGGATCTTATGACTTTACCTTCTGATAGTAAAGCAATAGGATGCAAATGGGTTTACAAGATAAAGTTTCAGGGCAGATGGATCGATTGAACGATATAAGGCTCACTTGGTGGCCAAAGGGTTTACACAATGAGAAGGATTCGACTATCACGAGACCTTCTCCCCAATAGCCAAAGACGTCATGGTCCGCTCCTTCCTATCAGTTCAACTTTCCAAGATTGGTCATTACACCAAATGGATGTCCACAATGCATTTTTACATGGCGATTTGGATGAAGAAATTTATATGGAACTTCCTCAGGGTTTACGGAGACAGGGGAAGAATAGAGTATGCCATTTCCACAAATCCCTTTATAGTTTCAAACAAGCATCCAGACAATGGTATGCTAAGTTCGCGAATGCTCTCACAGCAGCAGGTTTCAAACAGTCCAAATATGATTACGCTATTTTTAAATGGACGAAAGTTACGTCGTCCATATATTTAATGATATACATTGATGATATACTCATTATGGGTAACGATGTAATTGCCATAAAGAGCTTCAAGGAATACTTGCACTTGACATTCCACATAAAGGATTTGGGATCACCCAAATATTTTATGGGAATAGAAATTGCTCGATCAAATCAAGGGATTTCCCTTAGTCAATGAAAATTTGTGCTAGAGATCATATCATAAGCAGGTTTATCAGGAAGCAAACCGGCAGTTGTTCCAATCGAACAAAATGTCAAGTTAACTACGGTGGACCATGATGAAGGAAATCTCCAATATGATCTTGTTCTTAGAGACCCGTTAGGTTATTAAGGCTGGTAGGAAAGCTCATATATTTGACCATGACTAAACCGTATATATGTTATGCTGTGCAGACACTCAGTCAGTTTATGCATAAGCCAAAGTAGTCCCATATGAATGCCGCCCTAAAGGTTGTTAAGTATTTGAAGAAATGTCAAGGACTTGGAATTCTTCTTTCAAATAGGTACAACATGGAGATGATGGCTTATTGTGATGCTGATTATGCAACTTGTCCGATGAGCAGGAGATTGATTACAGGATTTTGTATCATGCTGGGAAAATCTTTACTTTCTTAGAAGACAAAGAAGCAGCCAATAATTACCAAAAAAAAAGAAAAAAGAAGCAACCAACCATGTCTTTATCTTCAGCAGAGCTGAATACCGAGCTATGGCAAAGACCACTTGTGAAATAGTGTGGTTGTGAGGCTTGCTTCGGGACTTTGGGGTGCAAACAAAGGGACCAACCATGTTGTTTTGTGACAACGACGCATCACTTAAACTTGCGTCCAATCCTATAGTGCACGAAAGAACAAAACACATAGAAGTAGACTGTCACTTCACTCGAGAGAAGATTTAAGAGGGGATAATCGAAACAAGAGGAATTGGGACTACAGAGCAGCCTGCAGATGTCTTCACCAAAACCCTATGTCAGAGATAACACGCATATCTACTAAGCAAGCTAAGTGTCTTAGACATCTACAAGCCACCAGCTTGAGGGGGAGTATTGGAAGATATGCGATCTTGTACAATATTTTTTAGAATTTAGACTGATATGCCAGATCAATTAATATCAGTCTAATATCGGAATTGATTTTGTCATATTCTTTATTTCATTTTCTTGTACATGCCTAGTGCTATAACCGTAGAGCATTGTACATTAGTTGAATATAGAACAGAATATACAAAAATTTCCACGATTTTCCTTATTCTTCCTTGTTTTCTTTCAATATATAACTGTGGGGGCTTTCAAAATTAGGTATTAATTGCTTATTTTGAATTTTTTTTTACGTGCAGTAAGGTATATGTAGTAAGGTCTATGAAGTAGACATATGTTAAGTATAGGTGTACGCACATTAGCGCACACTCGTGATTGCTAGATCTTTACATCGGTCCTAACACTTTTATTATTTTCGTCTCTTTCTAGATTGGATTAAATGGCTCGAACTCCCTTCTAAATGCAAATGGGCAGTCGCCGTATTCCTATCCTGTGATGAGGAATAATCACTCCTACAATGAGCTTGTGTCCTGTAAACTTGCTGACAGAAAGAACAGTCAAATTTCTGTGATAATCGGAAGCGAAATGGAGGACTTGCAGCCATCAGTTGCGCAAGAGTCTGGCCAATGTGCGCAGTCTCAGTCGAGTGTGGGCTCGTGCACGAGATGTGCGGTCGCGGCAGCAAAATATGGTAGGAGATTTCCGGCCTCACATGGGCTGCTTCATCGGCCCTATATCCATTCAATGCTTGTTGTTGCAGCTGTCTGCGTCTGTGTTTGCCTCTTCTACAGAAATATACAGAAGGTTGGTTGTGGTGATACTCCCTTCAATTGGAAAGAATTGGATTATGGTGCTATGTAGGGAGTACATCTACTAACATATAAGACGAAGCAAAAGGAAGCTAATGTAAATATGAAGGCAGACTAGAGTGCTTTTGTATCTGGAGAGGAACTGCTTCAAGATGACTATGCAAGTGAGAGGTTTCAACTACCCATCAAGAAATTTAGCAGGGTTTGGCATATCTGAATTTGCATACCCCTCTTATTAATAAGCTGCGGTGTGAGAAGTACCAAGTTTTCTCTGACCTAGTAGTTCTGGAGAATACCTGGACATAGGAACTGGTTAAAATCTGTGTACTACAGCATGAGAGCAATTCGGGAATGAGATGGGAGGAAAGATGTTGGGCGAATTACAACTAAATATATGTGGCAAGCCGGAGAAGATGTGCTTTGCTGTAATGCCGAAATCGAGGGAGGATGTCTGCAAAACGGGGATTTGCTAGAATATTCTTTATCATAGAGGAAGTACTGATGTGGTAAGTTATGTGCTTGTTATTACTGTTCTGTTCCTTTTTTGGGTTTTTGGTTTCTGATTTCTTTGACTCATGGGTGCTAAACGAGCGATACCAACTCTGGACGAGTAACTGAGTTTGTTTTAACTGTAAAGTTGATCGCAACTCCTTAGAGCTGTTGAGATTATTGTATTATTTTATTAGTTGAAAATATTTGTTCGGGTATATCTTGCAATCTGCTGTATTTCCTCCTGGCCTGTTCGGTCATCACTGAATCTCGATGGCTTCCAACTTCGTTTGGGCGCTCGGTTTGGATGTTTGGTGCTTCTGTATCTTTGCTTATTAATTTGCAGTTGAGAATGAGATGCGAAATGGTCATTGGGACTTTGGACGGCACGTATCTGCATTCTTTACTGCACCGGACTTTCAATAATCGTTCTTCATTTTAGTTTGGAAAATTGCCTCTGTTCTAGCATCCTGGGGTAACGAAGTTTGGAGCCTATGTCCTTTAATTGTGAAATGTCTGACAGTGTCTGAAGATTAGATGTGATTAGGGCTGCCCGGGAAGATGGAGATTCCGGGATGTCTTTGTTCATTTTATAGATCGGTCACATACTAATATGGCGCAAAAAGTCGATCAAGATGTTTGTGCGCTGTGGATTCTAATCGACCTCGCGTCTGCACTTTGACATTTTGGGTGGGTTCACGGATACGAAATCTGGCGAATTGTTTTCTTGATTACTTCTAGAGATGCTGGATTTGTGCGTGTAATATGTCTAGTCATGCACCGATTCCATCGGCACGTCTTAAGCTTTTCGAATTGACAATGCCAAGGTCTGCTTTTTTTTTTTATCGATTTAGCTTTGTGAGAGTGATTTTGAGGGGAATATTCGATTAGCCTTATTGTTGTTTTGGGCTACGAGGAAATGTTCAAACTCACCAAATAGGACGAGAATTTTCTTAGAGATCTGCAAATATCTATTTAATTATCGTTGTAGGCAACCACTGTATACACCATTTCGGTACTAGAAAATCACAAAAATGGTGATGAACCTGTTGCAAATGTACTATTTCTGTTCTAATTCACTTTTTTATTTTTTTATTTTCCAATTGGGTCTTAAGTACTTTGTATTTGTGTCAATTTAGTCAATTCGGCTAATTTTGAGCGAAATTATTAACATGGACGCTGGTTGTGATATAGCGGTCTTTGACGTGGATATTTTTAAATAATATTTTAATATTTTTTCGATTTATATTTATTTATTTTCTTTTTATTTTCTTCCCTTCTTCCTCTAGTTGGTTGTTGAGGTCCACTTGTGCCAAGATGACTAGCATAATATCAAAGATTTCCGCCCAAATTTGGCAAGGTTGATTCAATTAGCAATATTTGAAAAAGGTTTAGGATAAAATTGACTTGATTGAAATGTTTATGATTGAATTAACTGAATTAACTCAATTGCGATAAATTTTAAGATTTTTTTTGGTTACTCTTCCTATTAACAATAATTGCCTCTGAAATTGATTGTCAATTAATCGGCATGTCACCAAGAACTATTTAACTTTTTTCATGTATTTTCACAAGTAATTGCCTTTCTTGAATGTCTGCTCCTCCTTAATGTATGGTCGGTTCCAACACCACCACCCCCCCCCCCCCCCCCCGCCTTAATGAGGTTTCTTGCATTTGCTTTTGTTTTGTCTTTCGTTTGTGGTGATTATACTAATTTTAGCTTTCTTTAATTAATTTGATTGTTAGTTATGTGTTAATATTGTAATTAGCAATTCTTATTCTTTTTTGCCGTCATCATATATTTCACTCATCACTGAACTCTGGAGGTTTCGCACTCCATTAAGCCAAAATAAGTTATCCCCACTAATCTATTCCTTTAATTTCTGTTAATATTCATTCGATTTTTTACTTTTTTACAAAGTACTATTTGTTTTTCATTCTATTCATTTCACTGTTAGTAATGCTGTGTTTGGGAGATTGAAGAAAATGGCAGTGATGAAAATTTAAGTGGAAAAAGCTTGAATATTTTAAATTTTCTGCGAGATGAGAAAAAGGAAGGAAATCTTAAAATTATACAATATTTTTTCCAATTTCGTTCACCTAAGGGCTCCCAAACAGAGCCTTAGCGTGCGATATCTATAGAACGGAGAAGCTTTCATTTAAGAGAGAGAGAGAGAGAGAGAGAGAGAGAGAGAGAGAGAGAGAGAGTATCCAAATTTTGGACGGAGGGTTCGCCAAATCAAATTTCATGTTGCGAGTTTTTTTAATAAAATTCTAAGCCCACGATGAAGTTATTATCAAATAAATTCCCCGATTCTTCTTTCTTGATCTTGTGATCCTCTCATATAGGTTTGGATAAGAACTCTTTGTTCTTATTCAATCAACTAGAATAATGTAAAGAGATTATGAAAGAAGAAGAAAAGATAAACGGGAAGAGAGATTATGATAATGTCGAAGGCTATATGTCAGCCTCCTATAAGTCCACTTCAACACACGGCTTTTACATATATTATAGTAAATTCTCACGCTTGAACTTGCAAAGATGCTTCCACAAATATAAAGTCCAAAAGCAAATGGCACACATAACATATATTCAAAGCACACGATGAACCCTAGAAGTCTTTACAGGCAAATTGACAGACATGTCGCTATGGTAATAAAGGATCAAATGCAGGATTCCATTCCCTGACAGGAAAGACAGCTCGAGAGATCGTCTGCATCCACTTCTTTGGTCTCTTCATCCTCTTCTTTCTTTTCATCCTCTTCTTTATCTGTCGAGATCGGGTAGACATTGGCGAGTTCTCAGCCACAACGCTCATTGTCGGCCTGTTCGCACCATATTGGTCCAAGCACCTCACTGCAATCTTAGCTATGGTTTGTATTTTATCCATTTCACCTTCACTAGCACTCTCAAAGCTTATGATATCGGAGAGTGTGTCACCCTTCACGGAAGAGATGAAAAGATGGATGGTATTGATTGACTTTTTAGACTTTGTAACATGAAGTTTCTTTCCCATGAGCAACTCCATAAGGACAACTCCAAAGCTATATACATCGCTTTGAATTGTTAGCATGCCAGTGGCTAAATATTCCGGATCGATGTAGTGCAGGGAGTCTTTTTTCTGAGTGGCTATGATACCTCTATGCTTTGGTGATATGAGTACCGAAGTTCCAAAATCGGATATTTTCACCGAGTTTTCTTTATCTAGAAACATGTTCGCCAACTTGATGTTGCCATGAACGATTTGGAATTCATTGGAGTGCATATAATCAAGTGCATGAGCAGCTTGGGTAGCTATTCTAAAGCGGTCTTCCCATGATAAGATGGTTGACTTATTCTCATAGATATGTTGGAAAAGGGTGCCATATGGAATGTGTTCATATACCAGTAATGGTATTTCAGTCTCCAAACATATGCCTTTGAGCTTCACCATATTTTTGTGGCTTCTCATCAGAAATTCAAGTTCATCTTCGAAATGCTCATCTTTGAAATGCCGCCTTATTATAGACTTGTGCTCATCTTGAGGCTTCTTGACCACGACCACGGTGTCCCTTGCTATTGTCCCTTTATAAACAGAACTAGAATGGTCGTTGTCCCTTGCTATTGTCCCTTTATAAACAGAACTAGAATGGTCGTCGTTGAGCTTATTACTGTCATTATAGTCATTGGTTGCTTTTGCCAGCTCCACCTCCGTGAAGATTTTGACTTTGCGTTGTTTCAAGATTTCTCCTCCATTTTGTTCGAAGTTGAACTTTCTAAGTCTCAACTTCATCTTGACCGAGATAGAACCAGTAACAGTTACGCCGAAGACGGACACAACAATTGCTGCCAAAGAGTATATGTTGCTAGATTAGTAATTCAAGCATGTAATCCTCATACAATCCACATAATTCATTTAAAGAAATAAATTTCGAACACACAACCATTTACTTTTTTACCTGTGCAAAATCCATCGATCACTATTGATTTGGAAGTTAGTCAATATTTTAAAATATAATCACCCAATTAAATGTTAACGGAAATGGTTTATGTAACAAATGGGTTGCACGTATGGTCCAACAATCCTTACAAAAGTTCTTATTAAAAAATGACATGTGTCATCATAAATTGAACAAGTAATCAAAATGAACCAAAGTCTTCTATTACTCCTCCAAATATTTGTCTTGATTATAATGGATACGCTTAGTAATAAAACAAAAGAGAATGAGAAAGCATTCACCTCACATTGTTTTAGCTCTTTCCATTTACACATGGTACGAAGACTCTGTGGAATTTTATAACTAATTATGCACGTTATCACTATCATGATTAAATTTTTTTCCATCCATTTTATTGGAGGAAACTCTAATCGACGGGGCTACGGACATATACATCACCCATATTCGCATATATATGTATGATTCATAACCCACCAATGGAAAGCATGATTGAAAAGATTTTCTCTAACTAAAGACGAAAAACATTTTCTTTTCATAGATTTTATCTTTTTCTCAAAGGAAAAAAAAACTAATCCACTTATTAGACAACCATTTGACATTTTTTTTTTTTTTCGTTTTTATAATTTTCATTAAAAAGAAAGGCCTCATGGTGGATTTTACGAAAAGGGTGGCGTCATGGGTTGCTTGTGTCTCCCAAACAAGTTCCAACCTTCTCGCATTATAAGGAGAGAGATTGTTCTTGAGGTATTATTATTATTATTATTATTATTATTATTATTATTATTATTATTATTATTTCATATTTTTGTAACAAACATATGTTTCTTCTTTAAATTGTACACGGGGTGGGTTTGCGGAAAAAATTTGCCCATTCAAGGTGGTGCCCCCCTCGTCCAAAAAAAAAAAAAAAAAAAAAAGGTGGTGGCCCCCGGAACACAGAGTTCTCACGCCCCATGGCCACCCTATCCCGTGCCCACAAACATTCACGTTCAGATCCATTCCTTTTTTGTTGCTATCATTATCCAAACTTTCCACATTTAAATAAATATTTTCTAGTGTGTATATATATATAATTTCATTAGCTTTATTTAAAATGAGAAAATATTTTTTATAACCTGAAAAAGACTAATACATCCACTATAAAGTCTAAATTAAAATATGAATTATTATACTGTGCCGTCTCGGCGTAATAAGATAATGTTGAGATGGCACGGTATAATAATCCAACCGCATCGCCTTCTTCAACAATCACCTTGATATGCTATTGCTTAATATCGTGCTCCTTTTTACTTTTCCTTTTACTAGTTCAAATTCGCTCACTTTGGCTAGAGATTGTAGGGGTTTTTTCCCTCTTGAAATCTGCTGGTCTAGTTGTTCTTTTTGGCTCAAGATTTGCAGGTTTGGTCGGAGGAGGGATTTTCACTTGGATCTTGCAGTGTATCTTCCCACGAACGTAGTTTCAAAGTGCAAGCTTAAGATAAACAGGAAAAAAGGCTAGAAGGGAGGTAAAAGAAAAACAAAAGAAAGTTGTAAACGGGTTTAGCCTGGGACTGAATAGGAACGCGTGGTAGCATGGGGCTCACTGCTTGTGCTTACCAGGAATTTACATAGGCTAATAATCCTTAAAACAAATATGTCAAACCTACTGCAAAATCAAATATAAGTTAATAGAATATAAACCATCCAATGAATGGAGGGATATATTTGGAATTACCTGCACCAGCTATGACGCCAGGAGCAATTTGGGCAACGGTCTTTATTGTTCTTCTTTCCTTTGTAATTATTTCCAGCTCGGCAAATGGCTACATTATGCAAAAGAAAAATTGAACTGTTATCTTGATTAATGGCAAAAACAAATTGAATAGGTTGGTGTAGGGATTATTCGTCAGGTAATGCTATCCCATTCAGGTCTTGGTTGTATTATTGCGACATGTATCCACTCTCTCTTAAGATATCTCTTCTTTCTCTACTCTCTATCTCTCTCCTGGTCGAAGATAGTACCGGGGACTTGTCACTGCAAGACGAGGTACAAGCCAGACTCATAAAGGAAGGAAGAGAGAGACAGAGTCGTCATCTTTGTTGCTTGCAATGGTGGTACTGGGGACTTGTCACTGCCAAGATGAGGTACCGGCCAGTCTCATGAAGTAAGGAAGGAAGAGAGAGAGAGAGAGAGAGAGAGAGAGAGAGAGAGGCGGCTGTGGTGGTCCAATGGCTGGCTCGCCTAAAGTGGTGGGCGGATGACGGTGGCAGCGGCAATGGCGTGAGTCGCAAGACGGAGAGTGGAGGAAGAGGTTGCAGCGCAAATCGAACGGCGGCTAATTAAATGGGGGTAAAACTAGATGGAATTAGTAGGTAGATACAATACTTCTCCATCAGGCTCTTGCACGTTGATTAATTAATTACCCACACAATTCATTCGAGTGCGATAATGAATGAGGAGTCGGGTACGTTGAATTACCTTTACACCCACTATAAGGATTCCCATGGTACCCAGGATTGCAAACGCAACGATAACCCGATCCATTCCCGAAGCCCGTACAATTCGCGTTTTTACCACAGGTATAGCTGGACCTCTTCTGCTTGGCCTGATCGCATCTCACGTCCGATTCGACCATCCAGTCCAGAACAAGGCTCGTGCTCGTGTTGTTACCCACATCCTTGAACGTCGGGAGAGTCAAGTTTGAGATATTGAATGGCCTGTTGTCCACCATGAAGGCCCGTGCACAGTGGCCGCCTTCCGAGTTCGACTCGTTTTGGCCGATGGAGGAGAGGGTAATGTTGAGCGTCGTGAGCCCCCCTGGTATGGATGCTTGACAGCAACCTTGACCGGAGCAAGTGGTCTCCTTGGCGAAGTCGACATTGCTGGTGCAGTAGGAGGCGCAACCTCTACTGACCGTCCCTTTTCCATCGGCCACGACCGCAAGGGCGTTGCAGCCGACGACCACGAGCTTGTTCTGGGTTTCTGAGATTCTGTACCGAGGATCTGGAGGTAGATTGATGGCCAGGCTTCTGTTTGCTGGCGTGCCATTCTGATCGTAGCACTCGTATGCTTCGGGAAGGCTGACGACCATGGTCGAGTCCCCAACCGAGATTTTGAGTATCGTAAGATTCCCCAACATTAGTCGAAAACCGTTCCTTTCGGTGTTGGTGCAATCGAGCAACAAATCTGGGGACCTCGGACAATGGGGTTCGAGCCCGAATGGATAAGGTACGGGCACGTCCCCACACTGGTGTGTGCAATTTCTGGGCAACGCGGCGCTGCCTTGTTGAAACCACCAGGCCACAGCCACCGTTAGAAGCCAATGCCCTATCTTCATTTCGAAAAAAACTCTCTTAAACTCTCTCTCACGTAATTTTTGTCCGTTTTGGGACCTTTGTGCTCTGTCCGCATTTATAGAGTGGAAGCCGTTCTCACCGAAATTTAAGTACAGCAATGGAGGACAGCAGGGGCAAATTGTGTCAATAGAACAAATTGGGGGGACCCGATTGCATATATCAACAAATGCAAGACAGAATTAGAAAAAAAAAAAACAATATAGAAAGGTTTTACACATAAAGGGTAGTGCGCCCTTAGTCCTTGTCCTAGTGAAAGGGATGGTCACAGCATATGAAGATGAATACATGATTGAGATGTTGAGGCTACTTAGCAAACTTTGCTCTATCTTGTATCAAAGAAGAAACCAGCATACATAGTAATGAGAAATTCTAAATGCGTAAAGAACTCCTAGTATAACTTTTTTACCAAGTGATATGACAAATTTTAATTGAGCATTCAAATAAGTGAAATCTATTCTTTGAATGCCTGCCTTGTTAGAAGCCTAAAAGAAATTGTCACATTATTTATTATAAAAATTTTAGGGTGGCTATTACGTTTTAAAAGGACATTCACATATCGGCCACAAGTTCCACTACAGGAGAATTGCCAACCGGCTTGAAAGGTTAATGAAACTCAAGGTGACACTAAAAATAAGATGGCCCTAGAATTACGATGGGATTTAAACATTTTTATTAGAGTTATGTTTAAGATGGCCTTAGAATTCTAAATACAAAGGGAAAAAAGCTGATGAAATTTTCGTATAGTTTTTTTTTTTGGCCATCATGGGTATAAGATTGCAAATAAATAAAATCTATACAAGACAAAAAATCAACTAGAGCTTTTGATCATAATCATTTTATAGTTTCTTAGGATGCAAGATTTTAGGTTCAATTGGAAGATTGATACCAAAGAAAATAATGAAGTTTATCTATGACCTGGAATCGGAACAGAATTTTAATATGATTTCTTTATAAATATAGCATTATTCTTATAGAAATAGTGAAGACAAAGGAAAACGAACATTAGGAATTATCACCATTGGGGAAAAGGCTTACTTCCTAGTAATTTTAGAACTCTTGAGCCTTACTAGTCACATGTTTGAATTTGCCCTGGTTCTTCTTGACCTCGAGAAATCTTAATTCGTTTCTTGTTTAAGTTCAACTGTACCATGACATAGGATTGTCCTGATTGTACTCTCATTATATCTTGGTGAGCTGATGGTGATAGGCCTACCTAAATTAAGAGTAGCTCAAATGGAATATAACGTCATGCGTGTGGAACTCTTATGGTAATTCTCTGAGGTAGTCACCAGTAGTGGTCACCCTTTCCTCCCATTATACCTATCAAATAATATTATCATAGTAATGCTATTGTGACGTACAATGGTAAATTTATTTGCATAATTATCCCTGCAAGATGAGAAATGCTATACCGGAAAAAAATGTGGAATAATTATAGGATATACAACTAGTGTAAACAAACAAATTTATTTTTGGTTGATTAATTATAGGAAAAAAATTATTTTACATGAGCGGGCGCATACACCATTGACTTGAAAGAGTGTGTAGCTATAATCCTTAAATTAAGGATGAACAAGGCTGCCTATGTAAAATTTCTTTTATAATGGTGTGTGTATGAATCTATTTTTTGAAAAAAAAAAAAAATGATATAGAGAGGTATGCTTGCTAGATGATTAGTATGTAATTGCTGGTTAATTAAATGAAGGCACACTTCGTTGGTCTCATGCTTTCAGTAATTAATCGACCACAAGAATGTATCATGCCACATTATTTTGTGATTTAATTTGTGATAAATAAATTGTTGACACATTTTTTAATGGCTTAGATTTTATTTTTTGGGAAAAACAGTAAGTTTACCGTGGTCTTCGAACACACTGACTTGAATTCTAACACACCCTCTCAATTTTTCTTGCCTATTATTCCTATTTTTCTCATATCCTGTTAGTCTTTCTACTCATTAATTATCTAGTAGGAAAATAATCACGTGTCAACTACATATAAAATTGCTTGTATAGAGAATTTTGTAGTTGTGGTGTTCTTTTTGGATTTTTATTGTGAGTACACGGTTGGAAAGAGGAGTGCTAGACATTGCCCTAAATAAACATATGACATCTTGTTAGTGAGTTCTTAAGCGTAATGGTGAAGTAACTTTATGGAAAAAGATTTGATTTATAAATATTGATTACATCTATTACCATAAATTTAAGTGTCTAAAATTATCAATGTAGATATCTTTTTCTATTTGATTGCTTACTAAGTGTCATAAGAGTACCCCTTCTTAATATGTAAAAGTTTATGGAGTTCAGCAATCTAAATCTCTAAATTATTAGTAAATACAATGTGGTGTAATTAAGATCACTTATAGGAGAAACTCTTCTTAGGCCGTGAACAGAACAATGATTTTATTTTAATTTTGATTGTATTCGTTTTAAATTAAATGGTAATCGACTTTATCATCACCCAAACTTTGAATACGATCCAAAACAAAATATTTTTTTTTTTTTTTAATATAAAGAATCTGATTATTTCGCTTTAAACAAATATCACGATGTATTTAATTTTCGCCTATTCCCATACATCAGTAAATTTCATCTACATGGAGGTGGGTAAAGTTATTTTGAATGTGAGAAGAAATCTATCTTATACAAATTAACATTCAATTAATAATTCGAGGTTTTAAAACGACATGAGAACAAATTATTTTGTTCGTCTAGTCCTATTTCGGGCGGTCATTTTTCATATCATCCATTGCGCAGCTCTATCTTGACCGAACTAAAGCAACGCGTTTCACGACAAGTGGGAAACATAGAAAACCACCTTGCCCTCGACTTTTGGAGAGACCTTTTCCTTTCCAGTTGGCCTGACCCCGCGCGCACAAACATTAACAACATGCTCCGTATTTCGTGGTGAGCCCAGTGGATCTCCAACGTCGATTTATGTGGGCTCCACATGAGATGGACGCCATCTGACTGCTGAAAGTTCACTTGGATTTTGTGCATCTGGTCCGGGCAAGTGTGGCCTGGATGCGAATAAAAACCTCAGGGCCCAACGCCCGGTGACTGACCGCGTGATGTCTCGTACGGGAAGACTTGGTGACTGTTCACGAAGACTTACGAGTCGTCTCGAAGTCTTTTGCAGAACAAGACAAAATGCAATAGAAAAACTAAAGAAAAGGGAGATCGTGGGATTCCCAAGAAAATAATTATGATTACCTAAACAAAGAATTATTTTTTTTCTTCAGAAAATATTATTTTCAGGTTAATATTATGAAAACTCATAATTTGATATATTTATGATAAATTTACAAAAAATTAACTTTTTGATTACAAAATATCTTAAATTGATACATATGTGACCAATTTGTGACAAATTTACCATAATATAATTTTTTAACCACTAAAAACCTCAAATTGTGACATTTATGAGAAATTTATCCTCAATTAATTTCCATTAAATTTGATTAATAACAAAAAAATTACAAACCAATATACTTATGACAAATAGAAGGTAAAACCCTAAATTGATATACTTGTCGACTGTCACGTTATTCAACTCAACAATTTGACGGTAAAATTTAATGGAAACTAATGAAATATAAATTTGTTACATGTATACCCGTTTGGGCCAAATTTGTTTTATATGTATCAGTTTATGATTTTTTCATAATATTAATCTTTTTCTAAAAAAAATTACTTTTCACATCTCGAATGACAAATATAATGGTGTACTAGTGTTTGAAAAAAGGTAGTCCCCTTATATGTATATGAACAAATACCGTATACTCATTGCGAAGCCTCAACATGTATCCATAATCGTATTTTTGGTCATAGAATATGTATTAAAAAAAAATCTTGCAATAATCTCAAGTATTTTGTAATGATATACAATAGTATTTGGTTAAATGAGATAAGCATTCAAAAGTACATTTGAATAGTAGTTCCATAATGTAGTTAAATACATCATTAATTAATACAAAGAGTAATAGTGTATTCACAGGACAATGTAAAGCATAAATTTATTATTATTATTATTATTATTATTATTATTATTATTATTATTATAGTATGCAAAATAAGATCTCTCTTAACCTTTAACCACCTAATTTATGGGTAGTGTTCAATGTTATTCTAATCTTTTAGTGGGGTAATTGGGCAAAATTGCTTTGAATATGTTTTTTATCAACAAATTTCTTTTCATGTGCCTAGGACCACTGGATCAGATACACCATGGCTTGATCATGTAGATCACACAAGTGAGTCCCACATGATCAATGGCTACAATTGCATTGAGTTGATGTATGAGTCCAGGCAAGTGATTCTTTATTTACTGCAATGTACTTTTAATGGTCATAGTCTGTTTTGGTTGGAAAATTGCCTCTATTTAAAGGTTATGAGACAATGAACTTTGGAATCATGTCCTTTATATGCATTATTTCAATATTTAGCGACCAAATATGGTTAGGAGTGACTGTAAGATGGAATACTCTCCCTTTTCCTAGAATATTTTTATTTATATTATGAATCGGTCGCATACTTATATGATGCAAAGTGATCACAATGTCCATGTGATGCAAATTCTAGTCAACCTCGTGTATGAGTTTTGAAAACCTCATGCCGCCTGTTATGGAAAATATTGGATTTATATGTATCGGTTACACATATAATGATAAAAGTATTATTAAAAATAATTAATATTTATTTTTGTTTGGTTACTTTTTTTTTTTGGTCGGTTTTGTTTGGTTACTTAATAAGTGTCATAAGGTGACACCTTCTTAATATTTATTGTTTGGTTACTTAATAATTAAAATTTATTTTGTTTAGTTACATATAATGATGTTGCAATCTAATCTCTAACTATTAGTGCTACTGCGTGTAGCCATTAAGATCATTCATAGGAGAAGACCCTTCTTTTAATTTTGATTGAAATCATCTTATATTAAAAAGGGTAATTAACTTGATATCTAAAGTTGAAAATCTTGACATGTAGTCCAAAACAAATTATTAGCTTCTCTTTTTGACAATACAAAGTATTTAAACTTTTTGACTTAAATGAATGTTAGTATTGCAAGCAACTCGCTTGTTCGCATGGATTTAGTAAAGTTCTAAATGTGAGTAATTGTGACAAAATCTACCACATTTAAATTTGACATTTAATCAATTAGTTAATAATTTGAGGTTTTAAAGCAAAATGATTTGACTAAGGTGAAAGTTATTACCAAATTATTTTGATTAAAGTCTAGAACAGCCATTTTTTATGTCAGATGAAAAGTTCATTTCACCCTAAAGTAAAATGTGTTACCCAACAAAAATTAAACATAGGAAGTACCTTGTATTAACTCGTGATGAGACCTTTTTGATTTTGTGCTAGCTTCAGACTCGGTTGGCCCGACCTTATCCCAAAAAAAAGGTTAAAAGTAACATGTCGGCATCACGTGAAACTGCTATCTTCTAATAATTGAGATTCGCTGAGATCTTTTGCATTCCGTTAATGCAAGTGTGGCTTGGAACCGCACTAAAACCACCGGGCCCAAAGCCTGGTGACCACCATGGGACCCTTGGTGATGGTGACACGAGACTGGCAACGCTCTCTTGATGCATCAGGGCTTCAAGTCGTCTCAAAGTCTTTCGAAGAACAAGACATCATGCCGGAGAAAAAAGATGTCGTGGGGTTCACCCCGATCCATCCGGAGGATGACGTTTCTCAGTGACGAAAGCGGACATTACGCGAAATGAGGATGTCAGGTTGGGAAGACAATTGAAAGATGCTTTCGCTCGGTTTGGTCGGCCAACGACCACTCTTTATAGCCATGGAGGACCGGAGGAGCGCAGGGTTCCACGAAGTGTGTTTCTCAGTCCTCTAAAACCTAAAAGCTACTGCATTTTGTTGATGATCTCTCCGTCTCAGACCAAGATGATGAGGTATAACAACAGTGGAACCCAAAAATAGATAAGTGATGTTGTTCGCGATGCCGTGGATGCCTCTTCCTATTTTAGTACCTTCGTTTTAATGAGCTCTTATCATATAAGATCGTTGTTAATTTAATTATAATACTTTCATACATTTTAAGTCTTTCAAATCTTGGAAAACAGAAAATGTCGAATTCATACACTATAGATATATGTCTATAAGAGAGAAAAATAATTAACAATTATCTTTCCAGCAAATTATTGATTTTACTCGGAGAACTATAGATATATGTTGGAAGATATGGATCTTGTAGACTGATATGCCAGATCAATTAATATTAGTCTAATATCGGAATTGATTTTGTAATATTCTTTATTTCCTTTTCTTGTACATGCCTAGTACATTACTTGAACAAAATAGAATATACAAAAATTTCCACGATTTTCCTTGTTCTTCCTTGTTTTCTTTCATGGTATCGGAGCGGGCTTCGCTTCTGATTTAGTTTCAGCTTCCGCTTCCACGCCTCTTTTTTTTTTTTTTTTTGATTGCCTGTTGGTATTCTTTTGAGGAACACGCTAACTTGCAAAACAACGTTAGCACTATGATGTAAGAATCGGTTTCTCAGGTAAAAAAAGGGCAAGTGAAGAAAAGGAACACCTTACCGTCACCATGGCAGAAGATCAACCATCGTCTACTAGAGAGCATATCACAGAAGAGGAAATTCAAAACTCTACTGGGAACTTATTTGCTGAAGCTGTCAAATTCCAAGTCCAACCAAATGCGGGATTTTTTCTAGGGCAGCCCGGTCTAGGGCAACCCTATTCTAGGCTAATCCACATTGGGTTAGGCCATGGCGGGTCAACCATACCAGTGTGTACTTGTTCCTATTCAGTCCATCCCATGGTACTACAGGCCAAGCCCAAGTACTCCATGGCCGGGAACCCAAATTTATGAAGACAATGTTCAGCCCAATAATGGCTCGCCAACCATAGATGGGGCAAGCGCAAATACTGGGTTTGGAAATCAAAATGCGGGATTATCAAGTGGGTCGCTTAACCCGGGTATGGGTTCAAATACCTACCCAACAATAGCACTCGAATTCTTGCCGTACCCTCTCTCTGTTGTTTCCGATCGGCCAGAACTCGGTGATCCATTGTACATATCTCCTACCGATGGACTAGAGATACGACTCATTAGTTAACAACTAAAGGGATCTGAGAACTATTCAATCTACACTCAAGAATTTCGTCAAGCCCTTGTTACTAAAGATAAAGAAGGGTTTATCGACAGATCTATTCCTGTTCCGATAGATGAGAGGATGGTGAGACAATGGAAGAAATGTAATCAACTAGTAAGAACGTGGATTGGGAACTGCATTGGCCTAGAAATTGCCACTGGACTTCCTCCCACAGAAGATTCAAAAAAGATGTGGGACAATATATGGGAAATGTATGGAAAATTGGACCGTGCAAATTTTTTTCCTTGACCCAAGCACTTTCCGAACTAAAACAGGGGAATACGAGCATCACAGCCGTTTTTAACAAGTTTTTTGCTCTCTGGAACGAGCTGGAGGTAGTAGAGGAGAAACTTGAAAGGCCTAAGACCACTTTGCAGCAATGCAAGGCGATACGAGACAGAGAGAAAGTTACTCGTTTCTTGCTCATTCTAAACAACTCTTACTTGACGTTTAGATCTTAGATCTTAGCCATGGAACCCATGCCATCGCTCGGCCGTATTTTCTAGTTGGCCATCCAAGAAGAGAGTCAGAGACTCACGGCAATGGAGCATGCGAGAGGAGCAGAGACGCTCGTCTTGGCTGCTCGCAAGGAGAAAGGAGACGGAAACTAGAAAGTTTCAGAACGAGGGATGCGGCTAGAAGAGCTAGGGTTTTCACATGTTTTTAAAGTGCCTGAGGTGGACGGTCTAAGATCGTGAGGCCCGATCGGACGGCTGGAAGGGGCCCGATTCCTCATCAGGATCGGATGGTGGGCATGCGGCTGTTTTTAAAGGATCCAACGTCCACAATTTTCTGTGAGTTCAAAGGCTTATGGGCAAAATATAAGAGGGAAATATAAGTAATTTTGTGAATACTGCAGATGACCCCACCACACCATTAACAATTGCTGGAAATTGCATGGTAAGCCCAATGAAAAAGGAAAATGGGGAAAGGAATCTTCAATAGCAACTTATCAGACCACTGGTTCGAATAATGATCAGCTCATCACTCAAGGGTAGTATCAGCAGCTTATGTAGACATTGCAAAAAATGGACATTTCCAACAAAGGAAGTAGCTTCTCAAGTATTTCTCATTGTTTGATAAATTCTATTTCTCAAAATTCTTGGATAATCGACTCAGGGGCTAGTGATCATATTGTCTATGATAAGGGCTTCTTTTCCATTATTCATGAAAGTTTAAGTATTCATGTTTCTATACAATTGCCTTACCTATGTGACCACTACAAGAATTGTGAACCTTAGCCCTCAAATAACCCTAAAAATGTCCTTTATGTTCCAGATTTCCAGTTCAATCTGTGTGTCTAGAGTCTGCAAGGAAAACTCTTGTCAAATTCTTTTCAATGCTGATATCTGTTTTTTTCGGGCCCTTTGACTAGGAAATTGATGGGCTTGGGTAATCTCTCCAATGGACTTTTTTTTTTGGACTAGCATTCCAAGAACCTTAGATTTATCTCAAGTTTCCTCCAATAAGCAATCATTGTGTAATGTCACTACCAATGATAAAAATTTCCTTTTGTATTCTAGAATGGGCCATAGTGCCTTGTTTCCTTACTTTCAATGTCATATCTGCCCACTTGCAAAACAATCACGTGCACCCTTTCGGTTAGCAAAAGTCGTTCCACTAGTGCTTTTTCACTAATTCATGTTGATGTATCGTGACTGTATCATACACCTAATCATGATAGATCAAGATATTTTCTTACTATTGTTGACGACTATTCTTGAGCAACATGAATCTTCCTCATGCAAACTAAGGGTCAGGTTCTATCCCACTTAAAGGAATTTATTTCCTTATCAAAGACCCAATTTGGAAAATCTATCCAGCAGATTAGAATAGATAATGGAAGAGAATTTTTCAACTATGAATGCGCATCATTACTTGCATCCTATGGCATCTTGCATGAAAGTTTGTGCACATACACTCCACAACAAAATGGACTAGTGGAAAGAAAGCATCGACATATTCTGGAAGTGGCACGTGCCTTGAAGTTTCAAGCCTCTTTCCAGATAATCTTTGGGGAGATTGCATGATCACGACAATCTACTTAATTAATCGGATGCCAACAAAGGTGTCGAATGGTTGAAGCCCTTTCGAAGTCATTTTCCAGAGGAAGCCAAAACTAGATCACCTAAGAATATTTGGGTGTTTATGCTACGTCGCTACGGTAGGCCCACGGGACAAAATGAGTCCTCATGCCCAACGGTGCATATTCATGGGATACCCAAATCTCCAGAAGGGGTATCGCGTGTTTCAACCTTCTATAGGAGAATTCCTCATAAGTAGAGACGTAGTCTTCCATGAAGACATGTTTCCATTTGCTGAAGATCAATCCTCAAAAGAAAATGATCTCAATCCTTCTCGAGCTATTTTCTTTTAAGACAATATATCCAAGGATCCTGAATATGTTATGATAGGAAATTCGGGAACTTTCAATAGTCCTTCCACAAGCGATCGAACTGCTATTGAGGCTATTTCTCCGTCACCAAGATTTGAGGATGCAACTACTGAAGAAGCTCCGGATCTCATGACAGCACCACCTATGGAAGAGTCTCTACCATCAAGTTCGGATCCTCCTCAACGTTTAGGGCGCACCATACGCCCACCAACCTGGACTAAGGATTATGTTTGTGCCACACACAACTCACTAGGTATTCACTATCCCATCTCATCCTATGTCTTTTTCAATCAATTGTCTCTGGAACATAGACAATGTATTAGTCATATATCGAAGAAAGGGAAGCTAGCTAGTTATGATGAAGCATCCATGGATACACACTGGCAAAAGGCCATGACAGCAGAATTGCAAGTACTAAATGACAACCATACATGGGATCTTATGACTTTACCTTTTGATAGTAAAGCAATAGGATGCAAATGGGTTTACAAGATAAATTTTCAGGGCAGATGGATCGATTGAATGATATAAGGCTCGCTTGGTGGCCAAAGGGTTTACACAACGAGAAGGATTCGACTATCATGAGACATTCTCCCCAATAGCCAAAGATGTCATGGTCTGCTCCTTCCTATCAGTTGCAGCTTTCCAAGATTGGTCATTACACCAAATGGATGTCCACAATGCATTTTTACATGGCGATTTGGATGAAGAAATTTATGTGGAGCTTCCTCAGGGTTTACGGAGACAGGGGAAGAACAGAGTATGTCGTCTTCGCAAATCCCTCTATGGTCTCAAACAAGCATCCAAACAATGGTATGCCAAGTTCGCGAATGCTATCATAGCAGCAGGTTTCAAACAGTCCAAATATGATTACGCTCTTTTTAAATGGACGAAAGGTACGTCGTCCATATATTTAATGATATACGTTGATGATATACTCATTATGGGTAACGATGTAATTGCCATAAAGAGCTTCAAGGAATACTTGCACTTGACATTCCACATAAAGGATTTGGGATCACCCAAATATTTTCTGGGAATAGAAATTACTCGATCAAATCAAGAGATTTCCCTTAGTCAACGAAAATTCGTGCTAGAGATCATATCATAAGCAGGTTTATCAGGAAGTAAACCGGCAGTTGTTCCAATCGAACAAAATGTCAAGTTAACTATGGTGGGCCATGATGAAGGAAATCTCCAAGATGATCCTGTTCTCAGAGACTCGTCAGGTTATTAAAGGCTGGTAGGAAAGCTCATATATTTGACCATGACTAAACCGTATATATGTTATGCTGTGCAAACACTCAGTCAGTTTATGCATAAGCCAAAGTAGTCCCATATGAATGTCGCCCTAAAGGTTAAGTATTTGAAGAAATGTCAAGGACTTGGAATTCTTCTTTCAAATAGGTACAACATGGAGATGACGGCTTATTGTGATGCTGATTATGCAACTTGTCCGATGAGCAGGAGATTGATTACATGATTTTGTATCATGCTGGGAAAATCTTTACTTTCTTAGAAGACAAAGAAGCAGCCAATAATTACCAAAAAAGAAAAAGAAAAAAAGAAGCAACCAACCATGTCTTTATCTTCAGCAGAGGCTGAATACCGAGCTATGGCAAAGACCACTTGTGAAATAGTGTGGTTGCGAGGCTTGCTTCGGGACCTTGGGGTGCAAACAAAGGGACCAACCATGTTGTTTTGTGATAATGATGCAGCACTTAAACTTGCGTCCAATCCTATAGTGCACGAAAGAACAAAACACATAGAAGTAGATTGTCACTTCACTCAAGAGAAGATTCAAGAGGTGATAATCAAAACAAGAGGAATTGGGACTACAGAACAGCCTGCAGATGTCTTCATCAAACCCCTATGAGACAACACGCATATCTACTAAGCAAGCTAAGTGTCTTAGACATTTACAAGCCACCGGCTTGAGAGGGAGTGTTGGAAGATATGCGATCTTGTACAATATTTTTTAGGATTTAGATTGATATGCCGGATCAATTAATATCAGTCTAATATCGGAATTGATTTTGTCATATTCTTTATTTCATTTTCTTGTACATGCCTAGTGCTATAACCGTAGAGCATTGTACATTACTTGAATATAGAATAGAAGATACAAAAATTTCCACGATTTTCCTTATTCTTCCTTGTTTTCTTTCAATATATAACTGTGGGGGCTTTCAAAATTAGGTATTAATTGCTTATTTTGAATTTTTTTTATGTGCAGTAAGGTATATGTAGTAAGGTCTATGAAGTAGACATATGTTAAGTATGGGTGTACGCCCATTAGCGCACACTCGTGATTGCTAGATCTTTACATCGGTCCTAACACTTTTATTATTTTCGTCTCTTTCTAGATTGGATTAAATGGCTGGAACTCCCTTCTGGATGCAAATGGGCAGTCGCCGTATTCCTATGCTGTGATGAGGAATAATCACTCCTACAATGAGCTTGTGTCCTGTAAATGTGCTGACAGGAAGAACAGTCAAATTTCTGTGATAATCGGAAGCGAAATGGAGGACTTGCAGCCATCAGTTGCGCAAGAGTCTGGCCAATGTGCCCAGTCTCAGTCGAGTGTGGGCTCGTGCACGAGATGTGCGGTTGCGGCAGCAAAATATGGTAGGAGATTTCCGGCCTCACATGGGCTGCTTCATCGGCCCTATATCCATTCAATGCTTGTTGTTGCAGCTGTCTGCGTCTGTGTTTGCCTCTTCTACAGAAATATACAGAAGGTTGGTTGTGGTTATACTCCCTTCAATTGGAAAAAAATTGGATTATGGTGCTATTTAGGGAGTACATCTACTAACATATAAGACGAAGCAAAAGGAAGCTAATGTAAATATGAAGGCAGACTAGAGTGCATTTGTATCTGGAGAGGAACTGCTTCAAGATGACTATGCAAGTGAGAGGTTTCAACTACCCATCAAGAAATTTAGCAGGGTTTGGCATATCTGAATTTGCATACCCCTCTTATTAATAAGCTGCGGTGTGAGAAGTACCAAGTTTTCTCTGACCTCGTAGTTCTGGAGAATACCTGGACATAGGAACTGGTTAAAATTTGTGTACTACAGCATGAGAGCAGTTCGGGAATGAGATGGGAGGAAAGATGTTGGGCGAATTACAACTAAATATATGTGGCAAGCCGGAGAAGATGTGCTTTGCTGTAATGCCGAAATCGAGGGAGGATGTCTGCAAAACGGGGATTTGCTAGAATATTCTTTATCATAGAGGAAGTACTGATGTGGTAAGTTATGTGCTTGTTATTACTGTTCTGTTCCTTTTTTGGGTTTTTGGTTTCTGATTTCTTTGACTCATGGGTGCGAAACGAGCGATACCAACTTTGGACGAGTAACTGAGTTTGTTTTAACTGTAAAGTTGATCGCGACTCCTTAGGGCTGTTGAGATTATTGTATTATTTTATTAGTTGAAAATATTTGTTCGGGTATATCTTGGAATCTGCTGTATTTCCTCCTGGCCTGTTCGGTCATCACTGAATCTCGATGGCTTCCAACTTCGTTTGGGCGCTCGGTTTGGATGTTTGGTGCTTCCGTATCTTTGCTTATTAATTTGCAGTTGAGAATGAGACGCGAAATGGTCATTGGGACTTTGGATGGCACGTATCTGCATTCTTTACTGCACTGGACTTTCAATAATCGTACTTCATTTTAGTTTGGAAAATTGCTTCAGTTCTAGCATCCTGAGGTAACGAAGTTTGGAGCCTATGTCCTTTCATTGTGAAATGTCTAACAGTGTTTGAAGATTAGATGTGATTAGGGCTGCCCGGGAAGATGGAGATTCCGGGATGTCCTTGTTCATTTTATAGATCGGTCGCATACTAATATGGTGCAAAAAGTCGATGAAGATGTTTGTGCGCTGTGGATTCTAATCGACCTCGCGTCTGCACTTTGACATTTTGGGTGGGTTCACGGATAGGAACTCTGGCGAATTGTTTTCTTGATTACTTCTGGAGATGCTGGATTTGTCCGTGTAATATGTCAGGTCATGCACCGATTCCATCGGCACGTCTTAAGCTTTTTTTTTTTTTATCGATTTAGCTTTGTGAGAGTGATTTTGAGGGGAATATTCGATTAGCCTTATTGTTGTTTTGGGCTACGAGGAAATGTTCAAACTCACCAAATAGGACGAGAATTTTCTCAGAGATCTGCAAATATCTATTTAATCATCGTTGTAGGCAACCACTGTATACACCATTTCGGTACTGGAAAATCACAAAAATGGTGATGAACCTATTGCAAATGTATTACAAATGTACTGTTTCTATTCTAATTCATTTTTTTCTAGTCGGGTCTTAAATTTTTTTATATTTGTATTAATTTAGTCAATTCGGCTAATTTTGAGCGGAAATTATTAACGTGGATGGGTTGTGCGATGGTAGTGTTGACGTAGATAATTTTTAAATAATATTTTAATATTTTTTAAATTTATTTATTTATTTTATTTTTATTTTATTTTCTTCCTTCTTCCTCCTTCCTCCAGTTGGTTGTTGAGGTCCACTCGTGCCAAGATGACTAGCATAATATCAAAGATTTCTGGCCAAATTTGGCAGGGTTGATTCAATTAGCAATATCTAAAAAAGATTTAGGATAAAATTAACATGATTGAAATGTTTAGGATTAAATTAACTCAATTGTGATAAATTTTAAGATTTTTTTGGTTACTCTTCCTATTAACAATAATTGTCTCTGAAATTGATTGTCAATTAATCGACATGTCACCAAGAACTATTTCACTTTTTCATGTATTTTCACAAGTAATTGCCTTTCTTGAATGTCTGCTCCTCCTTAATGTATGGTAGGTTCCTTCCACCCCCTCCCCCCAACTTAATGAGGTTTCTTGCATTTACTTTTGTTTTGTCTTTCGTTTGTGGTGATTATACTAATTTTAGCTTTCTTTAAATTAATCTGATTGTTAGTTATGTGTTAATATTGTAATTAGCAATTCTTATTCTTTTTTGCCGTCATCATATTTTTCACTCATCACCGAACGCTGGAGGTTTCTCACTCCATTAAGCCAACTGATCTATTCCTTTAATTTCTGTTAATTTTCATTCGATTTTTTTACTTTTTTACAAAGTATATTTGTTTTTCATTCTATTCATTTCACTGTTAGTAATGCTGTGTTTGGGAGATTGGGGAAAATGGCAGTGATCAAAATTTAAGTGGAAAAAAGCTTGAATATTTTAAATTTTCTGCGAGATGAGAAAAAGGAAGGAAATCTTAAAATTATACAATATTTTTTCCAATTTCGTTCACCTAAGGGCTCCCAAACAGAGCCTTAGCGTGCGATATCTATAGAACGGAGAAGCTTTCATTTAAGAAGAGAGAGAGAGAGAGAGAGAGTATCCAAATTTTGGACGGAGGGTTCGCCAAATCAAATTTCACGTTGCGAGTTTTTTTAATAAAACTCTAAGCCCACGATGAAGTTATTATCAAATAAATTCACTGATTCTTCTTTCTTGATCTTGTGATCCTCTCATATAGGTTTGGATAAGAACTCTTTGTTCTTATTCAATCAACTAGAATAATGTAAAGAGATTATGAAAGAAGAAGAAAAGATAAACGGGAAGAGAGATTATGATAATGTCGAAGCCTATATGTCAGCCTCCTATAAGTCCACTTCAACACACGGCTTTTACATATATTATATTAAATTCTCACGCTTGAACTTGCAAAGATGCTTCCACAAATATAAAGTCCAAAAGCAAATGGCACACATAACATATATTCAAAGCACACGATGAACCCTAGAAGTCCTTATGGGCAAATTGACAGACATGTCGCTATGGTAATAAAGGATCAGATGCAGGAATCCATTCCCAGACAGGAAAGACAGCTTGAGAGATCATTTGCATCCACTTCTCGTTTGGTCTCTTCATCCTCTGCTTTCTCTTCATCCTCTTCTTTATCTGTTGAGATTGGGTAGACATTGGTGAGTTGCTCAGCCACAACACTCATTGCCGGCCTGTTCGCACCGCTTTGGTCCAAGCACCTCATTGCAATCTCAGCTACGGTTCGTATTTTCTTCATTTCATCTTGACTAGCACTCTCAAAGCTTATGACATCGGAGAGTGTGTCGCCCTTCACGGAAGAGATGAAAAGATGGATGGTATTGATTGACTTTTCAGACTTCGTAACATGAAGTTTCTTTCCCATGAGCAACTCCATAAGGACAACTCCAAAGCTATATACATCGCTTTGAATTGTTAGCATGCCAGTGGCTAAATATTCCGGATCGATGTAGTGCAGGGAGTCTTTTTCTGAGTGGCTATGATACCTCTATGCTTTGGTGATATGAGTACGAAGTTCCAAAATCGGATATTTTCACCGAGTTTTCTTTATCTAGAAACATGTTCGCCAACTTGATGTTGCCATGAACGATTTGGAATTCATTGGAGTGCATATAATCAAGTGCATGAGCAGCTTGGGTAGCTATTCTAAAGCGGTCTTCCCATGATAAGATGGTCGACTTATTCTCATAGATGTGTTGGAAAAGGGTGCCATACGGAATGTGTTCATATACCAGCAATGGTATTTCAGTCTCCAAACATATGCCTTTGAGCTTCACCATATTTTTGTGGCTTCTCATCAGAAATTCAAGTTCATCTTCGAAATGCTCATCTTTGAAATGCCGCCTTATTATAGACTTGTGCTCATCTTGAGGCTTCTTGACCACGACCACGGTGTCCCTTGCTATTGTCCCTTTATAAACAGAACTAGAATGGTCGTCGTTGAGCTTATTACTGTCATTATAGTCATTGGTTGCTTTTGCCAGCTCCACCTCCGTGAAGATTTTGACTTTGCGTTGTTTCAAGATTTCTCCTCCATTTTGTTCGAAGTTGAACTTTCTGAGTCTCAACTTCATCTTGACCGAGACAGAACCAGTAATAGTTACGCCGAAGACGGACACAGCAATTGCTGCCAAAGAGTATATGTTGCTAGATTAGTAATTCAAGCATGTAATCCTCATACAATCCACATAATTCATTTAAAGAAATAAATTTCGAACACACAACCATTTACTTTTTTTACCTGTGCAAAATCCATCGATCACTATCGATTTGGAAGTTAGTCAATATTTTAAAATATAATCACCCAATTAAATGTTAACGGAAATGGTTTATGTAACAAATGGGTTGCACGTATGGTCCAACAATCCTTACAAAAGTTCTTATTAAAAAATGACACGTGTCATCATAAACTGAACAAGTAATCAAAATGAACCAAAGTCTTCTATTACTCCTCCAAATATTTGTCTTGATTATAATGGAGACGCTTAGTAATAAAACAAAAGAGAATGAGAAAGCATTCGCCTCACATTGTTTTAGCTCTTTCCATTTACACATGGTACGAAGACTCTGTGGAATTTTATAACCAATTATGCACGTTATCACTATCATGATTAAATGTTTTTCCATCCATTTTATTGGAGGAAACTCTAACCGACGGGGCTACGGACATATACATCACCCATATTCGCATATATATGTATGATTCATAACCCACCAATGGAAAGCATGATTGAAAAGATTTTCTCTAACTAAAGACGAAAAACATTTTCTTTTCATAGATTTTATCTTTTCTCAAAGGAAAAAAAAACTAATCCACTTATTAGACGACCATTTGACATTTTTTTTTCGTTTTTATAATTTTCATTAAAAAGAAAGGCCTCATGGTGGATTTTACAAAAAGGGTGGCGTCATGGGTTGCTTTTGTCTCCCAAACAAGTTCCAACCTTCTCGCATTATAAGGAGAGAGATTGTTCTTGAGGTATTATTATTATTATTATTATTATTATTATTATTATTATTATTATTATTATTATTTCATATTTTTGTAACAAACATATGTTTCTTCTTTATATTGTACACGGGGTGGGTTTGCGGAAAAAATTTGCCCCATTCAAGGTGGTGCTCCCCGGAACACAGAGTTCTCACGCCCCATGGGCACCCTATCCCGCGCCCACAAACATTCACGTTCAGATCCATTCCTTTTTTGTTGCTATCATTATCCAAACTTTCCACATTTAAATAAATATTTTCTAGTGTGTGTATATATATAATTTCATTAGCTTTATTTAAAATGAGAAAATATTTTTTATAACCTGAAAAGACTAATACATCCACTATAAAGTCTAAATTAAAATATGAATTATTATTATCTTATCTTGTCTCGGATAATAAGATAATGTTGAGATGGCACGGTATAATAATCCAACCGCATCGCCTTCTTCAACAATCACCTTGATATGCTATTGCTTAATATCGTGCTCCTTTTTACTTTTCCTTTTACTAGTTCAAATTCGCTCACTTTCGCTAGAGATTTTAGGGGTTTTTTCCCTCTTGAAATCTGCTGGTCTAGTTGTTCTTTTTGGCTCAAGATTTGCAGGTTTGGTCGGAGGAGGGATTTTCACTTGGATCTTGCAGTGTATCTTCCCACGAACGTAGTTTCAAAGTGCAAGCTTCAGATAAACGGGAAAAAAGGCTAGAGGGGAGGTAAAAGAAAAACAAAAGAAAGTTGTAAACGGGTTTAGCCTGGGACTGAATAGGAACGCGTGGTCTGCTTGTGCTTACCAGGAATTTACATAGGCTAATAATCCTTAAAACAAATATGTCAAACCTACTGCAAAATCAAATATAAGTTAATAGAATATAAACCATCCAATGAATGGAGGGATATATTTGGAATTACCTGCACCAGCTATGACGCCAGGAGCAATTTCGCAACGGTCTTTATTGTTCTTCTTTCCTTTGTACTTGTTTCCAGCTCGGCAAATGGCTACATTATGCAAAAGAAAAATTGAACTGTTATCTTGATTAATGGCAAAAACAAATTGAATAGGTTGGTGCAGGGATTATTAGTCAGGTAATGCTATCCCATTCAGGTCTTGGTTGTATCATTGCGACATGTATCCACTCTCTTTTAAGATATCTCTTCTTTCTCTACTCTCTATCTCTCTCCTGGTCGAATTTAAGCTCAACAATGGCATTGTTTGTTGCCATCAACGGAGATTGACACTGCCTTGAACTTTTACGATGACGCATGAAACCCTATGTTGCAAGAGGGAGGTGAGGTTTCATTGTTGCCATAATAGATATGGTCATTGGGGACGACGACTTGGCCTAGGAAGGAGGACATTGATCTTGACATGTGTACATGCATTTTTTAATATAAGTCACTATTCTATGAGCAAAATGGATGTACTAATATGCATATATATCACTAAAGATGATGGGGTTGACAGATTTGTCCATTTAGATGCATTTTAGTATCCGTACCATGTTCAATATATATATATAGGTCCTAAGGGGAAGGGGGACATTGATCTTGACATTGCAACATGAGGATAGAATTGCTGCAGATGATTTTGACCATGATGTTAACAGGTGGTGGCAACTGCCTTTCACTTATTCTAGTAGGTAAAAAGTTGGAACTTCAAGAGATATATTTTCACTGTACCTGGATATACTTGATCGAATCTATCATAATTATTGATCACGTGACTCACATAAACAAAGCTAGACATAGACCTGGGTCCACGCAAAATTCCTCAAATTTTATAAAGACCTCCTATTAAAATTATACCAATGAGAAAACACACTTTTCTCTCTTTTCCCATTGTCACTAACTACAGCCATCGTGACCATGGCATCACCATCCCCACCACTGTCGAGCCACGGCCTTGTCGTATCCTCATTAGTTTCTTCTGTTCACGGAAGAGACTAATCAGGCAAATCTCATCTCCTTCATTGCAGAGAAGATGGTACCGGGGACTTGTCACTGCAAGATGAGGTACAAGCCAGACTCATAAAGGAAGGAAGAGAGAGAGAGGGTCGTCATCTTTGTTGCTTGCAATGGTGGTACTGGGGACTTGTCAATGCCAAGATGAGGTACAAGCCAGACTCATGAAGGGAGAGAGAGAGAGAGAGGCAGTAGTCATCTTTGTTGCTTACTGTGGTGGTACTGGGGACTTGAGACTGCCAAGATGAGGTACCGGCTTACCAGCCAGACTCATGAAGGAAGGAAGAGAGAGAGAGAGAGAGAGAGAGAGAGGTCATCTTTTTTGCTTGCAGTGGCGGTGGCACTTAATGTCATCTCTAAAGTGGAGGTGCCGTTGCCGGTGGAGGAGAGGGAAAATTGTGTATCAGCGTAGAGAGAGAGAGAGAGAGAGAGAGGCGGCTGTGGTGGTCCAACGGCTGGCTCGCCTAAAGTGGTGGGCGGATGACGGTGGCAGCCGCAATGGTGTGAGTTGCAAGACGGAGAGTGGAGGAAGCGGTTGCAGCGCAAATCAAACGGCGGCTAATTAAAGGGGGGTAAAACTAGATGGAATTAGTAGGTAGATACAATACTTCTCCATCAGGCTCTTGCATGTTGATTAAGTAATTACCCAGACAATTCATTCGAGTGCGATAATGAATGAGTTGGGTTCGTTGAATTACCTTTACACCCTTTGGAGTAGGGGTTCCCATTGTACCCATCCCTGCAAACGCAACGATAACCCGGTCCATTCCCGTAGTTTCTACAATCCGTGTTTTTACCACAGGCATAGCTCGACAGGTTTGACCTGGCCTTTTCGCAAACGTCGTCCGATTCGACCATCCAGTCCAGAACAAGGCTCGTGCTGTTACCCAGATCCTGGAACGTCGGGAGAGTCAAGTTTGAGATATTGAATGGCCTGTTGTCCACCATGAAGGCCCGTGCACAGTGGCCGCGTTCCGAGTTCGACACGTTTTGGCCGATGGAGGAGAGGGTAATGTTGAGCGTCGTGAGCCCCCCTGGTATGGATGCTTGACAGCAACCTTCACCGGAGCAAGTGGTCTCCTTGGCGAAGTCGACACTGCTGCTGCAGTAGGAGGCGCAACCTCTCCTGACCGTCCCTCCTCCATCGGCCACGTCCGCAAGGGCGTTGCAGCCGACGGCGATGAGCTTGTTCTGGGTTCCTGAGATTTTGTACCGAGGATTTGGAGGTAGATTGATGGACAGGTTTCTGTTTGCTAGGCTGTAATTCTGATTGTAGCACTCGTATACTTCGGGGAGGCTGACGACCATGGTCGAGTCCCCAACCGAGATTTTGAGTATCGTAAGATTCCCCAACATTAGTCGAAAACCGCTCCCTTCGGTGTTGGTGCAATCGAGCAAAAAATCTGGGGACCTCGGACAATTGGGTTCGAGCCCGAATGGATAAGGTACGGTCACGTCCCCACACTGGTGTGTGCACTTTCTGGGCAACGCGGCGCTGCCTTGTTGAAACCACCAGGCCACAGCCACCGTTAGAAGCCAATGCCCTATCTTCATTTCGAAAAAAACTCCCTTAAACTCTCTCTCACGTAATTTTTGTCCGTTTTGGGACCTTTGTGCTTCTGTCCGCATTTATAGAGTGGAAGCCGTTCTCACCGAAATTTAAGTACAGCAATGGAGGGCAGCAGGGGCAAATTGTGTCAATAGAACAAATTGGAGGGACCCGATTGCATATATCAACAAATGCAAGACAGAATTAGAAAAAGAAAAAAAAACAATATACAGAGGTTTTACACATAAAGGGTAATGCGCCCTTACTCCTTGTCCTAGTGAAAGGGATGGTCACAGCATATGAAAATGAATACATGATTGTGATGTTGAGGCTACTTAGCAAACTTTGCTCTATCTTGTATCAAAGAAGAAACCAGCATACATAGTAATGAGAAATTCTAAATCCGTAAAGAACTACTAGTATAACTTTTTTACTAAGTGATATGACAAATTTTAATTGAGCATTCAAATAAGTGGGATCTATTCTTTGAATGCCTGCCTTGTCAGAAGCCTAAAAGAAATTGTCACATTATTTATTATAAAAATTTTAGGGTGGCCGTTACGTTTTAAAAGGACATTCACGTATTGGCCACAAGTTCCGCTATAGGAGAATTGGCAATTGGCTTGAAAGGTTAATGTAACTCAAGGTGACACTAAGAATAAGATGGCCCTAGACTTACGATGGGATTTAAACATTTTTATTAGAGTTATGTTTAAGATGGCCTTACAATTCTAAATACAAAGGGAAAAAAGCTAAAAAAAATTTCGTATAGTTCTTTTTTGTGGCCATCGGGGGTATAAGATCGCAAATAAATACAATCTATACAAGAACAAAAAATCAAATAGAGCTTTTGATCATAATCATTTTACAGTTTCTTAGGATGTAAGATTTTAAGTTCAATCAGAAGACTGATACCGGAGAAAATAATGAAGTTTATCTATGACCTAGAATCGGAACAGAATTTTAATATGATTTCTTTCATAAATATAGCATTATTCTTATAAAAAGAGTAAAGACAAAGTAAAACGAACATTAGGAATTATCACCATTGGGGAAAGGCTTACGTCCTAGTAATTTTAGAACTCTTGAGCATTACTAGTCACATATTTGAATTTGCCCAAGTGCTTCTTGACCTCGAGAAATCTAAATTCGTTTCTTGTTTAAGTTCAACTATACCATGACATAGGATTATCCCGGTTGTACTCTCATTATATCTTGGTGAGCTGATGGTGATGGGCCTATCCAAATTAGGAATAGCTCAATCAAAATATAACGTTATGCTTGTAGAACTCTTATGGTAATTCTTTGAAGTAGTCACTAGTAGTGGTCGCCCTTTTGTCCCATTATACCTATCAAATAATATTATCATAGCAATGCTATTGTGACGTACAATAGGAAATTTATTTGCATAATTATCCTTGCAAGATGAGAAATGCTATACCGGAAAAAAAAATGTGGAATGATTATAGGATATACAGCTAGTGTAAACAAACAATTTTATTTGTGGTTGATTAATTATAGGAAAAAAAAATTATTTTACGTGAGCGGGCGCATACACCATTGACTTGAAAGAGTGTGTCGCAATAATCCTTAATTAAGGATGAACAAGGCTGCCTATGTAAAATTTCTTTTATAATGTGTGTGTATGAATCTATTTTTCGAAAAATGATAGAGAGAGCTATGCTTGCTAGATGATGTAGTATGTAATTGCTGGTTAAATAAATGAAGGCACACTTCGTTGGTCTCATGCTTTCAGTAATTAATCGACCACAAGAATGTATCATGCCACATTATTTTGTGATTTAATTTGTGATAAATAAATTTTCGACACATTTTCTAATGGCTTAGAATTTTTTTTTTTTTTTTTGGGGAAAAATAGTAAGTTTACCATGGTCTCCGAACACACCGACTTGAATTCGACACTCCCTCTCATTTTTCTCTCGCCTGTTATTCCTATTTTTCTCATATCTGTTAGTCTTTCTACTCATTAATTATCTAGTAGGAAAATAATCATGTGTCAACTACATATAAAATTGCTTGTATAGAGAATTTTGTAGTTGTGGTGTTCTTTTTGGATTTTTATTGTGAGTACACGGTTGGAAAGAGGAGTGCTAGACATTGCCCTAAATAAACATATGAAATCTTGTAAGTGAGTTCTTAAGCGTAATGGTGAGGTAAACTTTATGGAAAATATTTGATTTATAAATATTAATTACATCTATTACCATAAAATTAAGTGTCTAAAATTATCAATGTAGATATCTTTTTCTATTTGATTACTTACTAAGTGTCATAAGAGTACCTCTTCTTAATATGTGAAAGTTTATAGAATTCAGCAATCTAAATCTCTAAACTATTAGTAAATACTATGTGGTGTAATTAAGATCACTCATAGGAGAAGACTCTTCTTAGGCCGTGAACAGAATAACGATTTTATTTCAATTTTGATTGTATTCGTTTTAAATTAAATGGTAATCGACTTGCTATCACGACCTTGAAACTTTGAATACGATTCAAAACAAAATATTACCATTTTTTAAATATAAAGAATCCAAATTATTTGCCTTAAACAAATGTCACGATGTATGCAATTCGCCTATTCCCATGCATCTAGTAAATTTCCATCTACATGGAGGTGGGTAAAGTTATTTTGAGTGTGAAAAGAAGTCTATTGTGTACAAATTAACATTCAATTAATAATTCGAGGTTTTAAAACGACATGAGAACAAATTATTTTGTTTGTCTAGTCCTCTTTCGGGCGGTCATTTTTTATATTATCCATTGCGCAGCTCTATCAAGACCGAACTAAAGCAACGTGTTTCACGACAAGTGGGAAACGTAGAAAACCACCTTGTTCTCGACCTTTGAAGAGACCTTTTCCTTTCCAGTGGGCCTGACCCCGCACCCACAAACATTAACAACATGCTCCGTATTTTGTGATGAGCCCAGTGGATCTCCAACGTCGATTTATGTGGGCTCCACATGAGATGGACGCCATCTAACTGCTGAAAGTTCAATTGGATTTTGTGCATCCGGTCCGGGTAAGTGTGGCCTGGATGCGGATAAAAAAACCTCCGGGCCCAACGCCCCGTGACTGACCGCATGATGTCTCGAACGAGAAGACTTGGTGATTGTGCACGAAGACTTTACGAGTCGTCTCGAAGTCTTTTGCAGAACAAGACAAAATGCGATAGAAACCCTCAAGAAAAGGGAGATCGAGGGATTCCCAAGAAAATAATTATGATTATCTAAATAAAGAATTATTTTTCTGTTCTTCAGAAAATATTATTTTCGGATTAATATTATGAAAAATTCTAAATTAATATATTTATGATAAATTTATAAAAATTAACTTTTTGATTATGAAATACTTCAAATTGGACCACCGTCATGATGGGTGCACAATTGTCGAGCTTTCTCTCCCACTCACGAAGAGGAGGAGTTTGAATCCTAGAGGCGTTGCATTCGTGCGACTCACCCGCTGACTGTCGGTCATGCGATGGTTGCAGGTTACAAAAAAAAAAAAAAAACCTCAAATTGATACATATGTGACAAATTTACTATAATATAATTTTTAATTACTAAAAACCCCAAACTGTGACATTTATGAGAAATTTATCTTCAATTAATTTCCGCTAAATTGGATTAATACCATAAAAATCTAAGTTGATATACTTATGACAAATAGAAAGTCACCACCCACCTGGGTGGTGCTGCTGGCGCCGAACTTCTCCCCTAACGCAAGGGGAGGAGTTCGATTCCGGGCGTCGCGGGGTGACTTACGTTGAAGCACGTGTGTATGGGTTAGCACGTGTTGCCCCTAGGTTTACCTCCGTTACCCCCGGCCTTTCGATTTGTCGTCCGTGTTGGTATGGTGTGCGGGTTCACAAAAAAAAAAGAAAGAAAGTAAAACCCCAAATTGATACACCTATCGATTGTCACGTCATTTAACTCAACAATTTGACTATAAAATTTAATGGAAACTGATGAAATGTAAAGTTGTCACAAGTGTATTTGTTTTAAATTAAATTTGTCATATGTGTATTAGTTTGAGATTTTTCCATGATATTAATCTTTTTCTAAAAAAAGTTACTTTTCACATCTCGAATATACTAGTGTTTGAAAAAAAGTAGTCCGCTTATATGTATATGAACAAATATCGTATACTCATTGCGAAGCCTCAACATGTATCCATAATTGTATTTTTGGTCATATAATATGTATTAAAATCATTAAAAAAATCTCTTGCAATAATCTCAAGTATTTTGTAATGATATACGGTAGTATTTGGTTAAATGAGATAAGCATTCAAAAGTACATTTGAATACTAGTTCCATAAATGTAGTTAAATACATCATTAATTAATAAAAAGACTGATAGTGTAGTCACAGGACAATGTAAAGCATAACTTTAATATTAATATTAATATTAATATTAATATTATTATTATTATAGGATGCAAAATAAGATCTCTCTTAACCTTTAACCACCTAATTTATGGGTAGTGTTGAATGTTATTCTAATCTATCAGTGGGGTAATTGGGCAAAATTGCTTTGAATGTGTTTTCTTATCAACAAATTTCTTTTCATGTGCCTAGGACCATTGGATCATATACACCACGGCTGTTGATCATGTAGACCACACAAGTGAGTCCCTCATGATCAATGGCTACAATTGCATTGAGTTGATGTATGAATCCAGGCAAGTGATTTTTTATTTACTGCAACGTACTTTCAATGGTCATAGTTCATTTTGGTTGGAAATTGCCTCTATTTAAAGGTTCTGAGACGATGAACTTTGGAGTCATGTCCTTTTATATGCATTATTTCAATATTTAGTGACCCGATATGGTTAGGAGTGACTGTAAGATGGAATACTCTCCCTTTTCCTAGAATATTTTTCTTGATATTTTGAATCGGTTGCATACTGATATGATGCAAAGTGATCACAATGTCCATGTGATGCAAATTCTAGTCAACCTTTGTTTGAGTTTTGAAAACCTCATGCCTCCTCGTTATGGAAAATATTGGATTTATAAGTATCAGTTACACATATAATGATAAATTTATTATTAAAAATAATTAATATTTATTTTCGTTTGGTTACTTAATAAGTGTCATAAGGTGACACCTTCTTAATATTTATTGTTTGGTTACTTAATAATTAATATTTATTCTTGTTTAGTTACATATAATGACGGTGCAATCTAGTCTCTAACTATTAGTGCTACTGCGTGTAGCCATTAAAATCATTCATAAGAGAAGACCCTTCTTTTAATTTTGATTGAAGTCATCTTATATTGAAAAGGGTAATTAACTTGCTATCACAAGCTGAAAATCTTTGCACGTAGTCCAAAACAAATTATTAGCTTCTCTTTTTGATAATACAAAGTATTTAAACTTTTCAACTTAAATGAATGTGAGTATTGCAAGCAACTCACCTGTTCGCATGGATTTAGTAAAGTTCTAAATATGAGTAGTTGTGACGGAATCTACCACATTTAAGTTCGACATTTAATCACTTAGTCAACAATTCGAGGTTTTAAAGCAAAATGATTTGACTAAGGTGAAAGTTATTACCAAATTATTTTGATCAGAGTCTAGAACATCCATTTTTTTTTTTTTTTTTAATATCAGATGGAAAGTTCATTTCACCCTAAAGTAAAATGCGTTACTCAACGAAAATTAAACATGGGGAAGTACCTTGTATTAACTTGTGATGAAACCTTTTCATTTTTATGCTAGCTTCAGACTCGGTTGGCCCGACCTTATCCCGAGAAAAAGATTAAGTAACATGTCGACATCACGTGAAACTGACACTATCTAATAATTGAGATTAAGTGATATCTTATGCATTCCGTTCATGCAAGTGTGGCTTGGATCCGCACTAAAACCACCGGGCCCAATGCCTGGTGACCACCATGGGACACTTGGTGATGGTGACACGAGACTGGCAACGCTGTCTTGAAGCATCAAGGCTTCAAGTCGTCTCAAAGTCTTTCGAAGAACAAGACAGCATGCCGGAGAAAAAAGATGTCGTGGGGTTCACCCTTATCCATCCGGAGGATGACCTTTCTCAGTGACGAAAGCGACATTACGCGAAATGAGGATGTCAGGCGGGGGAGACAATTGAAAGATGCTTTCACTCTGTTTGGTCGGACAACGACCACTCTTTATAGCCATGGAGGACCGGAGGAGCGCAGGGTTCCACGAAGTGTGTTTTCTCAGTCCCCTAAAACCTAAAACCTACTGCATTTTGTTGATGATCTCTTCGTCTCAGACCAAGATGATGAGGTATAACAACAGTGGAACCCAAAAATAGATAAGTGATGTTGTTGGCGATGCCGTGGATGCGTCTTTCCTATTTTAGCACCTTCGTTTCAATGAGTTCTTGTCATGTAAGATCGTTGTTAATTTAATTATAATGCTTTCATACATTTTAAGTCTTTCGAATCTTGGAAAACAGAAAATGTCGAATTCATACACTATAGATATATGTCTTTAATAGAAAAATAATTAACAATTATCTTTACAGAAATTATTATTAATTTTACTCTGAGAACTATTATTTTCTAAGATTAGTCATTTTTTACATTTCGGATTACGGAGATAATGACATTTTAGTATTTAGAAAAAGTAGTCCTCCAATATATATGTTAAAAAAATATCGTATTCTCCATGGAGTCTAGACATGTACCCATAACTATATTTATGGTCACATGAAGATGTATTAAAATCATCAAAAACAAAAAATCTTGCAGTAATCTTGAGATTTTTCTCATAATATATGGCAATATTTGGTAAAATGAGATTAGCATCCAAAAGTACATTCGTAGTTCCAAACCAATGTAACCATTGACTTCAAATTGTGCGCTGAGTATGCTGATGAAGACTAAGTAATGATGGGCAAATACGAAAAGCAAGTGGTTTGCTGAAAAATTATCCAAATTCTAAACCTATTATGTGACGGCCAATTTAATCTTAAACATTTTCCTTGAGCCAATTTAGTCCAAAAACTTTTGATACTTTATCAATTCAGTCCTAAACCTTTTAACGATTTGCCAATTTGGTCATAAACCTTTTAAAAATTTACCAATTTAGTCGTTTCAATTAATTTTGATCGGAAATCACTAACTTTGACATTTTTTGCTATTTTTCTTAGTTTTTTGAATTTTCTTTTCTTTTTTTCTTTGTCGACCTCAGGTGAGGGCATCCTTTACTAGCCCAAGCGTGGGCATCCCTCGTCCGAACTTGCTTGAGTCCAGCAAAGGGAAAAAAGTTCGTGAAATTCTAAAAAAATTGTAAAAATTATTCTCGTTAGCGTCAACCATGCTAAGTAGCATAACCGGCGCTTATTAAATTGCCACATCGTGTGGCATTAAGATCACTTGTTGCCACATCATCAATAACTCGATATCCACATCTTTGATGTAGACATCGTCATTAGCTAATATTTTAGGTCCTTTGATATTGTTCACGGAAAACCCGTATTAGGACGTGTTGCATTCTTTTATTCACTATATCACACTATGGACATTACTTAATCCTTTGTTACGAACATCTATACGTACCATAGTAAACATTATACTAAGGATAGTTTGTAAATCATCAAAATCATTTGGAGGTGTTTCTTTAACAACATACATTTTCACTTCAAATATGGTGGGACCTGGGAGAATTACACCTTTACATGTGGCTGCTTGTCCATAGGGCTCAGTTGAGATAGTTGATGCCCTGACAAATGATCCACAACAGGTATTAAAATTGGACTCGATCATATTTTTGTGGCATGCAAAAACGTATTATAACGTAACGATGTAGGGCAACGCCAAATCTATAACGTACCTTTCCCTTTTCGAGATAGCATGCTGTATCTTATTCATATGAGATGCTGAATACTTCGATATTAGTTGCTTATTTTGAGTTGTTTTATTATTTGCAGTGTGGTTTATGAAGTAGACAAATGTTATGTACAGGCGCACGCCATAAGCGTGCGCTCATGGGATTGCTAGATCTTTATACCGGTCCTAACACTCATCATCATCATCATCATCATCATAATTATTTTAATCTCCTTCTAGATCGGATTAAACGGCTGGAACTCCCTTCTGGATTCCAGTGGGCTGTCGCCTTATTCCTATATTGTGATAAGGAATAATCACTCCTACAATGAGCTTGTGTCGTATAAACTTGCTGACAGGAGGAACAGTCAAATTTCCGTGATGATTGGAAGTGAAAATGAAGGAATCGCAGCCGTCAGTTGCACAAGAGTCTGGCCAGCGTGCCCAGTCTCAGTTGAGTGCGGGCTCGTGCTCGAGATGTGCGGTCGCGGCAACAAAATATGTTAGGAGATTACCGGCCTCGCATGGGCTGCTTCGTCGGCCCTATATCCTACGAAGGCAGACTAGAGTGCATTTTTATCTGGAGAGGAACTGCTTCGAGATGACCATGCAAGTGCAAGGTTTTAAATACCCATCTAGAAATTAAGCTTTGGCATATCTGAATTTGCATACCCCTCTTTTTAATAAGCTGCGATGTGAGAAGTACCGATTATTCTCTGACCTAGTGGTTCTGGAGAATGCTTGTGTTGGGTAAATTTGATTGCTAATGAATATAAAGAAGTAGTAATAGATTCTTGATGTTTTGATGCGTGATGACGATCATTGTCCTTAAGGTATACGATCATTGTCCTTAAGGTATTATTTGTCCCCACTATTGTTACTATCGAGTTTAGAACAAATATACCTCAAGAATATATATCAAAGCCGTAGAGAAATGAGTTCAGTAATTACTCAATTTCTTTCTTGGAATTTCACTTTGAATATATTGTTAAAGTTGTGTGTATGAAAAGAGAAGAAAAAAGAGTTCCGAAAAAATAGTATTTATGAACGTTTGTGGTTGTTACAAATAATATGTGAATTGGTCTCTATTCACATACAACCAAACAACATAATTCTTGGAAATAAGTATCTTTTTCTCAACTATCATGACTCTTCAAGTCAATAATAACTTCATTTCATAATTATGGATAAGCGCCTTTTAGGACCAAAAAGTCACCTCTTGTCATAACTAAGAGTGATGGATTCTTTTGATCAAAAGTCACGTCTTCTCTTAATCAAGAGACACATTTTTTATTATAACAAACTATTTCAATAACTTGGACATAGGAAGTAATTAAAATCTTTGCTTATCGCAGCATGAGAGTAATTCGGGAACGAGACGAGAGGAAAGATGTCGGTGAATTACGACTAAATATATGTGGCAAGCAGGAGAAGATGCACTTTGCCATGGGAAGAAACTAATGCCGAAATCGAGGGAGGATGTCTGCAAAACGGGGATGAGCTAGAAAATTCTTTATCATAGAGGAAGTACTAATGTGGTAAGTCATACGTTTGTTGTTACTATTATGTTCCTTTTTGGGTTTTTGGTTTCTGATTTCTTTGACTCATTGGAGCTAAACGGGCGATACCAACTTTGGACCAGTAACTGAGTTTGTTTTAATTGTAAAGTTGATCGCGACTCCTTAGGGCTGTTGAGATTATTGTATTATTTTATTAGTTGCAAATATTTGTTCGGGTATTGTCGTGACATACCCCTCGGTATGGAGGGAAACATAGGTTTAGGGGTATTGTCTAGAAGACGGGCCTAATGGCTCATAATTTAAACATGGACTCTCATAAGCTTATACCTCGTGCGACGTTAGGCTTTCAAATTAACACTATGATTTTTTTTATTTAAAAGAGTCGCCATTAGTCTATTAAGGTTGGCTCTAAACCAAGTGAAGTAAGGGAGCGCATTTAGTATCGGAGACTTGATTATACTAATTAACTAATTAGTGCTCTTTTGGTACCTGATCTTATTCATTTTAAAAAGATTTTTTTGTCAAGTAGTTTGAATTGATTTTAAACCTATCCGCTAATACGTGAGAAGACCATGTAGATGTGCAATCATTAACATAATAATCAGCAATCAAGAAAATTATTAAATAAACTGCATGGGATAACAAATACCTAACACTAAGAAAAAGATAAATGTTACTCCTAACTAGACTAAATCGAAGCCCAAATCAGTGTAAGCACACAATAAGGACAATTGTCTTTAAGGACAATTGAAGCCCTAAGGTAGAGCTCTAAGGGTTTGTTCAATTTTTTAGTGCAATTTTAAGTCAAGAGGCTTTTTTTTTTTTTAAAGGAAAATTTCCTGAAAAGACTATTTTAAAACTTTTTCGAGGGACCCGATTGCATATATCAACAAATGCAAGAAAGAATTGAAAAAAAAAATGTACAGAGGTTTTACACATAAAGGGTAATGCGCCCTTAATCCTTGTCGTGGTGAAAGGGATGGTCACAATATATGAAAATGAATACATGATGGTGATTTTGAGGCTGCTTAGCAAACTTTGCTTTTTCTTGTATCCAAGAAAAAACAAGTACACATAGCAATGAGAAATTTGGGAAAATTACCAAGACTATTCTAAATTTTTTATGCTTGTTTCAATTCAGTTTAAACATAATAATGTTAATTTAGTTATACTTTTGATAATTTGTCAATGTAGTCATTCCAATCATAACGAAAAATGTTGACATGGTGGCCCAGTCACGTCGCCGATCGGTTACGTGACGTTGTTAGTGTTAATGTGGACTATTTCTTAATTTTTTTTTTGAAAATTTTCTTTTTTAATTCTTAAATTTTCTATTTTTTTTCTTTCCTTTCTTTTGATGGTCGGAGACTAGCCATAGGCAAAGGTTAGAGAGAGTTTGGTGAGGGTTACCTGCACTGGCCACCGATGAGGGTCACCTCCCCCGCAGTCAGCAAGGGCTTGCACGACTTTGCCCAGTGATTTGTGAGGGTCGTCAGGCCTTCACTAGCCCTAGCTGGCCGCAATAAAGAAAAAGAAAATACAATAAAAAATAACAAAAATCAATTTTTTTTGAAAAATTGCAAAAATTGTCCATATTAGATTGGTAGTGCCATGTCGGAAGTTGGCATCTAGTTAGCGATTTTTGACTATAATTGGCCAAATGGATTATATTGGCAAATTAATTTGGCCAAATTAAAAGGTTTAGGATTGAATAAATACAAGTGTGATAGTTTTAGGATATTTTTGGTAATTTTCCCAAAAAAATTCTAAATCCATAAAGAACTACTAATTTTTTTTACTATGTGATATGACAAGTTTCAACTGAGGGCTGAGATCTATTCTTTGAATGTCTAGCTTGTTAGGTACCAAAAAGAAATTATTATATTATTTATTATAAAAATTTTAGAGCGCTACGAGCTTAACGGTGGCTGTTATATCTTAAAATGATGGTCACATATCGGCCATAGATTCCACAATGGGAGGATGGCCAGTCGACTTATAAGGTTAACCAAACTCAAGGTGACACTAATATGGCCCTAGAATTATGATAAGATTTAAACGGTTTATTAGAGTTATGTTTAAGATGCCCTTACAGTTCGTACAAAAGGAAAATCGCAAAGAAAAAATTGTATAGTTCATGCTTGTGGCCATATCAGGGGTATAAGATCACAAGTAAATCAAATATATACAAGACCAAAAAATTAAATAGAGCGTTTGATCATATTCATTGAGATTTTTCGTTGTTTTCATTGTGGCCATGTGTTTCAAAAGAAATAATTATAAATACAGAACTCAATGGGATTTTCCATCAAGAAATATCCCATTAAGCGAGATTATCAATTTCCTGAGGAGACCGAACAAACGGGTCTCCCGATTTCCTTGAAAAATTACGTGATGGAGACAAAAACGGTGCTTTCATATTCCCAATCAAGAGACGCAAGTGTCACGGGTTGATTCATCTAACATTCAACGTGTTGCTTCATCTAACATTCAAGTGTTGCTTCGTCGGGCTGTGACACAAGCATGACAACCTCCATTATTTTCATGAAATGATGGAGACCTCCCATTTCACATTTCAATTCATGAATTTGGTTTCGACCAATATATATATCATGATTTTGACAATGAGACAGATAATTACCATATCGATCATAAATTTATTATACGAATGTCAATTCAGTTCTTAACTTTTTAATTTTGCAGATGATGCTTTAAATATTTGCGTGCGAAATTTTAATGTAGTTCTTTCGACTAATTGCTGACGTGGCATCTAGTCATCACCGACCGTTCAATGTGACACTTTGATATAGACAACTTTACGTGAGATAACATCCTAAGTTTTAAGTTGTTTGAAAACAATAATGTATGATGCCACATCATTTTGTTATCTAATTTGTGATAAATAAATTATCGATGCGATTTTCAATGGCTTAAAAATAGTAAGTTTACCATGGTCTCAGTGCACAATGACTTGAACTCCGACACTCCCTCTCAAAATTTCTCTTGCCTGTTATTCCTATAATTCTCATATTCTGTCCGTCTTTCTACTCATTCATTATCTAGTAGGATTATAATCACGGGTCAACTACATATAAAATTGCTTGTATAGACAGAATTTTGTAGTCGGTGGTGTTCTAATTAGATTTTTATCGTGAGTACACAATTGGGAAGAAGATGCGTTAGACACGGCCCCATATGAACACATGAAATCTTGTCAATGAGTTCTTAGGAGTCGTGGTGAAGTATTCTCTATGGAAAAGTTTTGATTTATAAATATTAAATACAACTATTACAAAAAAAAATTAGTGTTAAAAGTTGTTGATATATTTGTCGGATTGCTTAATACGTGTCGCACGGACTACGCCTCTAAATCAAACATTCAATCATTAAATCAATAATTCAAGGTTTTGAAGCAAAATGATTCGACTAGGACAAAACTAACCAACAAATTTTCCGATCATGGAATCCACTTTCGGCCAGTCATTTTTTATATTATCCTTGCCGCCCGCCGCCGCCACCCCCCCGATCGAGACCAATCCAAAGCAACATAGAGAACTACCTTTCATTAGCCTGTGAGGACCCCAGTTGGCCCGACCCTGCACCCGAACATAAATAATATGCTCCGTATGTAGATGAGCCTAGTAGTTATCCAACGTTGATTTATGTGGGCTTGACATAAGATCGGCATCATCTAACGGCTGAAATTCATCGGGATTTTGTGCTCCGGTTCACGCAAGTGAGGCCAGGTTCCGCACTACAACCTCTGGCCCAGGCGGCCGCATGATATCACGGGAAGACTTGGTGACAGTGCACCAAGACTTACAAGTCTTGAAGTCTTTCGAAGAACACGACGAAATATGAGACTAAAAGTCAAGAAAAGAGGCAGTGGGATTCCTTAAAAAAAAAAAAGTTAAAGAATCATGTGGATAATAGAATTGGAGAAAATTTTATCTATTTCTACGTACATTGAAGAAGAATATGTAAGCTTATTTATAGATTTTATTGGATGATTATGTGACGTCCTAGGTACATCACATGCTACACGCGTCCTTTCCATTTATACTCACAATCATAACTACGCATGTGGAAATACCACAAAATACATCACGACATACCATATGAGAAAGTCGCACTAGTTTAATATATATGCTTCTTCTTCTTCTTCATACAAATACTAGTACTTATTATCACAACATATAGCCCCGGGACTTGTAGGTTATGGGCACATTGGTACTACTACTCCTATACTAATCCACAAGCAAGCCACCACCCAACTTGGGGGTTAATGGTCTCAGGCATCATCTCATCCCTTTCTTCGTCATATCCCAAAGGGAACAACCTACACACTGAAAAATAAATGATGAATTGAAGCTCGATAAATGAAATCCCTATGTATAAGGTAGGAGATCATCTTAGCACTTAACCTAGTACCAATCAAATAACATGAGTTCAAGACAATAATTATGTGTGGACAAGTTCTTCTTCTTTACAAACACGGTATGCCAATAAAACCATTAACCATATTGCAAGTTCATCCACTCATAAGCAAGCATAAAATATGATCTAACATTTCATGATGTACTAGTATTACCTATTGGTTTAGTACCATCATATTTAAGAGTATACTTAGGCAAGTCCATACTTGTCATGCATTTTACCATGCACATAAGTGAATTCATACATGTCGTGCATTTCTCCACCACTATGCATATCTTCCATACTTGTCACAACTCTCACCACCATTCATAAGTAAGTTTGAATTCATACATATATGAGTTCATATGGGTCATGAAGCTCACTAACACTAACACAGGTGACTTCATACTTGTCATTAGTCAAGACCCATCTCGACTCATGGGACATCCCTTTACACGGGGTATACACCAACTCTTGGGGGGATGGAATCATAATTACCTCTTTGCTATACCACACAGCTCAATTATTGCGAGCATCTTCTACATCGATGAAGATAAATATGCCACTATATCATCGCATGATGATGGTCAACACAAGTTTACTCAAGCCAACTCAAGCTACACAAGCCAACTCATATTGTAAATTATAGGACTTTCAAGTCCCCTCAACCTTGTAAAGAATCGTCTTATATGATAGAACATCTAGCTAACTTAGAATCTTTCGCACATACTCATACAAGGGTACCGATTGTGGCAAAGGTTTTCCTTACATGGCATCATGGGCATACACATCCTTATAACATATCAGTTGTCATGCTATTTATGTAATTTCTTATGCAATTAATGATGACCAATCAATTACATGCACTTTAGCAATCGGCATCCATTTCATAACACATTTTCATGCATATCGTTACCTCACTCTTTCAATAACTCCTCAATCAACCATTCCCCCATTGTTGTCGGCCCTTCCTCAAGATAGTGGGGAGGCAACGGAAAGGGCTTACACAATCCTCATTGAACGCTAACTGCAATTTTTTTTTTAATTTAATTAAAATTTATATTAAAATTCAAATAAGAGGTAAAATGATGTTGTTTTAGCTCTTCTTTGTTGACTCAGCTTTTCGGCAAACCACGCAAGCAACTTATATTATTAAAAATAAGCTATGTCCGATTTCCGGCACTTTTCATAAAGTTAAGACTTAAATGTTTCATTTTTCAAAGAAAGTGACACTTTCAAGTATGTCTTTCGGAATTTTTGGTGATTTAACTATCTCCGGTCTTAAGTTTTGGCATTTGCGCTATACTTCTATCCACAAAAATTAAATATAGAAAAGTACCCTGGATTTGGGAAGACACCATTACCTCTTGATGTTGGCTTTGGACCTAGCTGACCTCGCCTTGGACTCAATAAAAAATAATAATAACATTCTTTGTACATAAATGAGGTTAGTCGATCATGGACGGACGTTGATTTATGTTATTCTCATATAAGGCTGACATCATCTAACAATCAAAATTCATTGAGATCTTGTGACCTAGTTCATGCAAGTGCGGCTTGGATCCACACTAAAGTCACTGGGCTCAATGCCTAGTGACGGGGACGCGAGAATCTCTCTCGGTACATGGAGAGTCACACGAATCGTTTCGAAGTCTTTCGAAGAACAAGACAAATGCCAGAGAAAGAGTATCCAGAAAATGATGTCGGGTTTCAGCGTGATCCACGCGGAGGATGACGTTTCTCAATGACGATATGTCTGCCACGCAAGAGGGTCATCTCTCGACCATCCTCTATCGCCATGGACGACCAGGAGAGCAGTACAGGGGCTCCACAGAGTGTGTTTCTCGGTCTTCTTAAACTTGACCGAGAAGATAATGATGAACTATAACAACAGCGGCGCCCAAAAGTAGATGATGATGTTTTTTTGCATTTCCGCAGATTTGTATTCCTATTTTAGTATATTTATTTCAATGAAGCCGTATCACATGACATCACCGTTTAATTTAATTATACTACTTTCATATGTTGTAAGTCGCTTGAATCTTGAAAAACTGCAAAATGTAGAATTCATATAGTACAGATGTACGTCTATACTAGAAGAAATTATCAATCATTATCTCCGTGGAGAATTACATTTTTCGTTTAGGGAACTATTAATTTCTGATATTCACTTTTTATTTCTTGAATTATAGAGACGATGACATTCTATTTAAAAAAAGCAAACATCCTATTTGTATATTAACAAATATCGCGTGTGGTCTAGACATGTACTCATGACCATTTTTGTGATCATATAAAGATATATTAAAATCATCAAAATAATAATAATAATAACATTACAATAACATTGCAATAACATCAAGAATTTTCTAATAGTGTACTGCAATATTTGGTTAAATAAGATTAGCATCCAAAAGTACATTTGCAATTGTAATTCCAAACAAATATAAAAACATTTGACTTGGAATTGTGCATTAGATATGCTGATTTTGACTATAAATCAAAGGCAAATATAAGAAGTAGCTGACTTGCTGTGAGGGTAATAATTGGTAGCACAAATGATGATAATAATTTTCATCATGAAACATGCTCAATTTACATAGAAATCAGCCATTGATTGACATGTATTTTCATGTGCCAACAGATGAATATAATTGCCATAGTCCCTAATACGTGTTTTATCCTCATCATAACATTATTTTTACAATGTTCCGTCAAGCTCGTAATGCTTTTATTTTTGATCGGGTCCTTTAAGTATATGTATTTTTGTTACTTGTATTTGGCCATATATTTGGGAAATTGACAAAAGTGCTCATAACATGGCATTAATTTGCACTTTATTGCCATTCTAGCATCACATGTGATGTTCGATATGTCGTCAAAAACCTTAAATAATGTGGAATAACAAATTTTTTTTTTTTAAATTCAGAAAATGGGAGAGTCGATCAAGCGCGATGAGGGTCTTGCATCTCTTGTTAGGCTTCAGCAAATGCAGCATGGCCTTGTGTTTTCACAAAAATTGTGAAGTTTATGGAATCTACAATGGTACCGCGTGGCATACTTTGTAATACTAGTCAAGGAAAATTAAAAAAATTAGACTCATTGATTTTGCTTCATCATTTACCAGCCATACTTGATTCCAACCAAATAACATTAGAAAAATCAAAGTAGATTTCTATCACTACTGCTCTTGATTTTAACCCTCTAAAGCAGAGCAATTGCTCCTTTGGCTTGAACCAAAGATATATTCGGGGCCATTCCTTGTCCAACCAGCAGATGCAATTGACAAAAGCAGCGTTGGATCCAAAGTGTGGGCCCCAGACATCATCCATTATCCCCTCTCTTTACTAATGAATCCTTGACAAGACCGTCCGTGCTGTCTTGATGTTGGCCTTGACTTGGAAGCCACAGCAACGACTTACATGGCCAGCTCATAGCTCTATGATTTGGGCTTCAATAATTGCTCAATCCGATCGGGGAGGTTTGCTTTTATTAGGAGCCTGATTGCGATTGGTTGAAGGAATAGCCAAACTGAGTTTAAAATGATTAAAATCGTGAACAGAGATTTTTTTAATCCTCTACCGATGAAATAAATTAGTTTCAATGGATTGATCATCTATACAAACTTGACATCATATTTAGATCTTTGTATACAAACTATTATTTTGATATAGAGTAGATAGAATTAAAGACAAATTAGATCACTAATCCAAACCTAACAACTATACCCCCAACTTTTGTGGGAAATCTAAAAGTAACAATTATATGAACAAGAGACTCTCTATACAAGCTGTCTCTATGTCTTAAAATATTCATCACTTTCGAATGAAATATCATGAAAAAGATGTTTTGTTATGACGTGTCTCTCGAAGGTGGACAATTGCATGTTGTTTTACTGAAGCAGCTTTTTTGAAATTCCACCTACGTGTTCTGACCTCAGCATACAAATTTTGCATGATGGACCTATGTTTTTGTTTTATTCTTGAATCATTTTGCGATCTTAATTTTGCAAATTCAACCTTTTCTATTCAATGTGATCTCTCACAAACGTACGTTATATTCAAATAATGAGTCATGTGGATTATGAAATTCTAAATAAATACAAGAAATTGACATTTGTATCAGGTTCATATTCCTAAAGATCTAAGGGACAAATTTTAAATGAATGCCCAAAATTATGCTTTTATGCTTTTGATGAGTATAATAAAGATTTGGACTGTTCGACTTAAACAAACGTCACGAACATACGCAATTCACCCGATTTAAATGTATTTAGTAAAATTTCTCCACAGTGTAGTTAGCGATACTTATTTTGAAGGCAAGACATTGTGATGAGATTTACCACATATAGATTAAACGTTTAATCATTCAGCCAATAATTCAAAATTGCAAAACAAAATGATTTGATTGAAAGTTATCGCCATATGATTTTGATCATGGAGGTTTTTCGAACCGCCTTTTCTTATATTAGATGCGAAGTCCATCACGGCCCCTCTCTTTTGATCAAAGTAAAGTAACGCCGGTCACACAACAAAAATTAAATATAGAAGTATCTGGGATTAATCTAAGGGGAGACTTTTATCTTTTTATGCTTGCTGCAGACAGAGTTGGCCCACCCCTGGACCGAAGAAAAAAAAAGGTAAGACAGGCTTCGCATGTGAGCGAGCTTAGTCGATCACCAACATTGATTTATTTGGGCTCCATATGACTTACCTTATCCGACAATTGAAATTCATCGAGATCTTGTGCACCAGATTCATGCAAGGGCGGCTCGGATCCGCACTAAAACCACCGGGCCCAACGCCTGGCGACCAACGGGGGAGACTTGGTGACAGTGACGCGGCTCACAATGCTCTCTCGACGCATGAAGACTTCAAGTCGTCTCGAAGTCTTTCGGAGAACAGGACAAGACGCCAGAGAAAAAGCATACAGAAGAGACGAGACGTTGTGGGGTTCTCTCTGTCATCCATCCGGAGGATGACGAAATGAAACTAACGCGAATTGAGGACGTCACACGGGAGATTCCACAGCGAGGAAACGTGTATCACGCGAGCCGGTCGTCGCTCGGTTCATTGTCTATAGCCATTGACGAGCAATAGGAGTACAGTAGGGGTCCACCCAAAGCGTTTCTCATTCTCATTGCATGTGAATTAGAAAAAGCAAGGAAACGCCACATTAAAAGGAGAAAATGACAACGCCGCATGTGCTTCGAGCTGATTTGACCTCTCCACCATTTTCTTCTATATGAGGTCATCAAGTTCACTGTCCATGATAATAGAAATAGACCAGCCAATTGGCCCATACCGTTGCTTGATGAGCGGTATACAGTCTTCTTTTTCTTTCGAAATGAAACGTTGACAACTTAGCATCGATTTAAAAAGGTTACTTTCTTCTCATATTAGAATCACTTGAACGTAATAGCAACGGGACCATTATTATATGCACTCGATATATTAAGATCTAGTGAATATGATTTGTTAGATCATATAAATTTACCATGCGAAATGTAATGTACTTGACCAGATTTTATGTGGAAATAGCTATCGCGTCGAGTAAATATGAGCAAAGGGATCTCGGTAGGGGAAAAAACATAATCATCCTTCATCAAAATGTATATGATATGGCAACAACAAAAAGAAAAGTAGGGGGAGGGGGAAGGGTAGAGGGGTAATGGTGGGCACTAAAACAGATTCGTCGTTATCAACAAACTCCAAGGACGGGCCAATCAAATCTCTTGACAGCCAAGCGAGAAAGCAGTGCATCCATACAAAACAGTAATTGGGATTTTTCTGCATACTCTGTACTCCTTTTTATTCAAAAGAGACTTGTTTACATTATTGAGTTGAAGAGGACTGTCCAAAAATCTTGCCCTCTGGCGTTAAAACAAAATCTTGCGCCATTTTGCGTGCCAAATTCTTGTATCCCCTATGGTCCACCACTAAATATTCTCGTTCCCCATAAAGATCTATGGGATTTTTTTGATGATCTCTCGGTCTCGTAGCAGGATGATCCAAGTACAACAACAACACTGGTACCCAAAGAATATAATGATAATTTATGCAACATTGTGGATAGGTCTCCCTATTTTCATTTCAATGAGCTCTTGTCACATGACATTTTTTTGTTAATTTAATTATGCTGCTTTTATAGGTTTTAAGTTATTATAATCTTTGAATGTTGAAAATATTGAGTTAATGATTCTATCTGTAGAACTATTAGTTTCTAAAATAAATCACTTTTTACCTCTCAAGTACAAATATAATGACCTTCGATGCCTTACAACAAAGTAACCCTCTTCTATGAATATCAGAAAATATTGGGTACTCTTCATGTAGACATGACATATACCCATAATCAGTATTTATTGTCACGTAAAGATGTATTAAAATCATAAAAGAATTAATGAATTGCAATATTTATTTTAAAAAGATTGGCATCCCTGAACACGTTTTTTTGTAATTGTAGTTCCAAGCAAATATACAAAGCAGTTGACTTTGAATTTTGTGCTCGGTATGCGTAACAAAAAAAAAAGAAGAAAGCAAACGATATGCTGTAATAGTTGTAATTGGGAACAAATATGATAATGGTAATTATCTTCCAAAATATGCTCGACTTACATAGAAATTGGCCACTAATAGACATTCTTTATGTTTTTGTTTTGTTTTTTTTTTTGTGCCAGCAAATGGATGTAGCTACCAAATCTCCAATATGTGTTTTCTCCTTAGATTAATCTTTGGCATGATGATATAACATTTGTTGGATTAGAACTTTTACACAGCGTCCAGAATCAAGCTGTAATTTTTGTTTATTGGGTCGTTCAAGTATATATATTTTTAATATTTGTATCGATTCATCTATCAAAAAATTTGAAAGTGCTACCAATATGGCACTAAGTTATACTTAATTGCTATCGTAGCACCACATGTGATATTAGATGTGGTTATTGAAAACCTTAAATAATATGAAAAGTTAAGTATTTTTTGAATCCTAGGAAGGAGCAAAATGTGAGGAGTTTGCCACATATTTGCAGTGAAAATTGAAATAGTCAGGGCTCAAAAGATGAAGGGGAAATATTTATTTATTTATTTTTGAAGAGAGAGAGAGAAAGAAGGGAGAAGAAATGGGTGGGATTGGAGCCCTTAAATACAACACTTATGAAGCAGCCCAGCTGCGAGAACTCCAACCCCAAAGGTCCCGCCACGTCGGTGGCCGCAGCCACCGAGGTCGCCTCATGCGCAGGCTTTGAAACCAACCTTTCGTCGTTGCAGGAGAAATCGGCACGTGGCGTTTTCTTTGCTCCGGTACAGCACGAGCTCGCGTTCTCTTGGGGCCATGAAGAAGAGCCCAACACCGACCCCTTACCGCTTTTCGGCCAGCCCATGTCTTGTTTCTAGGCCCACTACCAGTGGAGTTAGCCTTCTATAGCCGATGCGGTTTTGTTAGTTGATCTAACCCCTAATCCAAACTACCATCAAGGCTTGAACTCAACTGCCACATTTTGGTGTTGGAATTGTCCTAAAGATATGAAATCGTGATACGCTTGAGCACATCAACAATCAGTGCTGCGACCCATCTGATTTAAAGGATGGAATGTACAGCATGTACATGCACTTGGTCCCAAAATAAAGTTATGGAATTCCAGAAGACAGTCATGGGTTATGCTTCCACTGCAACTTGTGCAAGCATCTCAGTTTTCGGTTAAGATGTTAGACCAGCTTGCGTTCATGGGTTCCTTGGAGGGATAAGTCCCATGAGGGTAGCTCGCTGGATGCATTCTTTTTGAATTGCGAAAGACTGATTATCACAATCAGCCAAGAATTTACAATGAATTTACGATGCAGAAGCATTATTCTGACTTCAATTTCAATATAAATGCGGCGCATTTGTAGTGAATGCTATATAAAGGAAGCCTTAGAAATACAGCAAAGATACATCATCGAAGGTAAACTACAAGAAATACCTTTGTTTTTCAATATTTTGATAAGAGTTTTTTTTTTGAGTTTATTCCTGCAAGTCCCAACTAAAGTATGATTTTAGGGAGTTTAAGTTCTTTGCACTATCGTTTGAGATATTATATAGGAACCCAGGTCAATGACTAAAATATTAATTTAGTCTGAATTGTTAATTTGTAAAGTTCTGGTTGATAGCACGAAATAGTAGTAGTTATTACTATGGCCTTTTAGAACAAAAAAAGTAAAAAAAATTCCATCGCCTTTAATATAGGTTATATATTCTTTGCTAGCTAGTGTTTTTATTGCAGTTTATTAGTACCAAACTTACAAAACAATTAAGTTATTTCATCCTAAAAATAGAACAAGTTTGTTCTAATATAAAGTTATTATCAAGTAAATTCCCCTAATACTTCTTTATTGATCTTGTGATCCTCTTCATATAGGTTTGGATAAGAACATTTTGTTCTTGTTGAATTGACTAATATAGTGTTTTTCATCCTTTATCATATTTATAAGTAATCATATCAAGGTTGGAAGATGTGGTATTTTCTGAAGTTTGTCTTTCCCACTTTCACTTCGATTTAACATCTAAATTGATTAAATGAACTAAAAAATAAATAGAAAGTAAAGCAAATTGAGATTTTATTTTTTGTTTTACCATCATATCAATTCTGAATCATATTACAAAAAAGGAAGAAAGAGTGGAAATAAACTTTACTGGCCTAATATAATCCTTTTGGCCCAACAATTCTATTATCTTTTCATGGAAATGAAAATTATATTAAGATTGATTGCAATATAATTAGTGAAAAGGAAAGGCTGAAAGTGAATGGAGATTTTTACTTGCCATAAAAGTGAACTGGAATTATAATAAGAAAAAAGAAAGATAAAAAGGAGTGAGTAGATTATTTTGCTGACCTATTATTATATGTAAGTAAGAAAAAAGACAACGAAGAAAAGATAGTGGGAAAGAGATTATGTTAATGTAAAGTGGCCATATGTCAGCCTTTTATAAGTTTACCTCAGTGCACAACGATACATATATGATACTAGATTGTGACTCAAACTTGCACAAATGCTTGCACAACTATTAGTCCAGAACAAATGGCCAACATTACACATATTCAGAATACACAATCAACTCTTGGATTTCTTATAGACATTTAATAGACATGATACCATAGTAATAAGGTATCCGATGCTGGAAGCTACTGAATCCATTCCCAGATCAGAAAAGAGAGCCTGTCGTCCCATGTTGGCTCACCTCAGGAAGTAATTGAAGTCGCATGGGAGTAGGGGTTTTCTTCAAGCACCTCGCCTTCAGTCTCTTCATTGTTTCCTTCAATTGTTGAGCTGTTGAGCTCGCGGTTAATCCTAGTGAGTTGCTCGGCCACTTCCCTCATTGCCGGCCTCCTCGCACCACTTTGATCCAAGCACTTCACTATAATCACAGCAACCATTTCTATTCTCTCCATTACATCTTCACTAGCGTCCTCGAAATTTATGACATCAGAGAATGTCTTATCCTTCTGGAGAGATGAAATAATGGATGATATTGATTGACTCTCCGGCCTTAGTAATGAAACTTGTTGGCTTCTTTCCTGTGAGCAACTCCACGAGAACAACTCCAAAACTATATACATCACTCTTAATTGTTATCATACCAGTAGTTAAATATTCTGGATCGATGTAGCCGGTGTGCCTTGTATTTCATTGGCTAAGACATAACTATGCTCTGGTGATATAAGTACCGAAGTTCCAAAATCAGATACTTTTACCAAGTAATTTTGATCCGAAGTATGTTTACGACTTGATATCACCATGAATGATTGCGGGTTCTACACGAATGCATATAATCGAGTGCAAGAGCTACTTCGGTGGCTATTCGAGTTGGTTTTTCCATGATTTCAAAATGGTTGACGCATTCGATGGATGTGTTGGAAGAGGTACCATTCAAAATATATTCATAAACTAGCAATGGTATCCTAGTCTCCAAACATATGCCATGGAGCTTCACCACGTTTTTGTGGTTTATTTGCGTCACAATTTCAAGTTCATGCTGGAAATCCCCCTTTATTAGAGACTTGTGCATGTCTTTAGGCTTCTTGACCGCAAACACGGTGTTCCCTGCTATTCTCCCCTATACACGGAACCAAAACCGCCCTCGCCCAACTTATTGTTAACATCATAGTTGTTGGTTGCTTTTGCTAACTCTACCTCCATAAAGATTCGAACTCTGTGGTGTTTCAAGAGCACTCCTCCATTTCGTTTGAAGTTTTCTCTTTGCTTCTCCTCTTCCACGTGTGAAAGGCTAAAGCACTGACAATTAAGAAGGAGAGGCTAGAATAATCGCTGCCAAAGAATACATGTAACTAAATTAATGATTCAAGCATGTAATCCTTATACAGTCCACATAATTCTTAAAATAATTTAATTTCAAATGCACAACCCATTTAATTCTTTTTTACATAATCCACGTCTATTACCATTGCTTTGGATACCTTTCAAAATATAACAAGGATTATACATGTTTTGTATCATGTAACAATCCTTATGAAAGTCCTTATTTAAAATTTGACATGTGTTATTATAACCGAATAAGTCATCAATTGAACTCAATTCAAGTACATATTACTAGCATCTTCTATTACTCCTGTCTTTCCTTGATTATGATGAAGGTTTGTAATAAAAAAAGGAAAAAAGAAAAACGAGGAAGCATTCACCTCCCTCCACTAATGCAGGAACATAAATATCGCCCAAATTCATATTTAGTTAAAATTTACATGTGGATAATATATAATA